>JALJCO010005994.1:392500-433085 GCA_023101725.1 Atherinomorus stipes | reverse complement strand
AGTGACTCATATTTAACTCATATTCTCTCCATTTCTTCTGATCCTCCTTGAGATGGTTCTACTCCTTCATTGGAGTCCAGCTGTGTTTAATTAAACTGATTGGACGTGATTAGGAAAGACACACACCTGTCTATATAAGAGCTTCCAGCTCACAGTGCATGTCAGAGCAAATGAGGATCATGAGGTGGAAGGAACTGTACAAGGAGCTCAGAGACAGAATTGTGGCGAGACACAGATCTGGACAAGGTTACAAAAGAGTTTCTGCAGCACTAAAGGTTCCTAAGAGCACGGTGGCCAGAGTTCATCACTGCAGACGCCGCACCGATCCGTCCATCCTTCCCTCACTCCTGAACAAGACCCAGAGATACCTGAACTCCTCAACCTGGGGCAGGACCTCACCCCGGGCCCAAAAAGGACCGTGGTCTCGGGTTTGGAGGTGCGGATTTTCATCCCGGCAGCTTTGAACTCGGTTGGAGATCACGGCCGGACGAAAACTCTGAAACACAACTCTGGGATGAGTGTTTCTCATGAGACTCGCGCCTGTTGTTGCATTTAATGGTTAAACATTAGTGTGATCGGTAAACGCATCAGGGAGGGTAGAAATGTCATCATCAGCCTCTTTACCCGGCTCACCGTTTCCCTCTCCTCCAGGCTCTGCTGTCCTCTGAGCCCAAGTCCTCCAGCTGCAGCCTGCTGAAGATGACCATGAGAGAGCTGATCTCTCTGGCCATGCCGTCTGCTGACGGGACCACCGACGGCTCCACCGTGCCTCAGGTCCCGCCACAAATGATCCTGACAGATCTGACATTTCCTGCGGGTTGTTTCCTGTTTTGAACCCCCCCCCTCTTCCCCGCAGGTCCATGCTCTGAACATCCTGCGGGCTCTCTACAGGGACACTCATTTGGGGGAAAACATTATTCCCTTTGTTTCCGATGGCATGCAGGCCGCTGTGCTGGGCTTCACCTCCCCTGTGTGGGCAGTGAGTGTAAACCTCACGCTTTCTGCTTCATCTACAACCTCTTTACAGCTCCGCTTAAGATTTGACTTCTTTAACCTTCTTTGTTTTCCAGGTGAGGAACTCCTCCACTCTTCTCTTCAGCACTCTTATCACCAGGATCTTTGGAGTGAAGAAAGGCAAAGATGAACACTCCAAAAAGAACAGGTCTGCTGCTTCTTAAGCTCCTCCACCCGCTCAAGTCCTCCAAGCATCAGTGGACATGAAGCCCAGAAATTCCTCACGTGTGAAATATCGCTTTTAAATGAAGATAAATCAGTCAAGTTCATTTATTCCACTTACTGGGAGTCCTGGCCAGTATGAATGCCAGGCTTGTTTACTGCATTTACCCACAATGCCAAAGATGTAAACATGAGATGTAATAAAGCATCACAGAAAGAGTTAAAAACAATAATAAAAATAAAACATTTAAGGTATTAAAAGCAAAGAAAACTGATCTGAGTTAAAGTATTAACCTCGCGCCACCAGGGGGTGCTGTTGGAACACCGTCCAGACGTTTTCCGTCCCTCAGACCTCCGTCTGCCTCTAGCAGCTGCAGCAGATGCAGCTTTTTACTGCACTCCAATCAGTAAGAAGATAACTCATTAAAAATAATAAAATATTAGAATATAATAGATTCTGTTGCTCCCAAAATTTTCCAACATTGGACGTCCTGTTGAATCATTTTTCAGCCAAGCACCACCTAAACCAAGGGGGGTCAGTTTTCACTTAGTTCTGAGACCACATACAGAATATTAAATGATGATAATAATAATAATAATAATAATAATAATAATAAAAATGATGATAATAATATGATGGTGATTATTGTTATTATTATTTTTATTGTGATTATTCTTATTCTTATAATATGAAATAATATAATTATAATATAATAATTATTATATTATTATTATAGTTATCATTATTGTTAATAATAATACATTATATTGTATACAGTCTTTCAGGACTCTCAAGGTCACTTTAGAGTAAAACAGTAAAAACACAGGAAAATACAATAATAAAATGGGAAAAAAATAGATAAATAAAAACAACAAGTGTAAAACAATGGTGATGTTGGAAAGTGACCGAAGATTATATGCAGTGTTAAACAGATGTTGCTCTAATATGGGACAGGCCTGTAAAAGAGTTTCATAGCACATAATTATTGGAATCTCCTAATTCTCCCCTTTGTTTTATAGCAAAAGAAGTACAAGTACATACAGTAATCAAGTATATAACTAATTTACTTTCCTTTTAGAAATGTTTTAAAAGATGAAATTTGGGGGGAAAATAAATGTAATTTCAAAAATATTTACCCCAGTTACATATATACATATATTTTTTTATCATTTTATTTTTTTCACATATGTTGTATTTATTTATATCATTTATTTTATTTTATAGATTATTTATGAACATATTGTATGTATATTTTTACAAACAACATACACAAATGAATATTTTTAATTTGACTTATAAAATCGATAAACTTTATACATTTTTAAACAATATTTAAATATATATATATATATATATAGAGAGAGAGAGAGAGAGGGAGTACACATTTTTATTTTTATCTATTTTTATTGTGACTTGCTTTTATTTATTTGACATATTTACTCATTTGTATTTTTACAATTAACAGATCTCAACAGATCTCTAAAATCACAAAAATGTAATGTCAGGTGTCGTCAACTGATAAACCCAGTTGAAAATCCCTTTTAAAGACCTATGAGTTATTTTATATGCACAAACATAACTGTAGTGTAGTAATCCTGATCACCTGAACGGACTCACGTCATAAAACAAACTGATGTCGGATTCAGTAAGAGAGATGGAAAATATATAACACGTACTCTTTAAAGTGTTTCCATTCACTTAAATTTGAGAAATGCTTCCAAAGACGATCAAATCATCGTGATTAATATTCACAAGTCTTTGTTGTGAATTAATATTCTCGACAAGGTTTTATTTCTTGCAAATATGCGCTGCAGTCTGCTTTTGATGATGCATAAACGGCTTTCTCTGGAAGGCATGAATATGTACCGGTGGACAATTTTCTAACTTTATCAGGATGCAAAAACCTGTTCAAACCCTCAAACTGTTGTAGTGTTTTAAGTAACTTGTGTTATTGGAAATAACTTAAATACAATCTCAGAGACTAAAGCCCCGTTTCCACCAGCGGGTCTGGGTCGGGTCGGTCCACATTTCTTGTGTCTCCACTGATAAAAACTGGGACGGGTACCTTTATATCTGGGCTGACCCGCCCTAGTTTCTTTTTTGGTACCCTTCGGTAGCGGTACTGATCAAACCGATACGGACCAAAGCGGTGGAGCTAACACGCAGCAATTTGGATTGGTTGAAAAAAAAATGTCACGTGACCCGGCATAAAAACAAAGCAGGGATGAGCCTTTGTTTCTGTCATGTGTGGTGCGTTGCACTGTGATGATGTCACACGATTACGTAGCAGTGCTATCCGGTTAATACTCCGCCACAGTTTGCTGCGGGTATGTACGTGAAATCAACATATCCGTACCAAAACCCACCCGACCCAGACCGGTGGGTGGAAACGGGGCTTAAGCCTCTGAGACGGTCTCAGAAATAAAAGCCAGCTGCCACAAACCGTAAAAACTCAGGTGAGAAGCAGAGGAGCTGCCAGTTAATGCTGCCGCACACGAGGGCTTCCTGCTGGGCTAAAAGTCTTTGGAGGCCGTTCGCTCAGCAGATCGGTGCCGTGTCGCCTGATTTCTGGTGAGTTTTCTGCCTCGCGAGGTGAAAAACTCACCGTGTGTGCTAAACTTGAGCTCTGCTGAGGGCAGAAGATCTAGCGACCAATCAAAATGCATCCGCAGATCATATGATTTCAAGATGGCCGCCCTCTGTCATCACAGTAGAAGACTTGATTGATATTTTGCGAAAAGATCCAAAGACTGAAAACTTTTGTTAGAGACTGAGTTGTGTTATTGGATTATATTTTTATTTATTTTGTCTTTTAATTAAGTAAATGTAACATACTGTACTATAGTAAAGGCTCCTGAACTTATGTTTTGTTGAGCAACACTTACAGCCAATCACTGCAGTCAGTTTTCTGTAACGTCCAATCAGACGTCTGCACCCTCTGAGAGGTATTTTGGTCCACTGTTCATGAGTAACTTGATCTAATTTGTCTTTTTTTCTTTTTTTAAAGAAGATATTTAGATAATTATGATTTTGTAAATTTCATTTATTACTTTTTTTTTTTAGTTTCTTGTTATTTGAACAGTTGTTGTGAATTTAACCTTTTCTTTAATTGGAAGGTGTGAATAATTTTTAGGACGACTGGAGGTGCTCTATATTTGTATTTATTTAACATTTGCTTACGAGTGCAATGTTTTTTTTTATACAGTTTTTATACAAAAGGAAATAATGTAGTCAGGAAAATAAGTTGAAATAGACAAAAGTAATAATAAATAAAAATTCTATGAAAATCATGACATTAATTCTGAATTGTGGTTCTAAAGAAATATTAAAGACAAACAAACAAAAATAAAACAAGTAAACAAGCACGATTGAGCTCTGAAGCTAAAATTTTCTTGGGTAACACTTTGAGCCAATCACTGCAATCAGGTGTTTTCTGTAACGTCCAATCAGACGTCTGCACCTGTTGACAGGTATGTTGGTCTACCGTTCACAGGTAAGGTGCTCTAATGTGTCTGAGACAGTTTTGATTGTTTTTTTTTTTTATTAAATTATTATTTGCAACCACAATTCAAATGCAATGTTTTATTTCACTAAATCATATTTTTGTAATTTTTTTTTATTTAGCATTTTCTTTAATTGGAGGAGATGAATAATGAGGACGACTTTCTATTTATTTGAAGTGCTTTGTCCTTTTTTTAATTACATAGTTGTAAAATTGCCTTTCATTGTATACTTCGTCTGCGTGAAATGCAGTATTGGCCCCTATATCGGCAAGTTGTATCGGCTATCAGCTGAGGCTGATGAGAAAATGTCGGTATCAGCCCTAAAAAATGTTGTATCAGTTGATCGCTAAATTCCACTATGATACTGGTATAAAGGCAGAATTAGCTTTATGCTAAGCTAGGCTAATCATATGCTAAATTCTGTTCTACTTTATTTAAAACGGTGAACTTGGTAAAACACTGTCCTGCTATTCTAGCATGTTAGCCCCAGTTAGCATGCTAACCAGTGTGGCTAATCTGAGCCTCATAAAGCAGCCGTCTGTTATTCGTAAAGCTTGAGAACTGATTGCAACCTTTCACAGCGTCCAGCTTCAGTCTGTGTTTATATAAAACCCGACTGCAAGCGTGATTGATTCCTCACCCTCTTCTGCTGATACACATTAACGCAAACGTGAGACGAGCAGGTTCTGGATGAGGGGACGATGTCATGCTTGTGCTGAGGCAGAGTTAAGAAATGATTTGTTCCTCCGGTCCAGCCTCATTTTTCCCAGCGTTTTCTGTTCCAGGGCTCCCAGTCTGGTTCCTGATGTTGTATTTTTACTGGCTGCTGATGGCTGTTAACCAGGCCGAGGCCGCTCCTGTTTATCTTGTCTGTTTTCCCTCGTGTCTGCTGCCCTGCCTCTTGTACAGCTCTCAGATACGACCCTCCTCCTCTCTGCTTGTTTTCTTATTATTACAATCCAGAGAGGTTTTATGTGCATGTGAGGGAGTGCTTGGGCTGCGATTAGAGTAATAAATGAAGGCTAAGAAAATATGGATTTGAACTCTAGCTTATAATTTAATGTCTTTTTAAAGGAGGGGTTTCTCTTTTTATGTTGTTGTGTAAAAGTGGCTGTCTTTATGGTGCTCGTCTCCATCGTCATGTCCTGATGTGGACTCATTACCGAGCTGTGCGTGTGGAGGCCTGAAAGCTGCATCTCGTTTATAATAATTCTGTCTTTGAAAGTTTGTCTTTTTGCATCTGGTCTCTGTTATTACCATGACTTTATGGCTGCGATCCCTGGCATCTCGTCCGCTCTAATGTTTAATAGTAACAAGCGTCTGCTGATGCTGGGGAATAAACGCATTTCCTGCTCACAAAAACCCGTTTATTTACAGCGTTTTGTATTTGTGTGTTTGGAAAGACGGAGCTTCTCGCTGTCTGTGGGAAATTCGGCTGCATATTTTCCAGAGTTACTCGTACGCAGACGTATTGTTTGCTTGCGGATCATAGTCCCACCAGGCCCGGACCGGGGCCTCTCTCCCTCCGTGACCACACATTGATGTTGATGAGATATCTTTGTGGAGATAAATTCAACTGTAAACAGAACTGACAGAGCAAAGATTGCTCGCTGCATTCCAGCCCGAACGCTGCCAGTTTTATCTGGAATCTGCCTCCACTCCTCACTTTGCACTCGACGTGTGCATGTATCAAATGTCCACATTAACGCTGCAGTTGTGCAGCTTTACTGTAAATGTTTTCCTACAAAGCAGTTAGAAAGGCAGGTTGGTTTTGAAAATTTTACACTGGGAAACAAAGAAATGCCATCATGAATCTAAATTTAACATTGAAATAGGGATTTCATGGATAAAAACAAGCTGTTTTAACATTCCCATGGGCACTGTCAATCAATAAACTATCAAAATTGATGCAGAAAGGCCCCCAGGCTTGACAAACTGTTGCTCAAGATCACTGAAGCAAAGTTTGAGACAGGCTAGCTAAAGAAAAGATGGGTGATCCGTGAGTGTTGAACAATATTTCGTATTTTCTATTATATTGTAAAGTGAATACAGAGATACTGCATCATTGCATGAGAAATTTCATAACTTTATGTGTAGGTAGGTAAAAACGAACATGTATGTGTATGCATGTACGTATTAGGGCTGGGCGATATGGCCTCGAATCTCAATTACAGTATAATCTTAATATATGCGGTCGTCCTCAAAATTATTCATACCCTCCAGTTAAATAAGGAAGAAATAATGGGGGAAAAAGGAATAAGGAAAAAGAATCAGCTGCCAGTCAAATAAGTAAAAAAATTATAAAGGAGTAATACATAAAAATTTTAGAAAATCAATGGCATTGATTTTGAATTGTGGTTCAACAGAAATATTAAAAACAAACAAAAAATAAAGCAAGCAAACGAGCATGATGGGGCTTGGAAACTAAAATGTCTGCACCTGTTGACAGGTATGTTGGTCGACTGTTAATGGGAAAGGTGCTCTAAATGTGTCTGGGACAGTTTTGTTTTTGTTTTTTTAAATTAATATTTCCAACCATAATTCAAAAGCAACATTTTATTACACTAAATTATAATTTTGTAAATTTTTATTTATTATTATTTATCCATATTTAGAGTTTTCTGCCAAATAAACGTCAAATCCACATCCCTCATACAGACGCAGTTT
Source organism: Atherinomorus stipes (assembly GCA_023101725.1). Taxonomy (NCBI): domain Eukaryota; kingdom Metazoa; phylum Chordata; class Actinopteri; order Atheriniformes; family Atherinidae; genus Atherinomorus; species Atherinomorus stipes. Next base: position 425,738 of record JALJCO010005994.1, on the reverse strand, counting down.
TAACGCTGTTTGTGGGCAGGTTTAATGTGTAGGACTTCTTCAAAGTGTGTGAAAAATGTAATGTCTTGTAGCCTGAAATTTACGGTAAATATAAACTTTTTGTTGTTTGCCTGTAAAGAATGTTTTAAAGACCCACTCCAATCCTTTTTTAGTTACTTTAAAATCTTCCCAGGTTTTTGCTACTTCAAATTTCCACTGAATTCTGGGTGGAGGACAGATTGAAAAACTGCTGTTCGAGAACTCATTTTGATGTAAATGTTACTGAGTTTCCCAGTAAACCAGTTCAGAGGCCGACATGCAGGTCACATCTCTCCCTCCCTTCTTCGCATCCCACATCTTTTTAAACTCATCACATCGGAGTTTCCTCATGTGAGCTGTTCCACCAGCAACAACACTTAAATCTGACATCGAGTCTGCGTCTCTCTCTCAAGCTTATCTGGTTAATCCAGCGCGGCAAAAACTGTGGGCACCAAGTTAGTCAGCTGGATTGGGTCACTGCAGCCTCCATGCTGCTTCTGCGCAAAATGCCGCGACAGAATCGGCTTAGTGTCGGAGAACATTCCATCTTTTTCCTCATTAAATTATTCCCTTATCAAGTTTCTCTCTTTGTACCAGACGCTCCGACACCATATAGAATAAAAACAGCTGGATTGTGCTTGAAGGTAGAATCCGGAGTTTCCCCCTGAAAATAAACGATAGACTCCTGCAAGTGAAATCCGTCTCACACCGCGCCTTTGGGCCTCTGCTCTCATGGGGTGGTGAGTTTGAATACAACTCCCTCTCCCCCTGTCTGTAATTAGCTTTTTCCCTTAGTTTTCGTCTGTTCGGGATGTTTCTGGGCGGAGATTTCTGTTTATATCTCCAGCCAATGACGGAGCTAAGAGCACGACGCTGTGCGGGAATAAGCTCATGGTTGGAGCAGACGCCAGTCACTCAAACTCTCAGGTGAAAAAGAGGAAAAAAAAACTGCGGACGTGCCGAAGAAAAGGAAGTACTCCGCTGTAAGAGCTTTAGAAAAGAGCTTTAGTTACTATGCGTAACTACTTTTATGTCTTTTAAGGCATTACTGATCCCAAACAGTCTCTAACTCCCAATAAACAAAGCTGCTACAGCAGTTTTAAAGTTCAGAGGGTTCTCACTTCACATGCATTGTTTTGTCCATTCAGGGACACCGTAGTAAAAATGGTGGAACAAATATGGCAGCCTCCATGCATGTGTACCCCCCAGCAAGTAGATATAAATGACTCATTCTAAGAAAATAAACACATAACAGTTATTCCAGTGCAGCGATTACACATCAATAGAGACACAGTTCTGAATTATATATCACATTTTTCTGCCATTGACGTTTGATTTTTTACATACTGTACCTTTAAATATAATAGTCAAAAAATTATATGTTGAGAATGAGAAATAAATCTGTTTTTGCCACATAAACACCCACAAAAGTACAGAAAACTGGTACCGTTGGGTACCGGTACTGGAAATTGGTACCGTATCTATTTAAATGTGAACGGTACCCATCCTTATTGGTGACATCATTAACCCAGTTAGTCTGAGCTGCCTTTTAGGGCCTGTCACTTTGGTTGACGATGATTTGAATGCAGAAAAACTCAAAAATGCAATTTTGAGTTTAGTTTTCTCAGCATATGTCATTAACCAGAAGAGACATGTCACAAGAACATATACAGTAAACATGAAAAACGTGATTTTCCACAATTATCCGCTACCTTACGTCTCCTCTGAGTCGTGTTTGGATTGAAGCAGGTTTCCGGCCTCCTTCGCTGCCTAACTTGAAGCAGGTCAAAGAGCTTGTGTGTGTTTTCATTGTGCTCCGGAATGGCTGGCACTTAAGACTGAAGCGCTGTGTCTTCAGCATCTCTCCTGTCTTGTGATCAAGTGTTTGGCAGGCCAAACCTCTTCCCTTCAGGGGCGCCTTGATTTAGACAAGCAGAGTTAAATACAAACATTATTGGCCCTCTGGCTGGATGGTGGGTGCAGCAGCACCACCACTAGTGCTAAATATAAACATAGTCATTTTACTGACTGTTGTGTTTGTGCTTGAATGAACACGAGAGGAAACACACATGATGGTTAAACATAGTGTTGTGTGTGTGTGTGTGTGTGTGTGTGCGTGCACACAAATATGTTTATTTCTAGCTGTTGCAGAATAATTAAAGATAAAGGCCTGATTTGTTTAGTTTTGATCATAACCTACAATAATGAATCGGTTCTTCTACTTTTTTTTAGTTTCTGTGTAAGTAATTGTGTTTTAGCGTCTTCATGTAAAATTCAAACCTGAAATACCAGTTTTATTCGGGTTGTCTTTGCTTTGTGCCAAAAACCTCTCTTTTGATCTTAAAGGGGAAGTTCTGGATTTTTGATATGGGGGCATCATTTTGGAGTGAGCAGGGTCCTACTTATCACTGGAGACAGTTTCATCTTATTTCATCTCATATTCTTGTTACCGGTGGTCCGCGATGCTAATGCTAGCATGAGTCAGTAGGAATCTGCTAGCCTGTCATTGGCCACGTTTACATGGAGACTTTTTTCCCTTTCGGATTGAAATCATTCTGATTGAGGATTTTAGGGCAGCGGTTTCCATGGGAACTAATTCATTCGGATCTGGCGTGTACATGCGCCAATGTTCATTCAGAATAATCCTGCCTGACATGCGCAGAATGATGTAAATCACGTTATTTATTAAAGACGGAGGTCTACAAACAGCTGATCGTCACAGTCGTTGTGGTTTCTGCAGGACGTTAATGAAGCAGCAGCTGATCCTCATGAGCTCCTCCTGGAAACAACCAAGAGGAAAAGCTGTAGAGACAGAGTTTGAGTTAAAAACAAACTTTCTCGCTGTCCAGGGAATGACGTTGTTCACAGCCATCTGTCAAAGTGAGGAAACGTCACTTGTTTCACGTTGACGTCTCGTCGAAGCATGCGCTGTAAGAGCGCAACCTCACAACTTTCCGATTCAGCGTTTACATGACACCCCGTTCGGTTTGGGGAAAGGAATATTCTTACCCCATGAAACCGAAAGAAAATTCATTCGGTTCGGCGCTTTTCATTCGGAAAGAGGCGTTTACATGAATCATTTTAATTCCGAAAGAGCTTTTAAACCGAAAGCGATCAGTCTATTTGAGTCCATGTAAACGCAGCTATTGATAACAATCGTATCCACTCCACAGAACATCTGAGGCAAATCAGTTATAACACAAAACTATCCGTGGAAATGCCGTGTTAACAAAATATAATGTTACAAATAAAACTCACCTTGTATTGCGTTACATTTTAACAGTAAAGTGTCTCAGCGGCAACACATTTCTACTTCCTGAATTTGGCGGCGGAGTGATATCTGCCGTTAAGTGTACGAAGGAATTTGATTCCAGTAGTAGCTACTGTAAAAATGAACACTTCTAAACCATGTTGCCTATTTCTGTTCTTAATTCTGTAAACTAACAAGCAGTTGAAAATATGCGAAGACTGTGGCGCACTTCGGTTTGTTCTGAACCGCATCGCTCTCCTGTCTTAACACCTGGAATTAATTCGGACAGAGAAGTTCTAGAAACGCAGTTCCTATAACTACCCGTCTGGAGTTTAGTTATCAGACTTACCCTCCCCCCATCAGTCTGCGTTCACAGATGAGGGAGGACCTTGACAGGGACCATGTTTGACGCAATCTTCTGCGACAGTGACACATTTATGCCCCAGATGATCTGATACAAAACTGAGGTTTCTCATCTTTTTTATTCAAAGCTATTATAAAAGCTAGATTTGCCTCGGGTGTTCTGTTGAGTGGATACGATTGTTATTCATAACAGGCTAGCAGATTCCTATTGACTTATGCTAGCATTAGCATCGGTGACCACTGGTGACAAGAATATGAGATTAAATAAGATGAAACTGTCTCCAGTGATGAGTAGGACCCTGGCTCACTCAAAAATGAGGCCCAATGTCAAAAAACCTGAACTTCCCCTTTAATATTTCAGGTTCTTGTGTTTCACTGTTTAATCAGTTTAAAGCCTCATGTTAAATACGCATATGGACAGAGCCTTCTGTCCGTCTTCGGCCAAAACTATGCATTCTTTTAATCACGTCTACGTGTGATGATGAGACTTCCCTGCATAGTTTGCCTTTGTTGAAAATGACGTTTGTGCACGTCCTCAGAAATTATCACTACATTTCACCACTAGGGGGAGTGTCTGTACAAATTTTACCGGAAGTAACATCAAGGGATCGACTCGAAGACAAGACACAGCATGTTTGTTTTAAGGGCCCTATTAACCATCTATGGTCCCGCTGCTGTTGGTTTTGAATCTCAGTGTTTTCCTCTAGATTCTCTTAAAAGTGGCGTGCTGCCATTCCTAAATTTATAACAAAATTGTTTTAAATACATCACAAATACCTGAAGCTGCATTGCTGCGTTCTGAAGCGCAGCGGCGGTCGGATACTCTGCTGTCAGGCATCAGTTCTGCACGTGCATGCCGAGAGGCGGGGCCTAATTAAACCCTCGGTTAATGTCAACGGCTCCCAGTGTGCGTTGACGCGATGCAGAGATCGGAGCGAAACTGCTGCATGCAAGGACCCGGTGGAAAGCCATGTTTCTTTCTTTTAACTGTTATTCTTTTGTGACAGGGTGGTTTTTAAGGGGACTAATGGGGCATGGGGTGGGGGTGGGGGTGATAGTAGGGTCATGGGTGGGTGTGAGATAATGATGGATGGGTATGTGTGAGTCTGTTTTGTTTTTATCCATACTATTTTGATGTAAATTGTTTCATTATGTGAAGCACTTTGTAATGTGTTTATGCATGAAAAGTGCTGTATAAATAATAAAGATTTGATTTTTTTATAAGACTTTGAAGATATCGTGAACTTCATAAATAAGAAGGATAAAGTGTTTTTTAGTGGATTCTGTTCACCATTCACTCAAACCACCTACAATCCCCAAATCAGTTTCTCTCAGTGAGATGCTGCCAAACTGGGATTTTTAATATGATGTGAGTTATAATTTAGTTGTTTAGGAGAGTAATGTGTTTAATTCACAAATGGATCTCCCTGTCTTTGTGCTTTTATTTTGACAAGTCTTATTAATTTTTTTTTATTTATTTTCATTTTGTTTTCCAATAATCTGCCTGCACATTCGTGATGAGAATCTTCCGTTCCGCTGCATCTGTGATGAGGATCATTTGATAATAAAGATTAAATTCATCCCGAAATTTTTAAAGCATATAAATAATCTTTTTATCAATTTTAAATGAGTCTAAAAATAAATATTTATATCTGATTGCCAGATTTGCAATTCTTTGCTGATAGCATCTTCCTTGTCTGACATTTCTTAAATTCAGGCAAAAATGAAGCAGGATGAAGGTAAATGGGCTCAAAAGCCCTGCAGAGGTTGCTGCTTTCCTCCCGGACATAATGCTAATTAACAATTAGCCTGTAACATTGCTAATGCTAATTAAGTAAGGAAGTGTGAGTGCGCTTTCGCCTTTAACTTGTAAGTTGGTGTAGGGGATGAATAGTTTTTGTAATTAATGGCATGAGCATTTAGTTCAAAGCACATCCTCATGCTGAAGACAAAAGGAAAAAGATACTGTCATAACTTTCTTCACGTTAAAGCTTGAACTACTCCTGAATGTCTCAAAGCCATTTCTCCTCTCCTCGCTGTTTTAGTAGCATTATAAATAACGTCTTTTTCTCTTCTCTGCCCACAGGATGACGGGTCGGGAGTTTTTCACTCGTTTTCCAGCTCTCTATCCGTTTTTACTGAACCAGCTGGAGGAAGCTGCAGCCACAGTGGAAAGGTGAGGGAGCCCTTCTTAATGTTACACATACAGTCGTCCTCAAAATTATTCATCCCCTCCAGTTAAAGAAGGAAATAAATCAGCTTCCAATGAAATGAGTTGAAATTGACAAAAGTAATAACAAATAAAAATTCTATAAAAATCATGACATTGATTTTGAGTTGTGGTTCAACAGAAATATTAAAGACAAACACACAAAAAATTTAACTAGTAAACAGGCATGATAGGGCTCTGAAGCTGATATTTAGTTGAGCAACACTTCAACGCAATCATGTGTTTTCTCCACTCTCGTGAGGCTGGGACAGTTTTGTTTGTTTTTTATAAAGTATTATTTTCAATCACAATTCAAAAGCAGTATGTTACTTCACTAAATTATAATTTTGTAAATTTTTATTTATCAGTTTCTTTAGTTTCTTGTTATTTGAATTATTGTTGTGAATTTAGTATTTTCTTTAATTGGAGGGTATGAATAATTTTGAGGACTGTATATACAATTTACATTCAGCCATTTCGGTTTTCTCGCATCCCTCATCCTATTGGAGAGGAAGTTGCACTCAGGCTGTACAGAGGCAACTTTCTTTTTACATTTTTATGGGCTGATGAAGCAGTCGTAGAGATTTCTCTGAGAAACAAGGTGAGTGAGCAGAATTTTGTTCATTTTTCCAAAGAAGTAACAATCGTATTTGCTTCTCAGATTAGATCCCGTTGCCTTGCATTCAGTTCTCATGAGCCTCACAGTCTTGTTTTCATCACATGCTCAGTTGACAGATTATTTGCTCAAAGCAGAAGGCTTTACGACCGAATAAAGCAAATGGCTTGTTGAGCTTTAGTTTTGTGTTTTTGCAGTGGAGGGTTGAATCCTCTGAGGTTCATTGGCCTTATCTTCGTCAGCTCGGTCCAAACTCCCTTTTTAAAAGCATCTGAGTGGTCCAGCAGCTCCCCAGGCAGCCTTATCTTAATATGGATCCAATTAATTGAAAGCTCTTGCAGACCAGCTCTTTCACAATTCCCCTCACTCCCTTCGACCCTTGTTAAAACATTCGCAAATTTCCCACGGAACCAGACCTTGGCTGTCTGACTCTCCACATCATCGCAGTGTGTCGCGCCACCCAGATAGAGCAGCAGCTCCGTGTACACAGCAGGACGGGAGGCAAGGCAAACTGCTTTTAGTGGTTTTCAACAGAAGTTACAGAAAAAAGACAATTGCTACACAGGCCTGAGTTTAGTATAGATTATAGAGGTAAGATCTGGATCTGTGTAAGGTTGCACTTGTGAGTCCACGTATGCACATTATGTATTTTGTAATCCAACCATCTTCCACAAATGCCCTCAAACAGTAGTTCAGAAGAAGAATTATGGATGAAAACCAGTCCTGATCCAGAGATTATTCAGCAAGCAGCATGCAGACGTATTCCCTGAACCAAAAAGTGAAAGCAGCCGGGATGGGAAGCAAATCGAGCAACATTCATTGTTACATGCAGGAAGTTGACGTCTGGAAGCTGAGGTTTTGGAGGCTGGCTGATGTGGAACATTCAGGTGTTTGTTGATGCGATGCCAAAGAGGAAAGACATCAGAAATTATGGAGCTATTTAGGTCGACCTAACTGGGTTTTGGTACCGAACACGCCACTCGCGCTCGTAGTCAACCTAACTCGCCCACTCTCAGACCGGCTGGACAGGGTGGTTTCGGAGCGTCGGCCTGAAATGCGGCGTGAGTGATGTGTGGACGCACACCAACTTTAGCTCGACCTAAACCTCAGATACTCCGCCTTTTTTAACTAAACAGGTATCCGTAGGCAGCTACAAATAACAGGGTTACAGCCTAACTGTAATATTTAGTATCATCACGTGTCTGCTAGCGACTAATGTATTTCTAATGTTTACATCAAAGGGGCGTTCACAAACACTGGACAAATTATCATCAAGGGCTTAGCAGGCTAAGTGCCAATGCTAATGTTTACAACTCCCGGTACCTGGCTGTTCACCGATAATATCTGCTATGGTCGGACTTCGCATTTCAACAGAATAAATCTAAATGCCAACATTGTTCTCCACACACAACCGTGTCTCTTCTTCAACACACTCCATCATTCACGTGTGGTTTTTTTACGGCATAGCCATGCTTTACAGCTGTAAAGCATCTACTTACGTCTGGTTGCCATGGATACACAATCTGTAGAACAGCTGCTGGGCGCGGTGATTAAAAAGCAGATGTGAAACGGAGCCGTATTAGTTGAAAATTGAAACATTGTAATCTTTTCACTGCTGCGGCATCACCTGACTGGACGCAGACGTGTGAAAACCACCAAAGTTAGACAATCAGCTATTGCTGTTACTAATCGGAGAGAAGCAAAGGAGTCAGCTTCCAAAAATTACAACCTGCAGCAGCTTTTCAATCTGCTCCACCATGGGGTAGCGCGCCCCCGCAAGCGCTGCTTCCTAGTTAAGGATGGGGCTGGAAATGTCCCATCAACAGACGCTGACTGCCCCAGTCGCTGGAAGGAGCACTTCAGTGAACTCCTAAACCATCCTCCTGTACCAGACGACCCCATCCTCCCCGTCCACTCCAGCACCAACCCAGACTGTTCCATCACCCCCATCTCCCCAGCTGGAATCAAGGCTGCCCTGTCTAAGCCCCCCAGTCTATGTCCCATCGCTGCAGAGATGCTAAAGGCCGGGGACGGCAACGTCACCCTCTGGCTCACACAGAACATCATGTGTGGGTCTCTGAGTCGCCCGATGACTGGAGGCGGGGCATTATAGTTGATACAGATCAGCTGACCTGCAGCAACCACAGAGGCATCACCCTCCTCCCCATCCCAGGAAAACTCTTCACCCGCATCCTACCAGCCTGCGCCGTACTTGCAACCAGACGCAGCCGCCGCCAACAGCAAGCCGGATTTATGCCCATCATCGATCACATCTCCGCCCTCCGGCTCATAATAGAAAAGGCCCGGGAGTTCAGGAAGGACTGGCACCTCTTCACTGCCTTTATTGACCTTAAGGCGACCTTTGATACTGTGGACCATGGGACCCTTTGGAACATCCTGAAGTCCCTCGGCGTCCCGGCCAAACTCATCACACTCTTTATGCAGCTGTACCAGGGTGCCGAGAGCTGTGTGCGTGTGAATGGCCGTGACTCCGAGTGGTTAGCGGGATAAGACGGGGCGGTGTTGCCGCTCGTGAACTTTTTAAGGTTCCCCTCGGTAACTACAACCTCAAGAATCTTTAATACGCTTTTTGCTAGGGTTGGGCATCATTTGAATTTTGTTTGAATTCAGTCTCTAAAAGTCTCCAATAAGACCAGAAAATGTAACGAGACTTGTCACTAGCGGTTTTATTAAAAGAAACTTATCAGAGGGTCTGAAAACTTGCTACACATATAGCAGTAACCAGGTAATGTAGATACTTTCGTTCATTTCTCTTCTCTAGTATGGTGTTGTACACTCGTTGAGACTATCCAAGCCCTTCAATGTGGAAAAAAACACGATTTTAAGGCGAACTTAGACGCAGGGGCCAGTTGCCCCATACTTATCATTAGCTGGGCTGCTAGGCTGCCTGCCCGGATAAATGCTGGCGCTATCTGGAAAATTCGTTTCTCCATCACTCACATATATGAAAGACCATGTGAAAACAGACCCCAGGTTCAATAAAAGAGAAATTCCCCTTTGAAGGGGCAGCACACTGAATATACCGACGTGGGAAAAATTGCGTCGGTTATCGTTGTAAATGTCTTGTTGGTAAATTTTCGGCTTGTCGCCCATACCCCACCCATCCTAACTGTCTCACATTTAGTTGCAAAATGCAACCATTTGGTCACCGTCTGGAGCTGTTTCAGAGCTGCAGTCTGTTTTAGACAGATGAGACCAAAGTTGAGGTCATTCACAGCACTGCGTTTAGGAAAAAAAAAACACCTCACCACAACTGTGCAGCACGGTGGTGGAAGGCTGATGGTTTGGGCTCGTTTTAACACTCAGACCTGGACACCTTGCGGTCATTAAGCTCACCATGAAGTCAGCTCTTTACTGAAGTCATCCAGAGTGAAATGTGAGGCCATCTGTTGGACAGCTGAAGCTTGGCTGGAACTAGGTCATGCGACAGGACAGTGATCCCAAACTCAGCAGAAAATCTGCAGCAGAATGACTCAAGAGAAAAGAATGAAGGTGTTGAAGTGATCCAGTAAAAGTATTTAAATCAATGACTTTTATCAGCAGGGTTTTTAACTGATCTGAAGGTGGAAAGGGTTCAACAATCCTCGCTAAATCTGAGCGGATAAAAGCTGGACCAAAAAATGAAGACCACACACCTTCATCCTCCGTGGAGGATATGTTTATCTGGAGCTTCAGGTTTTTTCCAGCAGAGCATTTATCTTTATTCTGAGTCGTACTCTTCCTGCCACGACTTCATCTGCTTCATCTGTCGGGTTTAAGTTTTACCGTTCTTATCTTCACCTCGGGTTTTCTTCTGCTCGGACACACAATCTTCAACCAAAACACACCAAACGTGAGTTTCCAAAAGTCCGGTGTGTGTGGGACCCGAGCCAACGCTTATCACACATCCAGTAATGACTGACTGCTCAGCTGGATTTCTGACTTTATTATCTCAGCATAGAAAACATAATAAACTTTGTTTCAGGTCATTACACACATTTTAAACTGCCTTGATTTGTTAGAGTGCTCCATCCCGTCCCCCCTCTGCCCTTCGCTTCCAGGGAAAACAGCGTTTGTATCATATTGCGAGTGAATATGAAAACAGAAGTGATGATTTATTTGTCTGAGCGCAGCGTAAACGGAAAGCTAAAGCTTCGGTTTCAGCTACGTTTGTGCTACTGTATCCGTCTCGCTGATCTCGAAGAATGAAAAATCAAAACGCTTCAGGTCAACATTCTGTTTTCATTCTCCTTTAAAAGATGGAAAACAAACAAATCGTCTCTCCGTCGAACGGCCGGCTGCTGGAGGTGATTTAGGAGTTATGGGGAGGAAGGGCAGATATTCATGGAAGACCTCGGCGAGGAATCCTGACTCTTCTTCATCCTGTCAGCGTTTCTGCCTCCAGCTGTATCCCAACAAGGCCCTAATGTGTTTGTAGTTCCCCTCCTTTATCTGTGTGTGACATCACATCCTGTCCCGCTGTGCTTGACTGAACGGTGACATTAAACACATTTGACCGGCTGCTAATTGGCTGCTATTACATTTCCCATCTCGCAGATGTGTGTGTGTGTGTGGGGGGGGGGGTCCCGGCGGATGGCTCGGTGTGTTTTGTTGGATGAAGTAATGAAAAGCACACGTTGTTTTTGCAGGAGGTCTGTTGCTCTCTGCTCTATGAGATCCATATGACTGAAGACAGGGCCTGAAGGACTCTTTGCTCTGCTTTCACACACACTCGGTAACCTAAGCAGACCTTACATACTGCAGACCTTCACAGAGCTCAGCTGCAAGTCCTCCTGACAACGTAAACACACTTGTTTCCCATGATATATCCATATTCTGCAGTAATGATGGCAGGAAGGGAAGAAATAAAACTGTCGTGAGGGCAAGTGTGGCCTCTGAAATATCAGATATACACATGTGATTCATCTTAGAAGGTTTTGTTTTGTATCTCAGCTTCTTGTCTGTTTGGTTTCCCTCCCTCCTTCCTTCCTCCACCACCAGTGAAGCTGCTGGCAGAGATGGGCAGTTTCCACTCTGACTCAGCTGGCAGGGACGGGATTTGGATGGAGGTGAGAAGCTCAGTTCAAGGCGAGATGAGGAGATGACTGTGCTCAGCCTGTGGGTGGTTTTAGGCGAGAATGGTATCAAAATGCTGCGGGAATTTCGGACGGTTATATGCTTAAAGGGGAAGTTCAGGATTTTTTAAAATAGGGCCTCATTTACAAGTGAGCCAGGATCCTGCTTATCACTGGAGCCAGTTTCAACATATTTCATCCTGCTATTCTAGTTCCAGGAGTTTGCTGATGCTAATGCTAGTGTGAGTCAATAGGAATCTGCTAGCCTGTCATTAAAACCAATCTTACCCACTCCACAGAACATCCGAGGCAAATCAGCAAGCCTGTCTGTGTAAATGCTGTGTTAAACTACTAAACTCGTGTGTTAATCTAGTTAAAGTTAGCCTAGTATGACAAGTTTTGCATTAAATATTGAGGAACTAGTTTCTAACCAGCTGCGGAATTATAAACTTTGCTTTCTGGTGATAGTGTTACTACCTTTGTCAGTGTATTTGTGTGTTTGATGAAAAAAGTTCAAAATTGTCTTCAAAATCCGACATATCATCATGCCTTTCAGACGTGGTTCTGACTGTATATTTGTGTAATCAGATTCCTTCATGCACGTAGCAGCAGATGACATCACTCTGCTGCCAAATACAGGAAGTAAAACTTTGTAAAGTGTCTCAGCAGCAACGATCAAAATGCAACAAAATTCAGGTTAGTTTTACCATAACATTATTCTGTTAACACGGCATTTACACAGACAGTCTGAAGTTATAAATGATTTCCTCGGATGTTCTATGGAGTGGTTAAGATTGTTTTTAATGACAGGCTAGCAGATTCCTATTGACTTGCACTAGCATTAGCATCAGCGACCTCATGGAACTATAATAACGGAATGATATTTCTATAGTCTCTGTGTTTTGTTTGGTTTTCAACGTAAATAAATTGCTTTTCTTTTAGAAACCTGCGTTGCCTTTATTTTATGTTTACGACACTTTGCCCCTTGATATCTGGGTCGCAACATAAATGGGGGCTCGCCGGGATAGGAAAAGCCAATGAGCAATGCAAAAACTAATGCAAATTATCATGAAGCTGATGACAGTGAGGGTCAAAAACAAACATTTGATACAGTCGTCCTCAAAATTATTCATACCCTCTAATTAAAGAAGGAAAAAAAAATGCTGTCAGTAAAATAATAGCAATAATATCATCGTGTGGACCAAAAACTTTCAAAACAATACATTGTTGAGACATTTTGGCTTGTCTTCACTAAGAAAATCTCTTTTTGAGGGGTCAAGATTTGGTTTTACAGTTTAGGTTTTGGTTAGAATTTGGGCTAGGGTTAGGTTTAGGCAACGAGTTGTGGTGGTTAGGGTTAGGGGCTAGGGAATACTTTATCTTAAAGCAAGATTTCCGGCTCTCGCAGACCTGTAACAACTTCTGTAATAATGGAAGTTTTCTTTCATATTGAGAAAATAAATTTACCTTCTCCCTTTTGATTGCACCAGTTAAAAGCTTGTACCCCTCTACCCATAAATCCTCAGCTCCGCATAACTCATAAAAGCAACTTTTATCTCCTTATTGAGCGTAAAGCAGGTAAGTTTTTCATGTGTCCGAAACTTTTTCTTGTTAAACTGGCTTGTTGTCGTCTGACTGGCTTCTTCTTTGTGTTCAGTGACAGCGGTCATGTGAAGCTACACCCCAGCCTCTTCCTCCTGCTGCTGGTGCTCAGTCGGCTCTACCCCTCTCCGATGGATGGATCCGCCTCGCCTCTGGGCCTCGCTCCTTTCATGCCCCTTATCATGAGGTAAGTGTTGGTCCTGCACCCTCACATGAGGACAAGCACACACACGTTTGTTTAAAAGGGCCACTAGGATTAGGGCCACTAGAAAAAAAAAAAGAAGAATTCTGAGAAAAAAGTCAGAATTCTGACTTTTTTTTCTCAGAATTCTGAGATTAAAGTCAGAATTCTGAAAAAAATTAAAGTCAGAATTCGCTTTTTCAGACTAGGATCTATTTTTCAAATTTAGAATTTTTTTTTTTACTGTTCTGGAAAAAAGTCAGAATTCTGAGATTAAAAGTCAGAATTCTGACTTTTTTCCAGAACAGTAAAAGTCAAAAAAAAAGATTCAAGTCAGAATTCTTTTTTTTTTTCAATTTAAGATTAAAGTCAGAATTCTGACTTTTTTCTCAGAATTCTGAGATTAAAGTCAGAATTCTGACTTTTTTCTTAGAATTCTGAGATTAAAGTCAGAATTCTGACTTTTTATTCTAATTAAATCAGAATTCTGACTTTTTTCTCAGAATTCTTTTTTTTTTTTTCTAGTGGCCCTAATCCTCTTCCATAAAAAGGAGATTGGTCCACACTTCTAAATTCTTCTGTTTGGTTTTTGTTGTCAGTTTCATATACAGTCGTCCTCAAAAATTATTCATACCCTCCAGTTAAAGAAAAAGGCTAAATTCACATTAGTAATTCAAATAACAAGAAACTAAAGGAACTGATATTAGATAAAAAGTCCAAATATAGACATAAATGAGCTGTTGCATTTAAGGTTTTGATTTAAATACTATTTTTTGTACTCATAAATGAACTGAAATGAGCTTCACAAACAATGCAGCTGTTCTGATATGAATCCCCAGCAGAGCCAGACGGAGCATGAGACTGTGAACTCCCCATCAGCGGGTCCTTCACACTGTGTCATCATTATGAGCACAAATGTGTTTCCTGTCATTTCACTGGCTTGTTTAAAGTAAAAAGAAATGATAACAACCGAGGGAAGGATCTGTCACGCACCTGCTCATACAGCCTTTTTCTGTCCTGCAACTCTAAGTTTAGAACATTTCACAATCACCGAGACAAAACACCTGCAGTCTAAACATGCCTGCACGTGCGTGTGCTGCTTTCTTTTTAATGTTGACACAGGTGCTTCTCCGACGTTTAGATTTAACGTGCTGCATCTTGAGTTTCATCGTGTTTCTTTTTCTAGAGCTGCATCTAGCAGATCTGGGTCATTTCTTCCATTCTTACGCTTGAAAATGGATCTAAAGAAGGTTTCTATTCCTGACTGTTTCTGGACGAGACAAAACAGCTGTCTAATCGGAGCGGGTCTCCTCGGCCGTGTGTTGTCTCCAGGCGCTGCGGTTGTTTCACAGTGTGACCGGTTTTATCTGAAGACGCTTGTTTCCAGGGGAGTGAACCTTCCAGGCGAGTGGGAAATGTAATCTCAGCCTTCATTTTTGACATTCTTGAGATGGAGAGGCCTACAAATATTATTGGAACATGTTTATCTGCATTTACTGCACCTGCAAATAAAATGCTGTCTTATATCTGCTTCGCTCGAGCTTGAGAAGTATCTTGGAGAGTCTAATGGAAAGGCCCGGCTAAGGAGAGATGAAATGCTCTTTCCTCATGTGTGATGCTGTCAGTGCATCACCTTTCTGTTTGGATCATCTGCATGGTGAATCTGCAGCGTGGATTCAGTATTTTCACAGCTGAACAGCTTGTGTGTGTGAGTTTGTGTGTGTGTTTGGGAGGATATGGGAGGCTTTGACCTTGAGGCTGGAATGCTCAGTGAATGCTGTGGTACTGAGGTGTGCATTTTAGGTGGTGTGTCAGTTGTAACATGATAGAAAGTAGGGTTGGGTTAAAAATATAGATTAATAGATGCATTTCAGATTTCCCGGCCCAATTCAATATCGATTCGGCAAGTCCTTTGAATCGATTCACCTCTTGGCCTGTGGGGGCGCTGTGCGTGTTATTTAAGTTGTATGGACATGTTATGGCTCAAATGTCAGATTACTTACCGCGTGCTTCCATGGGTTTGAAAATAAATATTCTAAAATTGTCAGCAGAAACTCTAATTATTTGTGTATCTATACTTTTTACTGAATTGACATTAAGGATGGCCATATCAAAACCCTGGAGTCGATACTTTGATACCAGCCAGCCAAAGTATCGAAATCGTAACTTTTTTGATTGTCGCGATACCACTATACAGATACAAAACATTTGTTTTCACTTCTAAGAGTTTTAGGCAATGAAATAATGTGAAAGCAGCCTGATTCTAGCCTCTGTGTCACATGACGGTGGTAGCCAATCAGATGTCATGATGATGCTGCTACTGTTAGTAATGTTTTTTTAGGGCTATCAAAAAATGAATCCTGATAAATCACATTGCTTTTATCACTTCTAGAACACATTTAGGATTAAAGGTGTCTCACCAGGAATTCTGCATTTATCTTTAGTTGACTAGACTACGGAAACCCTACAGAAACTTCCTAAAGTCCTTCAGATGGCGGCAGTTTCGTCCAGAATGCTGCTGATCCTCACAGGCTGACTTCACAACTGTATTAATGTGAAAGACAAAGAGAACTTGCAGGGGCGCGCAGTTTTCATAGTTTGAAAACTAGAGGCAACTTGCAGTCAGCACTGCTGCAGCCGCATGTGCAAAGAACTGCATGGATTTCCTACTGAAACCCAGCGTACTATCAAATCCTGACAATGTCATGCGCACAGTCATTTTCAGATGAAATCTATGCATATGCATGAATCTAGGTAGGTAAATTTCCTTTTTACATCCCTGCAAACGTGGAATAGAGCGCACGTGTTGGAATACTACCTGCACCGGGGATTCTCCTCTCTGCACGATCAGAAAGACAAAATATGTATGGAAGCGAAGAAAAATAAAGAATTTAACTGAGAACGAACTGGAGATTGTTTATGGGCAAAAGTGTGTTCTACTTCGGCATTACACGCAAACAGAAGAGACGTGGTGAGAAATGTGTGACGCGCTGCCGTGAAGTTAGACTGATGGCTCCCACGGTTATTACATTTTTGTGAAACATATTTGTTTATAGGCTACAGCAGCCTCCTCACTGCCCGATGTCACTTTAAATATTGTATCTATTAGACAGCAAACAGACTACCACAACAAAATGGAGAATCTGGAGGAGGATTTGTGCATCTTCTTTTCTGCATAATGGCAGTTGGCACACAAGGAGTCTGTGATTTCCACCACCTCAGTTGGGTTGAACGATCTTGTAGTTTGGAATCTCGTGGAGGAGACAGTCGTTAAATGTGTGATCCCCAATCTTGGATGATTCAACGAATCTAATCGGTTAGTATGAACGCCTCAGTATTTTCAAAATCGGCAACAACTGTGACAGTCGTGTAGTGTGTCCCCCGCCTGAGCTGCACAAAACGGGTCAACTCTGACAACTTCAAAACTTTGGGATGACCAAGAATAGATGACCCTGAGGTCAGAAATAGAGGTTTGTAATCCGATAGGTCTGTTCACAGATGCCAGCTGAGGGGGAATCACTGTGTTCACAGAGATGAGTAAGCACATACAAAACCCATAAAACCAAATAATGTCCCTGGTTTAGGTGTGCAGCTCGGTCTGTGAAGAGGGTGTGTTTGAGTGGCTCTGTGGTTCTGACACAGAGACCCACAGCAGTCCTCTGGCATGTGAAACGGGACACGAACAGAATTCTGTTACCAATAATTTTATTTGTAGGTGAGAAATGGAAAGCAGAGGTGGAAAGTTGCTGTAACTCAAAAAAAGTTTTTGTAAGTAACTTTTATTTTTTAGTAGTTTTTGAAATACAGTTGTGCTTGAAAGTTTACATCCCTTCCCACTAAAGACAGAAAAAATCAGCTGCCATTGAAGTAAGCTGTAATTGACGAAAGTTATAATGAATAAAAAATTTTATGAAAATCATGACATTGATTTTTAATTGTGGTTGAACAGAAATATTAAAGACAAACAAAAAATAAAACAAGTAACAAGCAGGATGGGGCTCCTGAGTTCAAATGTTTTAAGGCAAACACTGCAATCAGGTGTTTTCTGTAACGTCCAATCAGACGTCTGCACCTGTTGACAGGTATTCTGTTTTTTTTTTTTTTACATGTTTTTTTTAAACAAAACTCAAAATCAATATTTTATTTTACAAAATTGTAATTTTGTTAATTTTTATGTATTTTTACTTTTTCAGTTTCTCGTCATTTCAACTACAATTGTGAATTTAGTCTTTTCTTTAATTATGTATGTAAACTTTCAAGCACAACTGTTGGTAATTTTACTCAGGTACATTTTGACCAAAGTAATTTACTATTTTCCCCCCCCCGTAAAAATCTAGTATTCAGTCGGAAGAATTTCTTGGGGGGCCATTTTTAAATTTTTTAAATAAGCAGTCAGTCCGCTCATTTATTCATTAAGCCAGTTAAATCTATGATTTATTTTCACTATACAAAGAAAAAAGCACAATTATTAAGGATTTTCTCAACTTTTTCACCATTTTCATAGTTTGATTTGGTTTTATTTTCTCTTTTTTATTGTAGTGTTGTAAAAGTTTCTCAAAAACTGCTGGATTGGATTATGATATATAACTCGTCATTTTTTTACAGCAAGTAATATAAAGTAACTTTTACTTAAAGTAAATTTAAAACTACCATATTTTCTGGACTATAATCACACTTTTTTTCACTGGACTTATAGATCAAAATATTTAACATATTTTTAAGAATTAATTCATATTTACTGACATGAGCTAAGGAGTAAATATTACTGTCTAATGTCAAAAGAGGGCGCTCTAGGCTTGTGGCAACTATATTCTGCTCCAAGGGCAAAAATCCCAAATTAAGCTTATCTCAGTGAGAGGAGTTCATTTTGGACTTCTGGCTGTTCTGTCAGTATAGTGGAACAAATCCTCAAAAACCATGTTTATTCTTCTTATTTATGATGTTCATAATCATTTACAGGCATTAACTTTGGAATTGGACTAATTAGGTCATTTTTAGCAGTTACAAATAGGATATGAAAAATGCAATCACCCTATTTGAAATAAATAAATGCGACTCATATGTGTATTTTTCCTCTTCATGGTGCGTTTTTTGACTGATGGGACTTATAGTCCAGAAAATACGGTAGGTATTTTTCCAATTTTAGACGGGTACTTTTACTTTTACTTGAGTAGAATTTAAGCAAAGTAAAGATGCTTTAACTTAATTAGAATGTTTCAGTATTTCCACCTCTGATGGAAAGTGATGCTGGACCAGGACTGGCTGGGCTGTAGACCTGAGCTGCACTGACATTGTTATGACAAGAACTCCTACAAATTCGGCACGTGTAGTTAATCCTGAACTGACTCTGGGCTTTAACAATTTAGTAATTCATTAAACTCTTCCAGTGATCCCTTTGAGACCCCATCTCGCGCGGGTGTAGGTACCAGGACTTTGGCCGAGTCTGTTCCTGTCAGAGCAGGAATGCAGCTGGCACATCCAGCCAAACGAAGCCCACGTGTTGGGCACGTTAAACATAGCCAGACCCTAACTTCTCTGGCTTCAGCCATTTTTCTCTGCTCCAGCTTGTGCAGACGTGTGTGAGGATGATGACGAGCAAATCCCCGCTCATGATCATAGTTTCAAACATGGCTTTAGTTTGGTATGTTCAGAGTCAAACATCCTCGCTCCTCATCATATTTCATCTTAATACCCTCCCACCTCCTCACCTTTGATTTCTGACATTCCTTGGCACCTGACCTCTGCACACGTCACACCTGCAAAGACACTACCGACAGGACTGATGATGATGACGACAAAGTGTGGGATGAAGACGAGGAGTGGACACATTTATTGCAGTAATTAATTGCAGCTGAAATATTTCCTCTATCTCCTCCATCGTATTTTCTTTTCAGTTTCTCATTTTAATCCCTCTCTGCCTCAGCAGTGAGGCCACTGAGTGATGTGATGGTGATTTATAGTGTGTGATATCCACTCCTGATATTTCCACTCACCGTGTCTGCATCACTCCCCTTCTTTCCTTGTATCCTGTGCAATAATACATACTCACTGGCCACTTTATTAGGTACACCTGTACACTTATTAACAGGTTTGTTGGACAAATGATTGACCAATGTATACATACACCATATTGCCACAAGTATTGCCTCCACTTTCTTGACTCACATATGAGCTTAAATGACCTCCCATTCCTAATTCCTAGGGTTTAGTATGACGTTGGTCCACCTTTGCAGCTAGAACAGCTTCATCTTCTGGGAAGGCTGTCCACAAGGTTTAGGAGTGTTTCTGGGAATCTTTGACCATCTTCCAGAAGCACATTTGTGAGGTCACACTGATGTTGGACCAGAAGGTCTGGCTCTCAGTCTCCGCTCTGATTCATCCCAAAGGTGTTCTATGGGGTTGAGGTCAGGACTCTGTGCAGGCCAGTCCAGTTCCTCCACACCAGACTCTGCATCCAGGTCTTCATGGACCTGCTTTGTGCTCTGGTGCACAGTCATGTTGGAAGAGGAAGGGGCCAGCTCCAAACTGGTCCCACAAAGTTGGGAGCATGGAATTGTCCAGAATGTCTCGGTATGCTGAAGCATTCAGAGTTCCTTTCACTGGAACTAAGGGGCCAAGCCCAGCTCCTGAAAAACAACCCCACACCATAATACCCCCTCCACCAAACTTTACACTTGGCACAATGCAGTCACACAATGCTGAGATGCAGCGTTGTCCTGGCAACCGCCAAACCCAGACTCCTCCATCAGATTGCCAGATGGAGGAGCGTGATTGGTCCCTCCAGAGAACGTCTCCACTGCTCTAGAGTCCAGTGGCGGCTGCTTTCCACCACTGCATCCATGCCTTGGTGATGTATGGATGGATGCAGCTGGTCGCCATGGAAACCCATTCCATGAAGCTCTCTGTCAGTGTTCTTGAGCTGATCTGAAGGCCACATGAAGTTTGGAGGTCTGTAGTGATTGACTTTGCAGAAAGTTGGCCACCTCTTCATACTTTGTGCGTCAGCATCCACTGACCCGCTCCGTCAGTTTATGTGGCCGACCACTTCGTGTCTGAGTTGCTGTCGTTCCCAAACACTTCCATTTTCTTATAATACAGCTGACAGTTGACTGTGGAATATTTAGGAGTGAGGAAATTTCACCAGTGGATTGTTGCACAGGTGGCATCCTATCACAGTTCCACGCTGGAATTCACTGATTCCTGAGAGCGACACATTCTTTCACAAATGTTTGTAGAAACAGTCTGCATGCCGAGCTGCTTCATTTATACACCTGTGACCATGGAAGTGATTGGAACACCTGATTCCATCATTTGGGTGGGTGAGTGAATACTTTTGGCAATATAGTGCATGTATGATGGATAATATTTCAAATACATTTCAGATGCTTTTTGCAAGAAAAAAACAGAAACCACAGCAACTTTTGTCAAAACTTTGCACAAATTTGCAACATCAGACATTTTAGGAAATCCTTTAACAGCTGATTAGCAGTTTTAACACGTACCGTAGGGGTGCAGCTCCAAGCTCACACTCACATCCTGTAACAACAAATATATTAATCGTGAACTAGAACGATGTCTTTGTTCTGCTAAAAGATTTACTTCATATGAATGAATGAGAAAAGGAAACTAATCCTCACTTACTGATTGGTTTGTAGTATTTTCTGTGGTGACAGACTTACTCGAGCTTGTTTAGCCAACATGCCCCAGTCTCTGAGGAGGAAACGGCTCTCCCAGCTCTCTAAAATGAGGCCCAGATGAGCCAGTCAGCAGTCTGCCTACTGATCCCACAGGGGACGGCGCTGTTTCTAAAATTACACCCTTCCAAACTGTCATTTCCTTTTGCAAAAGAGTTTCAATAAGACAAATTAGCTCAGATAGTTAACATGTGGGTCCCAAACGGGGTGGGGGGAAGTGGAGAGTAAGGATCGGGCATGGATCTGAGCCTACGTCCGTTTATGTTTGAGACGTTTGTTCTCTGAGATTCACGTATGCAAGCATGTTGGATTCAAGATGAAATTTGTATTGGTTGCCTGCCTGGCCGAATATCTGTGCATGAGAGAAAAAATGTGCCCATGACAGGTGGAAAAGGAAGGTTTTTTTCCATTTAGTCTTTGACATATTTGAAATGAGATGATCAGAAGATTAAACCCTTATTCAGCCCACTTCACCTTCTGTAAGGTCTCGACATTTGCTCCCACACATGCTTCTACGAGCACATCTCCCTCTCGCTCATACCAAAGCTAAAAGACAAGCTTCTTTTTCATCTCTGCATACCACTACAGTGATGGATTGGTGTTTCACGTTTCTCTGGAACCTTCCCCTGGATTTTTCCACAGTGAAGCTGAGCTCCTTGTTCAGTCTTGGCTGCCAGTTTAATACTGGGACAGGCCCAGTAAACAACCTGCAAACATAGAACCACGTCTTCTCTTTTGATCCATATGCACATTTGTTTTTTTTAGTTTACTCTCGTACTTTTAGAGGTCAGTAAAACCTTAAAAGCACTGGGTATTGGCAAAGACTTCTCGATATGATGTGTAGTATCCAAAAAATATCGATTCACTGAAATATTGCGATATTTTCATATGCTGATATCATACACACTCAAAATAGAGGTGCCAAATTGTACTTAAAAGGGTACAGGGGTGGGCTAGAAACTTGATTTGTAAAGAGTGCAATTCATATTTTTATAATTAGATTAAAATATATATATATATATATATATATATATATATATACTGTACTTAAAGTATTGATGAAATTCAGGATTTTTGCTGCAGATAATGTCTTAAGCTGTCCCGTCTCTCCCGTTATATGAATGTACGCCGAAGGACGATTTAACGTAATATCTTCCATAGGATTCAAAGTGATACCGAAATTTTACCGGTGAGTAAATGCACATATAAACTCCTAGAAATAAGGTCCAGGTTAAAAAAAAGAAAGTTATCATTTAAGGCAAAAGGTGTCAGAAACTGTGTGTCAAATATGACATATCAGAAAGGTTTGTAGCGCTGCTTTAAAGTGGCAAATCTTTTAGAAAAGTTAAAGAACAGTTTGCTTAAATGACTTCCTTCCTTTTCAAAAAACTTGGCCTCTTACTTCGTGCCCCTCCTCCTCCTCCTCTTATCTCATTCATGTCTTGGTGGCGTCCTTCCACCGTGTCAGCTCAGGCTGTGTTATGACACTGGAGAAGGGAAGAAAATCAGCTGTAAACAAAGTTAAATTTAGCCCACGCTCAGGGTGACTGGCCACATTCCCCGAGTGTTCACCCGCTGACTGCTGAGGATGAAGATGGTGGGCTATTGAAATCTAACAAACAGTTACTGGATGTTTAGGTTTGAACATATTTAATTTCAGGCTGATCAGTGTAAGCTCTGGAAGTAAATAGCAGCCAGATGTCCAGATCAAATGAATCAGGGGTCATCGTTTACTGCTAACCAGAGAATCTGGTATTGATATAACTTTACTGAAGATGAATTGTAATAACACACATCATACCTGCATTATTATTTAAAACGAAGTTACAGCTGCAAACTTAATTAGACTCAGAAGTTATAGTAACAACCTTTGATTTGTGGTAATTTGGATCGTTCCCCGTTCCTCCATCACCTCAAACATTCAGTGTTAACCAGTGAAAATTATCCAGGGTTCTTACAGGGTCTTAAAAAGTCTAAAAATGTATAAAATTCTGAATTTAAAGGCCTTAAACGGTCTTAAAAAGGGTCATTTTTTCACCCAAGGTCTTAAATTTAGGTGCTTTCGGACTGTAGGAACCTTTTGGTTCCTGACGCATTCGGATATTTGGAACTAGGCCAGCTGTTTTCCTGTTTACCGAGATCATAATAACAACAAGAACTATTACAATAGGAGTGTACCAATTCATTATTAAATTGATCACAATGGTGCACGTCCCGAATCCAGAACTATTTTGAAATGTCCAAAAGCAAACCCTTTCCAACGGGGGGCTGTTCCGTTACAGGATACAAATGACCGTGATGATTAAGCTAGCTTTTATAATAGCTTTGAATAAAAGAGATGAGGAAGCTCAGTTTTGTATCAGATGATCTGGGGCATAAATTTGTCTCTGTCGCAGACGATTGTGTCAAACATGGTTCCTATCAAGGTCCTCCCTCACATGCGAACGCAGACTGATGAGGAAAGTAGTTCTGATAACTAAACTGCAGACGGGGAGTTATAGGAACTGCGTTCCTTGAACCTCTCTGTCCGAATGCGCCTGTTGATCTACACAAGTCTTATTCTTTTACTTTTATTCATTCCCGTGGAGCATCGACCATACAGTATAGAATACACTGAATAATTAGGGCTGTCAGGAGGTTAAAAAAAAATCGAATAAATTACTGGGATTTGTAATTAATGAATTAAATTAATCACATTTTAACTGGATTAATTACAAATCCTGTAATTATTTCAGTCAGTCATTTTCTGCACCGCTTATCCGGTTCAGGGTCTCGGGGTTTGCTGGAGCCATTCCCAGCTATTATCAGCAATTAATTAGATTAATTTTTTTTAATCACCTGACATTAATTACAATTACTCCAACACAGCCTATGAAGTTCTGTGCACACCGCCTTCTTCTTCTTCTTTTGTTCATTGGCGGTTGACAAACAGTTTCAGGTGCATGACTGCCACCCACTGCCCGGGTCATTTAATGGGCCAAATTTAAAATGCTCGTGCATTGAATTGGCTCTCTGAATTGATCGTGATTTTTTTTTTTTTTAATGTATTAATTTCCATTGTAATTAATTAATCTAATTAATGCATTAAACTGACAGCCCTGTGAATAATATATCAAAAGTTGATTCTGTCCGTCTTTCTGAAAGGTTCAGATAGCTACGAGGGATATTTTCAATTTCTTTTTCTATTTTTCTTAATTGATTTACAATTAAATGCATTTTTTATTGAGTTGCGCTTGAGTTAAAAATATTAATGTCTGCGTCTATAATTTGATTCAGTCATTCACTAAAACCATTTATTTTTTAAAAAAGTCAGTTTTTGGGGAAATTATTATGTGATTAATCAGATTAATAAATTACAATTTAAAAAAAATGTTTTTAGCAAGTCCTATTTTGAATTTCTGGGATTATTTGAATGTTTAATAATCTAATAATGTAGTCTAATAACTTATTAGACTAATAATAGTCTAATAATGCATCATGTTGGTCTTAAATCTGATCTACAAAGGTCTTAAAAGGTCTTGAATTTAACTCGCTGAACCTGTAAGAACCCTGTAATCTCAACCGAGCAGCCGTCCGTGACGCTGACGTTGTGTTTTCTGCAGATGTGGCCGTTCTGCTGTGTACCGGACCAGAGAGATGGTGGCTCGGGCCCTCGTCCCCTTCGTCCTGGTCTCCCAGGTCCCCCCCACCGTCCGTTCCTTACTGCTGGAGCTGCCTTCAGAACCAGGACCTAAAATCCAACATAATCACGTCCACGGGACTCTGCTGCAGGTCTGCTCCCACGCACATGCCAACACGAGCCAGTACACTCATATCACATATACACAGCCCTCTGATGGTGGTGGGGGGGGGGTCTATAATCATATGTTGTTTAAATGACCTCAAGTGCTCATTTAGAGTTGGATAGTAAACCTCAATCACAAGATCGCCACACAGACGCAAACATAACCGGAGTTGTATATTATATATGATATGTATCACAGAGTGAAACAGCTTTGGTTTCCCTCCGGGGAGGAAGTTATTATCGTCACTCCCTGTTCGTCTCAGCTTCGTGTTTCCTTCAGGGGAGCTGCATATCAGTTATGCTGTACATATTCTACATTTACATAATAATCTGTTCCACGTGCGCTTGCCGGCTGCACATTTAAACCAGTCGGTGTGGATGTAAAGACGATCTGCTGCTCATCTGCTTTCACACCGCTGCCATTCAGCTCCACCTGGTCGAGTGTTTCACTGAGATTAGATGGAGTATTAAAACTCTAGGCTTTGCTTTAAGTGTGTCATTTTGAGCTTTTATGAGTGGCTCCACGTGTTATTTATGTCATGCATGTGGACAAAGTTGCACCTGCACACACATGTGAGTAACGTGACCCTCAGTTCTGTCAATGACTCCATCGTTCCGCTGATCAACAGGTGGCAGTAACATGCCAGGACAGATGAGGGAGGGCAGACTTGCTAGCCAGTAAAGATGAGCGTTAACAGTACTGGGTTTTACCTGCTCGACTAAATCAGCCTTGAAGATGTTTGAAGAAAATATTCATGACTTATATTTGTTAGTTTGAAAGGATACATAACATTTTTATTGCTGAAAGTAAACATAATATAGAAATGCATTAAAATACGCTGTTGGTCCTTACTAGTGATCGACCGATACATATTTTTTAGGGCCGATACCAATATTTTTCAGGAAGCACAATAACCTTTTTTGTAAAACGGATACAATAACCGATAAATTTCGACCCCGTACCGGTAACTGATAACCGATAACACTCATGGTCGTTCTCAAAATTATTCACACCCTCCAATTAAAGAAAAGGCTAAATTGATAATAGTAATTCATATAACAAGAAACTAAAGAAACTAATAATAAATAAATATTTACAAAATTATAATTTAGTGAAATAAAATATTGGTTTTGGATTGTGGATGGAAATAAATATTTTTTAAAAAAACAAACAAAGATGTGGACCAACATACCTGTCAACAGGTGCAGAAGTCTTTTTGAACATTACAGTAAACACCTGATTGCCTCAAAGTGTTGCTCAATAACATTTTAGCTCGGCGTCCCATCATGCTTTTTTCCTTATTTTATTTTTTGTGTGTTTGCTTTTAATATTGCTGTTAAACCACAATTCAAAATCAATGTCCCGATTTTTTATAGAATTTTTATTTATTGTTACTTTGGTCAATTTCATCTTATTTCACTGGCAGGTGATTTTTTTTTCCTTCTTTAATTGGAGGGGATGAACAACTTTAAAGACTGTAGATATCTAAACACACCAAATCAAAAATTCCAACTGTAAGGGGTAGTTCGTGTCTCAAAGAAGGGAACGTGGATTAGAAGCAGCTTGGGGGGGTCTCCCTGTGAAGCAAAAGCTTTCTTCCCCCAATTGTAATATCTCAGCGAGAAAAGCTTAAAATTGAGATTTTCAACTTCTGCATGTTTGATATTAAAAAAGAAAGAAAGAAATAAGCTTTCTTTTGGGGTTAAAGCTCAATTTACACAAAATAACTTAGAGTTTAAATCATTTGGCTACCCCCTGTTTAAAAACCCACCTGTGCCCCTGAATACAGTTGTCCTAAAATTATTCATACCATCCAATTAAATACAAGGCTAAATTGACAATAGTACTGCAAAAAAACAAGAAACTGAACAAACTAATAATAAATAAAAATTTGAAAAATTATACTTAAATGAGTTTAAGTGTTATTTTTGAATTGTGGTTGGAAATAATCATTAAAAAAACAAACAAAGTTGTCCCAGACACATTAGAACACCTTTCCCGCACAGTGGATCAACATACATGTAAAAATCTTTTTGAACGTTACAGAAAACATCTGATTGCCTCAAAGTGTTTCTCAAAAAATTTTAGCTTCCATCATGCTTAATTGTTTTTTTTGTGTGCGTTTGTTTTTAATATTTTTTTCAAACCGCAATTCAAAATCAATGTTATGATTTTTTATAGAATTTTTATTTATTATTGCATACGTCAGTTTCATCTTATTTCACTGACAGAGGATTTTTTTTTTTTCCTTCTTTAATTAGAGGGTATGAATAATTTTGAGGGCAACCTTATTTTATTGGGGCAAGTCGGCCGATAATTATTGTAAACAAATTTCCTAGATCATTTCACATAAGCTTCAGCTTATATATTACCTGCTGATATTTGGAGCCGATACTGCATTTGACCCTCAAATTTATATAATGGACACAATGAAAATAAGTTTTACAACTCTTTTAATGTAAAAAATAACAAAATGCATTGCATTTGTTAACAAATATTAAATAGAAACAATAAACTTGTAATAAATTTATAAAAGTCTAAATTAAGCTGAAGGGGGTATCGGCCAGCTCACCTGACCTATGGGATACCAGCAAAAAATTAAAATATCGGCCTTAATCCTGATCCCCACATTAAATTAGTTATATGCAAGCTTTTATAAGCAGCATCACCTGACTAACTTGACATTATTTGTTTAATAAAAACTGAGTTCAAATGCAGAAACTGCAGCTAAATACACCTTTAATCCTTGTATAGGAGAAACACGTTAACATCAGCCTGGTGTTGCTAATCAGTGCAACACCAGTCAGTCAAATTTCAGACCTCAAATTTCGGGCTGCAAATATCAATGACTTGAAATAACTTTATAAAGAAAAGTTTCCTTACAGCAATGTCAGAAAGTAACCTCATAAAAAGAAAGCAAACTCTTCCTGCTGTTGTCCCTAAGTTGGCCGTACATGTTGTTCTTTTATGGGCTGTACTCACTTTTTCTTTCACGGTTTCTGGCTTCTGCCTTAATTTTAGTTAAATAATTAATGATGGGGTGTAATATGTCATGTTGTTATTCAGCTGAGGGTGTACTTGAGTAATTTTACATACCCAGAAAGTACCAGATTATGATTTCGTCTTATGTTTTGTTCCTTGAAAGCCTTTTTTCCCCCATGTCTCTGTGAAGCTACACGTCTTCACATGTTATGTTTGTGTTGGCATTGTCGAGATCCTCCCAGCAGATATTGTGATGAAACGCTGAAAATCTGGCCAAGTTTTCCCACTCGCATGAATTTTATCACCTCCTTTGGATAATTCGGTTTTAGTTGCTTTTGCTCATCAGCAGACAATCTGACAATCCCCCAGGCGCAGCATCCGCGCAGAGCTTGTCCAGACAAGGCGGTTATCGCCGGCTAAACGCCTGTGTTTAGCTCTGTCATCACACTTTGACAAACACAACCAAACAGTCTGACAGTAATATCAACAGTGACAGAAGAGCTGGGGGGGGGGGGAAGGGAGTTTCCCCAGCCTTTTATTGAACACGACTGATGGAGACGGTGGGCGGGGAGCGGTAGGAACCTCTACCCGGGGGTCAATAAAAGGAATGAAAACTGCAGTATTTTCTCCAGGCAAAGATGGGACCCTTCTGGTGTGAGGGTGGTCAGGACTCTGGGGAGGTCCGCCGTGGGATGGAAGCAGGGATGGAGGAAGGGAGGTGGGCCTCTTAAAAGCTTAGACAAGATTTCGGGAGGAGAGTGGTTTTTAGTTTGCTTCCGTGTCATGGCCGCCACATGCGTATCATCCACAGATGTCTCCTGATCCTGTCTCTACTCCTTCATCCATTTCCAGTTTCTCTGCCACTCGTCTCCCTTTTTTTTAACATTTAAGTTGATAAGATATTTTCCCTCTTTTTCAGGGAATAAAATCACAGTCAATTGGTCAAAAAAACACTTTACAAAGCCATTTTTTGAGCAACTTTTGAAAATGATTGAACAATACACACGATAGTAACAAGACAATAAAAGGGATTTATAATAGGGATGCACGATATTGGAATTTTTGGCTGATATGCCAATTTTTTAAAAATCACGGGGCCGATAACCGATATCGATACTGATATTAAAGCTGAAAAAAAAAAGCAGTCATTGCAAATAGCAGTTTTGTTATCCGTTTTCGACAAAAATAGGGTGGAAAAAAATATCAATACACTGAAATATCGCTATATTTTCAAATGCCGATATCAAATCGATATTTAAAAATGCAGTATTGATCTATTTTACAGACAAAATCTCGCAAGATTTCATCGTTCTGTAACAAACTCTTGCGATATTTAGTCAATTCTTGCTAGATTTTGTTAGTAAAATAGATTGATATCACGTTTTTAAATGTCAATATGATATCAGCATATGAAAAAAATTGCTAAATTTTTGTGAATTCTTGCGAGATTTCACTACAGAATGATGAAAAATCGCAAGATTTCATCAGTAAAATCAATACCGTGTTTTTTAATGTCAATATATTAGCATATGAAAATATCGCGATATTTTAGTGTTTCGATATTTTTTTTCCCACCCCTAGTCTGTGGAAGTTTTAAAGTCTGTAAAAGAGAAGTTTGGGGTTTTTTTTAGACTTTAGAAACAGCGTGCTGATTGGTTAAATATTGGTAAAATATTGGTGGGGTGGCCGATGTCCGATACTCAGTTTTAAGGCTGATATAGGCCGATACCAATAGAGGGCCAATTATATTGTGCATCCCTAATTTTAAATATAATACCTGTAAGGCGTGAAATAAAACAAGACTCGGTTAAAAGGTGTATAAGATGAGCTAAAATTAGATGAGGTCAGCTTTATTGTAATGCTTATAATGTTTTATTTAAAGCACTTTGAATTGTCTTGTACATGAAATGTGCTATACAAATAAACTTGCCTTGCCTTAAAGGGGAATTTCGCTTTTTTAACCTGGGGTGTGTTTAAAATGTCCTTTCATATATGTGAGTGATGGAGAAAGGAACTTTCAAGATAGCTCCAGTATTTATCCGGGCAGGCAGTCTAGCAGCCCAGCTAATGGTAAGTAAGGGGCAACTGGCCCCCCGTGTCTAAGTTCACCCTAAAAACCTGCTTTTTTTCCACACTGAAAGGCTTGGATAGTCTCATCAAGTGTCCGACATCATACTAGAGAGGAGAAATGAACGAAAGTATCTACATTACCTGGAGATCGCCGTTTGTTTTGGTGTCTAAATCTCGGGATGCTGGAAATCAAATCTCGTTACGAAATCACGAGTTATCATGCAATTTACGAAATCACGCAATAACTCGTGTCCTCCACCAGTGTTTTGACACAAGTTATCGCATGATTTCGGAACGAGATTTGATTTCCAGCATCCCAAGATTTATACACAGACACCAAAACAAATAGCGATCGCCAGGTAATGGCGGTCTCTTTAGCATTAGCTTGGATTGACAGCCAAGAACAAATGAAGATAGACGGTTTAAAGGAAAGACACGCTCAGACTTGCTGTTAACCAGCTAAAAGCCGCTGTTGGTCAACTCTGCTACACGCTGCTGTAAAAATGTTTCGTCCACTGTAAACACGTTTATTTCTGCTGTAAACATGTTTATTTCTGCTGTGAAGTTGGCCTTTTTAACACGGGAGTCTGTGCGGATTTGCTCTGCTTTGGAGCCCCCAGTGGTTGAAGAAAGAACTACAAATATTGAAACAACCTCTGGGCTTCACTCTTCTCCAGCAGAGTTTGCGTCTTGGTTTTAGTCCAGTTCCATCCAGAAAACATCTACCCATCCAGATGTAGTCAACAGCATAGTTCCACCCCCCTCAGACAGGAAGTGACTCGCCTTAAAGCCTAAACAAGCTGCAATACTCTGAAAAACGCTACTACACCGCCTTTTACACCACGGTCGTGGTGAATGCTCGATTCTGATTGGCTGCAGTATGTCCGTTAAAAAGTGATATAGTGAGAAAAAAAAAAAAAAAAAAAAAAAAAAAAAAAAAAAAAAAAAAAAAAAAAAAAAAAAAAAAAAAAAAAAATATATCGCTGAGAAAAGAAGTTCCTGTCAAATAGCCTGATTGAGCCAGTGCATTGATTTAGGGATCAAACACTAGTTGGTAACCATGGCAACAGAATATCGGTACATACATTAACATGCGATGTCACTCATGCGTTCTAAGAGTTACGTGGCAGACGGGATGCCATGCAGAATAAGCTCTGGTTAAACATCAGAAAGACAGCAGCTCATCCTAAACGGATGATCCACTCAGCATCTCTCAGAAAGATGTTTTCAATTCTCATGCAGAGACACGACAGATTCTTTATATTGGAAAAAATTTAACAAAGGAGCCCGTTAGCTGTGAAATTTGATATTTTTCAAGAGTGAAAAGTTTTGTTTATTAAACTTCTCCAAAACCAATTATAGAGTTGAATAACAGATGAAGTGACAAAACAAACAGTTTAAACTTCTTCATAGATTCCATATTTCTGTTGATTCATCTCTGCACTGTCTTCAGTTGCATCAGCTCCAAACTTTAAATCAATAAATTCTGTTTAAATTCGCGGAACTTTTTTTAAGAAACAATTTTACTTTCCCTCTCCTTCTCGGCCTCATCCCTGAAAGCTTGTCCTGTCCAAACAACACTGTGTCCTGTTCTGTGTATTTGCAGTGTTACGTAATGGCTGCTGCTTCTTTGTCCTGTCTGGTGTCTCATGTTCGCTATGACTGTTTTCTTGTGTGGTGTGTGTATTGTTTCATGTTATTTTGTAACATCAGCTTTGTTCACACATAACAGAGGTAAACATTAGATCGCTTGTGACGTGTCTGGCCAAAAGAAAACGTCTCGACCTGGATTCAACTAAGCAAATAATGTATGTGAGAGTCTCCTATTGGAAAAGTACAGCAGTGATTAATATGTTTCAGGTGGCAACAAGTTATTTAAGCCTGATCTTTTCACTGCTTTAAACAATCCTGAAAGAAAATGTGTCCTGTGCTCTGGGAAAATGTGGCTTTTCGTCAATGTGTTGTTTTGCCTCGGTGTTCTACTGAATGTTTTAGAAGGTCGTTTCTGCCTGCAGTTGTTAGATGTTTTAATGAACACCTGTAGTTATTGTTAAGTATTATTCTGATGCTGATTTATTCTCCTTTTTAGGTATGCCTTTTGGCATAGAGACCTTTTAGGTCACAAACAAATATAGCCCACTGGATTAATGAAGTTTAACGGATCGTATCGTATCATATCGTATCGTATCATATCGTATCGCAACACATCGCATTGCATCGCATCGTATCGTATCGTATCGCTATCCTATTGCATCGTATCGTATTGTATCGTATCGTGTCGCAACACACCACATTGCATCGTATCGCATCGTATCATATCGTATCGCAACACACCGCATCACATTGCATCGTCTCGTATCATATTGCAACACATCGCATTGTATCGCATCGTATTGCATCGTATCATATCGTATCATATCGTATCGCAACACACCACTTCGCATCGTATCGCATCGCATCATATCGTATCGCAACACACCGCATCGCATCGTATCGTATCGCAATACATCGCATCGTATCACATCGTATCACATCGCATCGTATCACATCGTATCGCATCGCATCGTATCGCATCGTATCGTATCGCATCGTATCGTATCGCATCGTATCGCATCGCATTGCATCGCATTGCATCGTATCGTATCGCAACACATCACATCGCATCATATCGTATCATATTGTATCGCAACACACCGCATCCCGTTGTATCGTATCGCATCATATCGTATTGCAACACATCGCATCGTATCGCATCGTATCACATCGCATCGTATCACATCGCATCGCATCGTATCGTATCGCATTGCATCGTATCACATCGCATCGTATCGCATCGCATCGTATCGTATCGCATCGCATCGTATCGCATCGTATCGCATCGCATCGTATCGCATCGTATCGCATCGTATCGCATCGTATCGCATCGTATCGCATCGTATCGTATCGTATCGCATCGTATCGCATTGCATCGTATCGTATCGCAACACATCACATCGCATCGCATCATATCGTATCATATTGTATCGCAACACACCGCATCCCGTTGTATCGTATCGCATCATATCGTATTGCAACACATCGCATCGTATCGCATCGTATCGCATCGTATCGCATCGCATCGTATCGCATCGCATCGTATCGTATCGCATCGTATCGTATCGCATTGTATCGCATTGTATCGCAACACATCACATCGCATCATATCGTATTGTATTTTGCTTCAAATTGATTAAACTACTGGTCTTCATCAATCCAACCAGTATTATTTATAAAGCACTTTAAACACAACATAGTCCAAAGTGCTGTACAGAAAACAACATCCTGTAAAAGAAATATTCAAAACGGGCAAAAAAGATATGTGCACATCTCCAGTTAAAATATACAATAACTTGA
>JALJCO010005994.1:0-387500 GCA_023101725.1 Atherinomorus stipes | reverse complement strand
AAATTATTCATTCTTTTTTCTAGAAAAAATGGCGAAATAACCAAAAATTCAACAAAATCAGATTTCACTCCTCCTGGTGGACGGGAGGACTAACACCCTGGAGATATAGACCTGTGCCCCAGGACAGAACCTCCAAACCCCAAAAAAAAACCCTCAAAAACACCATCATTCTAATAAAAAATTTAAACAAGTTGTGTTACAATAAAAATCAACGTTTTCTACTCGGATTTTATGTTTTTAATGGTTTAGGCCAGCTGTGTAAAGGAATAGTACCCACAGAATATGCACTTTATTTTCCACTTCCCCTCATGTAGCAAGACTCTACACTTTTTAATATCTCAAATGCAGCGGCGATCAGGAAGGCTTCTCGTTTTCCCAACTTTCATAAATGGAGTTGCCGGGTTGAGCCAAAATGGTCCATAAAAGTCACAAAAACTTGTCAATATTCCTCCATTCTGCTCATCCAATGTAATCCAAGTGTCCTGAGTGGGTAGCGTCCACAATTTACTCAAAACGACGTCATTTATTATATTTTTAGAACCTAAACAATACTACATCGCATCTCTAGCAAGCACGCCGTTGCGCTTTCTCAAAAAACTATGATAGCCACGGCAACGAGATCGTGCGTTCTCTTTTTCTTTCTTTTTTTTGTTTTAAATCAATATCCAACCCCTCTTGGACCCTCTTGTGTTTGTCCCTGGTTCTGTCGTAGCTCTGTCGCTCTTAGCACTGTAAACTGTGAATTTCTTCTACCTCACATTATCGGCAGAGTAGGCTCTGAACGCCGAGGCTTCCGTAGTTTCATGAACGCGCATTTGCATGCTTTGTGAAAGTAAGATGTAGACTGTTTACTCTAAAATATACTAAATGACGTCGTTTCGAGTAAATTCTGGACGCTACCCACTCAGGACACTTGGATTACATTGAACAAGCAGTATGGAGGAATATTGACAAGTTTTTGTGGACCTTTTTGGCTCTGGTCCCGGTGAACTCCATTATATGAAAGTTGGTGGGAAAACGAGAAGCCTTCCTGATCGCCGGCTGCATTTGAAATATCAAAAAAGTGCTCCAGAGTCTTGCTCACCATGAGGGGAAGTGGAAAATAAAGTTACATCATTCTGTGGGTGAACTATTCCTTTAATAGAGTGTGTCAAAATGAAAAAATAGCTATAAGATCACACTGGTGAGGTTGTACTGAAAAAAACTATACCAAACAAGGCAAAGTAAACTGCTTTAAAAGTGAAATATAAAGGTAAAAACAAAAGTAGTGTAAAACTACTAAAAAAACTACTAAAAAAAATTTATACCCCTACAGTAGGCCCTGGAGGGTTAAAGTAATGTAGCACAGAACCTGCCTGATAGCAGTGGGTCAGCCTGTTTTCTTGGCTGAACTGGAGGCTTTGCTGTCCTCTGGATGGCCTGTAAGACCCCTGTCTGTGATAAAACACCCTTTAAAAATACTGGAATCACTTCAGTCACCGCAACTTACCCCAAACCTCTGTTGATACAATCTAAAGTGAGTTTAATAAGCCCATCAGACACACCGACTCTAACCCGGCTCGACACCGGACTCCGCTCATGACACACGCCAGCAGCAGCCCCGGCCCACAACGCCTGGGACGGGCCAAACGTATTAAAGCTGCGGCCTGCGGTGGTTTGAGGAAAGCCGACTCCACGGATGAAACCCTCCGCGCATTTCCACAACAGAGGTTCAATGAGACAGAATCTTCATTTAGGAGCGACTGTTTCTTCTTCTCCTGCAGCTCAGGCGTCGTGCTGGACTCGGATCATTTTCTTTGGGCCCGCCGACCGCTGCGCTAAGCTGGTGGTGCAAATCTGCTTTCTGAGAAAACTTCTGTGAAAGAATGTGAAGGCCTGAATACCAGCCCGTCTGCCTGTGATATATCAGCAGATTTACCGGTTCCACTGGGAATCCCAGATGTTTGGTTCTGGATGGTTTACCAACCAGTCACATTACCAAAACCTGGTTAGTTTTAGTACCTAACAGTGTATTTTAGCACAAAAATTTAAACTTTTCTCAAATTTTTGAGAAGTCATTTTACTGCTGGAAAATTAGATCTTCAATATGTGACTGTTTTGTTTTAACCAGGGGTTCAGGTAAAAGGTGAAGGTTTTCGAAGTTTGATGGGATTTATTTAGCTCTTATTTACAGTTCCATGAAGTAAAATGATTACCACAAGCCAGAAGAAACAAATCCAGCATCAGTTAGCAGCATCAAACATGTTGTCTTTTTAGTTTCTCAAGGAGATGAACACATAAGCGTCAGTGTTTTCACATTCAGTGTGAAGGTCATCAATCTGAGTCATCCTCAGAATTATTCATACCCTCCCATTAAAGAAAAGGTTCAATTCAAATTAATAATTCAAATAACTGGAAACTAAAGAAACTAATAATAAATAAAAATTTACAAAATAAAAATTTAGTGAAGTAAAATGTGAATTGTGGTGGGAAATAATAAAAAAAACCAAAAAAAAACAATTAAACAAAGCTGTCCCAGACACATTAGAGCACCTTTCCCATGAACAGTGGACCAGCACACCTGTCAACAGGTGTAGACGTCTTTTTTTATCATTAAAACACCTGATTGCCTCAAAGTGTTGTTCAACATAATTTTAGCTTCAGAGCCCCATCATGTTTGGTAAGTTTTTAAGATTTCTTTTGAAGCACAATAAAAAATTAATGTCCCTTTTATTGATTTTTTATTTATTATTACTTTTGTAAATTTCTTCTTATATCACTGACAGCTGATTTTTTTCCTTCTTTAATTAGAGGGTATGAATAATTTTGAGGACGACTGTATCTAGTGCCTGATTTTGTTCCTTACTGTCATCAGCTTCAAGATACAGTAAATTGTATCAGTTTTGTATTGCCCCTTGGCTTTTTCTGTCCCGGACAAGCCCCCATTTATGTTGTGACCCAGATGTTTAGGGGTAAAGGGTCATCATTATTATTACTTTAGTCAATTTCAACTTATTTCACTGACAGATGATTTCTGTCTGATTTTCTTTCTTTAATAGGAGGGTATGAATAATTTTGAGGACGACTGTATATATTTGTAAAAAACAACAAAAAAAAAATGTCCCAGACAAATTAGAGCACCTTGCTCACGAACAGAGGACCAACATACCTGTCAACAGGTGTGGAAGTGTTATTGAACATTGCAGAAATCACTTGATTGCAGCGATTGCCTCAAAGTGTTCAACAAAATTCCCATTTAGAGGCCCCATCATGCTTGTTTTACTCTTCGTTTTTTTTATATTTCTGTTGAAAAAACAATCCAAAATCATTGTCATGATTTAAAAAAAATTTGTATTTATTATTTTTGTCAACTGCCCTGTTGGATTTAATGGGAAAGTGATCCCAAAATTTTGACTGGTAGTGTATATATATATATATATATATATATATACAAAATAGTAAAAAGCCTCTGTCAGCATTAAATATTTTTATATTAAAAATTATAATTAAAATATTATTTTATGAGATTTGCTGTCATTATATTCATTCTTTAATCACCACAATGCACCAACTTTTTATAGTTGTGTTTGTAAAAACTGTTCAAGTCTAAATCTAAACTGAGTTTTT
The DNA here is from genome assembly GCA_023101725.1 of Atherinomorus stipes. Lineage (NCBI taxonomy): Eukaryota > Metazoa > Chordata > Actinopteri > Atheriniformes > Atherinidae > Atherinomorus > Atherinomorus stipes. The sequence goes on along the minus strand of JALJCO010005994.1, from coordinate 383,894 downwards.
AACGTTGCATTGAGAAAATATCAGTTTCTCAGATTTAAGACCCGCAAGCGATGCTGTTGAAGTCGCTGCACCAGCAGGAATGATGACAAACAACAACTCGGTATCACCCTTCCATAAACAGCCTCGTGTTGTCAGTATCAAAATATAAACCCGACTCAGGACAGCGTGGAAATAACACCGTGCCCTTGGGGCCAGCTGAGATTCACTGTTGTGACTTTGACAAAGATGTAGTTATACAGTTGTTGCACTTACTTGGATGTACTCACACCACAAAATGACTTGGTTGTCACGCCCATGTGCATATGCAGATGTAAGGGAGTATGACATGGTGTCTAGAGGGCATACTTCAGCTTTGTTTGTGCATGAATACGGCTGTATAGAGCAAGAGAATGCTCATTTCCCTTTATATTTAGCTCATCTTTATTGGCATCTATTTTTGCCTAATTGGGCGCGTCTACACTTTGCCTACCCTCTATCTGCTTTTATGTGAATGCCGATTTATGTGTTTCTTTGTGCATGTGTTTTACTGGACGGAGCCTTGGGGTTGCAGTACAATTATTTGCACTCGGCTGTGTGTGTTTGCGTGCACGCGCTCGCTGCAACGTGTGGCCAGTCTGTGGTTGCGGCAGTGGGAGGGACGGCAGGGCAGGCTGATAACAGAGTCTGAAGGGACCTCACATCCACCACCACTATTTTTACCGGGGCCAAAAGCAGAGTAAGGCTCACTGCAGCACACACAAAAAAGACACATATGCACAAGTAGTTAAACGCCTCTCTATAAAACAAGGCGTGCAAAATGCCTTGATATTTGTCATATTTAGTACCGAGACCACATTTAAACAAAAAAAAAGGACAAAGCAACACTCTGGAAACAGGTTGATGGAGCCACTGCTGTCACAAAATATCACAATTACAGATTAAAATCAGAAATATTCAGTATTTTTATATTGATATTGAATCAAATTAAAGCACTACACATATGCGAGAAAGAAAAATCCATGATTGGCATCTATGTCCTTTATATAGCTGCAGTTTACACACTTGTTTAAAGTGAAACACAGAGCAAACCATAGGCTTTGTTTTTGGGTTTGCGTTTAAATCTATGCGACATAGATGGACATTCCTGATGAAGTCTTTTGTGAAATGAAGTAGAAATTCATTTAAAACCTTGTGAAACCTCATCCAGCCAACAATCAACTCTTCAAACAAGTCAAATAAGGAAAGTAAACATGAAATAATTGAACTGAAAATACACACACACATATGAACATATATATATATATATATATATATATACACACTACTCACAAAAAGTTAAGGATATTTGGCTTTTTTGTATGATGTCAGAATGAATCTAAAATCCACGACAACCTTTCCAGGTGAACTGAATTAAACTTTCTCTAAATTTTTCAATGCACATGTACATTGTTCAATGGTTAAATATTCATTCTCCATCATTCTATTCTCCAAAAACCGAAAGTTGAATATCCCTAACTTTTTGTGAGTAGTGTATACATCCTAATCACATTTTTTTGCTTAAAATTGAGATCACGATTCTGTGGCACAATATTTTTTCCCCAAATTTTTATTGCAAATACACTTAAACGAAACAAACAAACCAACGTATTCAAAAGGTAGTTCAAAATAAAGCATGTGTTTGCACAAGAGCTTTGTTGGAGCACTTCAGATGCATAGTTCTAGTTCAGTTAGGGGGGTGGGGAGGAACAGCAGTGCTGCATTTGAGGGCGCTTGAAAAAAATCCGTGAAGGTTGGAAACTTTTATTTGTGATGCAGCTTGTGATTAAAAATGCTTCAGAATCGTTGTGGGTAGAAATGAGATCACGTTTGTGTGAACTGAGATCACTATTTTTTGACGATTAATTGTGCAGCCCTAATATATATATATATATTCAATAATCAAAAATTAAATGAACTTTTTTTATTGTGGCAAATGGCTGCAATGAAACAAAGTGTGAAAAGTTTAAAGGGTCTGAATGCATTCCGTATGCGTTCCACTTCCCCTCATGGTGAGCGAGACTCTGGAGCACTTTTTTAATATCTCAAATGCAGCCGGCGATCAGGAAGGCTTCTAGTTTCCACCCAACTTTCATATAATGGAGTTTGATTGGGTCCGAGCCAAAAAGGTCCATAAAAGTCCACAAAAACTTGTCAATATTCCTCTATACTGCTCGTCCAAAGTAATCCAAGTGTCCTGAGTGGGTAGCGTCCAGAATTTACTGGAAACAACGTCATTTAGTATATTTTTAGGAGCTCCATTATCTGAAAGTTGGGGGGAAACAAGAAGCCTTCCTGATCTTAGGCTGCATTTGAGATATAAAAAAGTGCTCCAGAGTCTTACTCACCATGAGGGGACGTGGAAAATAAAGTTAAATCAGTCTGTGGGTGTACTATTCCTTTAAGTCCACTGTCCAACAGAGGCATAGCTTCTTTTATAGCTGCTTTCAGACATGTACTAGACTACTGAGATGTTCTAGACATGTTAAAGAGTGATGGCATGTGTAAACACAAATGCACAAGCATTCACTCCAGACTTCCTTTGGGAATTTTCCGTTCAGCCTCCTTGTAAAATCCCTGGAAGATCAGCAGGTGAGACGGTCTATGAATGTTACAGCTAATATTCTGGAGGAGTTACTGCCAGTGGACCAGTTAACACGTGTGCACTGGGAGGAGCTACTGTTCTAGGGTAGAAATATGTGCTATAGTGATATCCACGCAGAAAAAACCTTTTGGCTTTTTTTTTAATAATGTAATGAAAATGAAGCAATTTCCAGAGCAAAAGTTCCAGACTCTCGTTTACTCTAGATGTTTCCCCACAACCCCCCCATCACATTTCCATCCTGGAGTGTGTGTCTCCATCAGAAAGTCTCATGTAAAAACAGCTTAAACAAGCCAGAGTCAAGAACACAATCACATTCTTGGTCTTCAGCTCTCTAACCAGATTCCTCTGTGACCGATCGCACACAGCTCAACAATTTGACTATACTAACTGTATGTATATATATATATGTATATATATATATGTATATATATATAAAACTCTTAAACATAAGTTAAGAGTTAGTATAGTAACAGGTGTGTGCCTTTCCTACATGTAAATATAATGCATATATATGTGTGTGTGTGTGTATGTATACTGTATATGTATATATATGTGTATACACTGTGGATACCTGTCTGTCTGTCTGTCGAGCAGTATATACTGTATAAATATATATATATATATATTTTTCCTTTAAGTAAGGAAAATATCAGCTGTCAGTGAAATAAGGTGAAGTTGACAAAAGTAATATTAAAGGGACATTGTGTAATCGGAGCAGCTCCCTCGTACTTTTCATGCTGCATTCGCGTGAAACCGGGCAGACGGACGACATCCGCTGCATGTAAAGTTATCACCGGCCTCTATGTGAAGACGTGGTCCGTCAGTTACAGTGACATCAGTCCACATCTGATTTGTTGTCATGGCGATGTCGTATTGTTTTCCCTGACCCATGATTTACCGTCTTTCGCTCGGCTTCATTGATTAAAATGACATCTGGTTTGTTACTAACGGCCGTCTGCCCGACTGCAGGTGAACGCAGCATCAGTGAGACGCTAGTCTCTCACCCTCTGCAGCGCGGTGACTTTTCAAAGGCATTACCTCAAACTGAGCTGAAAACTCCGGTGTGTCCGGTGAGTTTCTGTGTTTTCCTGCCGTCACGCTTCTCCCGAACGCAAAAACATGGCGATACGACATTGCAGCCTCCACCGAGCCGCCCCGCTCGATGTGTAAATGAATGATACGAACGGCAAATTTAGAACTTAGAGGAGCACTTCAGTTTGTTGATGGGAGTGATTACTGATTAATGAAAAAACACTTTTGAACCAAATAATCAGTTTTTGTGAATAAAACACAGGAGAACTTACACAATATCCCTTTAAAGGAAAATTCTATGAATATCATGACATTATCATGAAATGTGGTTCATTAGAAATGTTAAAAACACACAAAAAATAAAACAAGTAAAGCATCAACTTTGATGAGCAACACTTTGAGACAATCACTGCAATCAGGTGTTTTCTGTAACGTCCAATCAGACGTCTGCACCTGTTGACAGGTATGTTCATGGGGAAGGTGCTCTAATGTATCTGGGACACTTTTGTTTATAAATTATTTCCAACCACAATTCAAAAGCAATATTTTATTTCACTAAATTATAATTGGATTTTTTTATTTATTATTTCCTGTAGTTTCTTGTTTTTTAAATTACTTTTGTGAAATTTAAATATATATATAAATATGTACTGTATATAGATAGATAGATATTGTAACTTTCCAACTTTTTCTTTAAAATTAATTACAAATTAAATAGAATCAAATCTAAAACATAATCAGCAACTGTTTTTCATTTAAAGTATTCAATAATAATAATTAATAGCCTAAGTAAGACCAGAGTCTTGTTCGGTGGTTGGATTCCAGTTTACTTTTAGATTTCTTAAGGTTATAAAAGTTTTTTTTTCACCTGGGATACTTTTTTTCTTTCCCTTATTTGGAATTAGTTATTTTTTATAATAAAATAAATCTATACCCCCCCTTTTTTTTATTTTTTTATCCTAATTCCACGGGGGGTTTGAGAGAATTCTTGAAAATTCCCCCCCCCATCCCCCCCTTCGTTTACTTACAGATGTGCTCAAACACACAATATTACTTTCAAATTCTTTATTTTCATTTATTTCCAAACAAACAGCAGATGCCAGAAGGTTTGGGAATATGTTAAAGGGTTAAATGAAGCGATGTGATCAGTAATGTAAAAGCACTGAATGAGAAATCCACATCCAAAAGCAATGAGGGATAAAAAGTAAACCTGCTGCTGAATCCTGGTCTCATTCATGTGAGCCTGATCCATCCCAGCATCTCCTCCCTTGTGGGGTGTAGTTCTCCACTCTGTCTTTGGGAGGAGGAACAGGGAGGCAGCATTTTCTATAAATATTCCGGTTTTCACCATGCCTGGCTGGATTGAGCCGGTTCAGCCTCCCATGCAGGGACTTCCCAGCCCTGTGGATGAGGTGTAGTTGTGGAGCACAGCGAGAGGAGGGAATGAGGACTCTGGAAGCCAGTCCTGGCAGCGGCCATGCTGTCCAGCCGCTCAATGAGTCAAACAATTTCAGAACTGGGCGGGAAGCCCCCCTACAGCCCCGATTTGTCCAGTTTAGACAAGTCTGACTGCTGTATCAGATCTAGTTTTATTTATATGAAGACTAAAATAGGTGACGTATTGGCGAACAGGGTTGGGTACCGTTACTAATAATGCATCCTGTCAACATCCGTCAGTCATTTGAATTTTGCAAAAGTTTGCTGCAATTTGGCAAAAGTTGAACACCTGTTAATTTCGGTCACATGTGTTTCCAGGAAGCGAATAATGAGCGGCACCAATGATTACAGAGCAGTTCCAGAGTGACTAATCCTGTAGAGCATCTTCCGGTTAGTGGAAGCACTTGTTAAGTATCTGGTTTGGGAAGTGGCTCCACTGACTCCTCGTAGCTGGAAAAGCCCTCAAATGACTGACAGCAAGAAGAAGAAGGAGAAGGAGCTGGGGGTGTGAAGCTGTTTGTGCGAGCCAGTGGGTGTTGCCTGGGCGTGGAGACTGCCGGAGAGGAGAAGGGGCAGGCCAGGACTCGGTGGCCAGGCTTGGTGCTACGTGGTCGGCCTGGTTTTTCCCCACGTTGCCTTCCCTGCACGGCGTAATGAATGGCTTCCTACTGGTCTGTGGCCGTGGCCCCAGCTTAAAGAGTATACTTACCAAGGCCCAGAATACACACCCCAGCCAGCCAGTCAGCCAGCCTGTGTCCTCGCCTCCGAACACTCCCAACCGCCGGTCCACCTGCTGCAGACTGGCTCAGGCTCTCCGTCACCGATTCCATCCTTTCTTTTCAAGCACAGGTGGTTTTCTTTTCCCGTGCAGAAGCTCGCGCTCGCTTCCCAGGGTGCGTGTTCCTCTGGAGCGTCTGGCACGTTACAGTCCTGCTCAAGATTGCTGTCACGCTCCAATTAAAGAAAAAGTTAAATTTACAATAATAATTCAAATAACAAGAAACTAAAGAAAGTAACAATATATAAAAATTTACAAAATTATAATTTAGTGAAAGAAAACATTGTTTTTGAATTGTGTTTGGAAATAATAGTAAAAAAAAAAACTGTGAAATGTTGAGCAAAACATTATAGAAAACACCTGATTGCCACAGAATGGTGATCGATAAAATTTTAGCTTCATACCACGCTTGTTTACTTGTTTTATTTTTTGTGTATTTGTTTTTCTTATTTCTTTTTTGAACCACAATTCAAATTCAGCGTTATGATTTTCATTGAATTTTTATTTATTATTACTTTTGTCAATTTCAACTTACTTCATTAAAAACTGATTTTTTTTTCCTTATTTAACTGGAGGGTTTCCATAATCTCGAGCACCTGTACCTTCTGGAGTTATACTTAGATGTCAAGCCACATCTTTATTGGAGAAGTAAATACACCAAAAGGTAGGATATACTACCTGTCCTCGCTTGACAGACCGCTGCATGAGTTCAAAACACCGGCTGCATTTACAAAATAACTCACAGCCACGAATTCCTCCAGGAAATTCTCTATTTTTAAGGTTTCTTCTGCAAAAAGTCTGAGTCACAGCTTTAAAAATAACATATAAAATATGAAAAAGACACAATACAAGCAAAGTAACACTTAAAATATAAAATAGAAAAATAAAAATGCAATAAAGGGACAACACTGATACGATAGATATTAAATAAATTGGTTCTGGGAATTGTGAGCTGGAAGTAAATGGAGGGTGAGGAAGAGGCCAAGAGGGAGAGCAGGAGAGAGAGAGAGAGAGAGAGAGAGAGAGAGGTAAAACAGTGAATGAGACGTTGCATGTGTATTTAAGGTGAGGTAGTGTTTGGTTGTTTTCACAGGTTCAGTAGTTTTCAGGAATCAGTCTGACTGTGGGAAGCAGCTGTTAGAAAAGCGAGTTCTGTGGGTCCTGAAACTTTTATTAAGTTTGATTTGCCGGTACGAGTCGGCGTTCATCAGAAACAAATCATGGCAGAGAAAATAAGTCCAGCAATGATTTCCTCTGGGTTTTATTTTCTTGACCTTTTCCAACTTGCAAAAACTGAATCACCGAGGAGAACCGGATGCGTCTAACTTCATCTCAGTGGAATTACTGAAGAATCCGTCCGGTTATTTCTGTGGATCATTTTAATAAATCTATTTATCCTTTGGTCTGAATTCGATCTTTACCACAAATGTGGAGGACTGTCTGCTTCTCATTCCAGTAGGGCTGTGCAGATAATTGAAATTTGATTGTGATTTCAATTTTTGTGTCAAACAATCTCCAAACTCATATAATCGAGTTGATACAATTGTTTTTTCCACTTTGCTTTGCACAATTTCTGAAAGTTATTCTGAAGTTAAAATCTATTTCAGTGGCTTCCACCCAGGAAATTTATTGGGCGTCATAAACAGAAATGTTGGATTTGGAATGTTCTAGCATTGCACTAAATTAGTTTTACATCAATAAGTTTGTTTTATTTTTTAAATAAAGAGAAATCACAGTACAGCTGGGTACATCTTTTATTTTGGATATATTTATGCTTTTCTCTGTATTTCTCATTAATTTAACATTCAAAGTATATTTATTTTATTCATTTGATGTTTTATAGGACCGATTCATCTTATTTATTTTATTTTTTTTTTTTTTTTTTTTTTTTTTTTTTTTCTTTTTTATTTTTTTTTTTTTTTTTTTTTTTTATTTTTTTATTTTTTTTTTCCTTTTTTTTTTTTTTTTTCTCTTTTTTTAGTTTTTTTTTGGATATTTTTTTTTATTTTTTTTTTTTTTATGTGATTGTTTTTAGATAAATTAATATCTTTATTTTTATGTTCATTATTTAGCCGATTTTCATTTCTTTTTCATTGCAAAACAGCTGTAAGGTACATATGGAGCCTGGAAAATAATCGTTTGAATAATCCTGATTTCAATATTGGTCAAAATAATGGTGATAATGATTTTTTTCCGTAATCGAGCAGCCCTACAGTAAATTCCAGGGTTCTTGCAGGGTCTTAAAAAGTCTAAAAATGTCTAAAATTGTGAAATTTAAATTTAAGGCCTTAAAGGGGAAGTTTAATTTTTTTCAACTTGTACCTATTTTCTAGCATTAAATGTGTTCATTTCCTCACCCAGACAGTTTTGGTGTAACTTGAATTCCTTTAGGAGATTTTAAGTAGGGCTGGGAAAAAAATCGATACACTGAAATATCACGATATTTTCATATGCTGATATCATATTGATATGTAAAAATGTGGTATAGATCTATTTTACTAATGAAATCTCACGAGATTTCGTGACTGAACAACAAAATCTAGCGGGTTTTCATGAAATCTCGCGAGATTTCACCATTATCTTACGAAATCTCGCAAGATTTCATTGGTAAAATACATCAGTGTTGCATTTTTGAATCTCTATATGAAATCTGCATATGAAAATATTGCGATATTTCAGTGTATCGATTTTTTTTTCCCAGCCCTAATATTTAGATCCACTCCAGATCAGCGTATGTCCAATATAATGGAAGTGATGCGAGCAACCGCGCGCAGCCTCTAAATAAGGCATTATCTGCCACAAACTCCTTCATTTCACCAATGTTTTGTTACTAAACATTAGTCGGAAGCAGAAGTAGAGTCTGGTCGTCTTTCCAAGCAGCTCGGACAGCTACAAGTGTTGGTACGTGGTGATTAAACTACCCTGTGATGACTACAGACAAGAAATGGCCCCGTTTGTGGCTATGAGCGGGCGCAAAGCTATTTCACAATCATATGTGTGTCTATGGTAGAATATGAACATCAATCAACTTGTTTTTATGGTTTAAAGTGTTCTCTCTCAGATTTTTATATAAAAAATCTCATCATGTCCTACAGTCTGGTGCTGAATTGATTTTGTGTATCTTTTTAATGCAATGAATTTCTTTGTTGTTTAATTCCTAAATTAATAGAAATAAAAAGTTTTCAATTTCTGGGATCATTTGTAATGCATCATATTGGTCCTAAATTCAAAAAGGTCTTAAATTAAATTCAAGAAGGTCTTAAAAACTCTCTATAAATTTAACTTGCTGAAACCTGCAAACCCCCGTCATTCACAACTGGTAAGGAGTCGGTGCTGTCAGTTTACCCTGCACCTCACTTTTCTGACTCACAGGGAACTTTTTGACCGCTGCATGTTGGCATTTACTGTTTTGTTGTGGTAAGTGGCGAACCAGCTGCACAAATAGTAAACAACGACAAGGAAAAAGTCATTCTTGGGCGCTCGCCTGTAAACAAGAACCACAGATTGTGTAAGGAGATCTGAAGGAGGAGAAAGGAGCTCAACCTCCATGTTCCTGTCATTCTTTTTTATATCTTCGACTGTTTTTTTGCATGTTGAAAATATTTGGTTCAGGTTAGGAAAGCATAAGGATAAGCTTCATGTAACATAAGCTGCATATACAGTTGTCCTCAAAATTATTCATAGCCTCCAATTAAAAAAAAGGCTAAATTGACAATAGTAATTCAAATAACAAGAAACTAAAGAAACTAATAATAAATAAAAATTTAAAAATTATGATTTAGTGAAATAGAATATATTGCTTTTGAATTGTGGTTGAAAATAATATTTTAAAAACAAAACATTATATAAAACACCTGATTGCAGTGATTGCCTCAATGTGTTGCTCAACAAAATTTTAGCTTTGGATCTCCATCATGCTTTTATACTTGTTTTTTTGTTTTTGTTTTTGGTTTTTTAAATATTTCTTTCAAACCACAATTCCAAATCAAAGTCGTGATTTTCACAGAATTTTTATTTATTATTACTTTTGTTAATTTCATCTTATTTCACTGACAGCTGATTTTTTTTTTCCTTCTTTAATTGGAGAACATGAATAATGAGGACTGTATGTCCTATCGTGGAAATATTTTCAGATATTTTTCCCTTTTTCCACAAGATTGTTCAAATGAAAGGAACTCTGCAGGTCTTTTTTTTGGGGGGGGGTCTCCTGACTGAACATTAGGATGTGATGAGTAGGGAATAAGAAGAGGATGAATTGGCATACCCTGAGGTTCTTTATGCACGTGTTACAGAGCCCACAGGAAAATAAAATATTATTTGGAAGGGAACATTACTTAAGATAATGCCACATAAACAGCCTGAATTTTTAACCACAATCCCTGGAGGATGTTAAAGCAAGACTAAAAACGCAACAGTTTAGCAAAAAAATTGTCCAAGCAAGACAAAAAAGGGGGAAAAGTATTGAAAACATTTATACGTCAGTGACACAAGCAACCAGGGTGGGGACACACATCATGTTCACATAAACCACTTTATATACTCATACACATAAACCCACATAACCATACATCTGCACGTCTATATCTAGACATTGCAGAACAGGCTGTTCTATAAAAAAGGTGGTCAACCACGAAAGGAAGCCTAAAGAAGTATCTGAACCATGAATCAGCCGCTAAATGTTCTGCTTCAATGATGGCTTGTGTTTAAACATCCCTGTTCACCATGTTCTTAATCAGACCAAGGTAACACATGACAAGTTATTGGGACATCTGAGACATTTATGTGGTTTAGCCACCACGGTTGTTAGCTTTTGCTTCAATAGTTTTAGACTGACAATAAAGCCTCTCTCCTCCAAGTCAGCAGCAACTTTCTTGTAAACTACAGGCTTCTTTTGTGTTTGGTCTGACATGTTCTGGATGCATTTGTCCGACCAAGTTTCTATGAGACGCTCCGTCTCGACATCGGACCAACGGGATCCTTTGGAAGCCGTGCTGTTTCTCCTCTTCTTCAGGTTTTCTGGATTGCTCGAAGGGTAGCAGGCGTAGTAAACATACACTATATTGCCAAAAGTATTGACTCACCTGCCTCGATTCATATGAGCTTCAGTAACCTCCCATTCCTGATCCAGAGGGTTCAGTATGACGTTGGTCCACCTTTGCAGCTAAAACAGCTTCATCTTCTGGGAAGGCTGTCCACAAGGTTTAGGAGTGTTTCTGGGAATCTTTGACCATCTTCCAGAAGCACATTTGTGAGGTCACACTGATGTTGGACCAGAAGGCCTGGCTCTCAGTCTCCGCTCTGATTCATCCCAAAGGTGTTCTATGGGGTTGAGGTCAGGACTCTGTGCAGGCCAGTCCAGTTCCTCCTCACCAGACTCTGCATCGAGGTCTTTATGGACCTGCTTTGTGCACTGGTGCACAGTCATGTTGGAAGAGGAAGGGGCCAGCTCCAAACTGGTCCCACAAAGTTGGGAGCATGGAATTGTCCAGAATGTCTTGTTATGCTGAAGCATTCAGAGTTCCTTTCACTGGAACTAAGGGGCCAAGCCCAGCTCCTGAAAAACAACCCCCCCACCATAACCCCCCTCCACCAAACTTTACACTTGATACAATGCAGTCAGGCAAGTACAGTTGTCCAGGCAACCGCCAAACCCATCAGATTGCCAGACGGAGAAGCGTGATTGGTCCTTTCAGAGAACGCCTCCACTGCTCTAGAGTCCAGTGGCGGCTGCTTTCCACCTCTGCATCCATGCTTTGCATCGCACATGGTGATGTATGGATGGATGCAGCTGGTCGCCATGGAAACCGATTATATAAAGCTCTTTGTCACTGTTCTTGAGCTGATCTGAAGGCCACATGAAGTTTGGAGGTCTGTAGTGATTGACTCTGCAGCAAGTTGGCCACCTCTTCTCACTATGTGCTTCAGCATCCGCTGACCCGCTCCATCAGTTAAGGTGGACGACCACTTTGTGGCTGAGTTACTGTCGTTCCCAAACACTTCCATTTTCTTATAATCCAGCTGACAGTTGACTGTGGAATATTTAGCGAGGGAGCGAGGAAATTCCATGACAGGATTTGTTGCACAGGTGGCATCCTATCACAGTTCCACGCTGGAATTCACTGAGCTCCTGAGAGCGACACATTCTTTCACAAATGTTTGTAAAAAGCTAGCTGCTTCATTTATACACCTGTGGCTGTGGAAGTGATGGAACACCTGATTCCATCATTTGGATGAGTGAGCAAATACTTTCAGCAACATAGTGTTCATCAGTGGGGACAATGCTTCTACGTTGGCGGCGTCATTACGCACAGAGTTTACCCTCCAAAGATGTAGCTTGTGTTGTAGTCAAGACCACACCACCAAGACCAAGACATTACTGAGACCAGAGACCGAGACCAAGACATTACTGAGACCAGAGACCGAGACCAAGACATTCTACAAGACTGGGTAGTGTCTTGGTCTTGGTGGTGTGGTCTTGACCACAACACTAGATGTAGCCTGGTCAAACACCACCCCAACGTTTCTTGACCCAGAGGGCTTGAGTTGGTGATTGTTGACTCGACTGTCTGAGCAAACGTGGTGTAACTGCGTGGTGTTGCACCGTCTCCTTTCGTGTTTAACAAATTTCATGTGGCACTGCATGGCTCGCATCACCGGAGGAGTGTCGCACCTCCTCCTTGATGCGAACCACGCATTGCCACAGGTATTAAACTGATTGTCTCAAGTAATCATGTTCAGAAAGGTCAAGATCATGTTTTCCCAGGATGTGGCAGTTTTTCTCCCTCAAACCCGCATACGTTGAACGGTTTTTCATAGAGTCCTTCTGTGGGTTTGTTGTTGTTTGACCAGCACAACTGGTCAGACAGTCCTCCATGTGTGAGAAGTTCAGAGTGACGGAACATCTTGGCCGTGCTCACAAACAGCTACAGGAGGACTGTTAATGCACCCACAGTTTAAACTTTCTGCTGTCTGAATCTTTGACCCTGACTCGTTTATAAGTGTAATAAATAAAAGTCAGGTGTGTTTGAACTGCAGCGCGTTTGTTTGTGTGTCCACAGGTGCTGTTTCTCCTGCGCTCCTTCCAGACTGACTCACACAGACCCCTGCCAGCAGGAAGTGGCATTGGCGAAGCCCTCTGTCAGCGCATGTGGCTGGCTTCTCGGTAATCCTAGACACACACAAACACACACACAGATAAGCATCCATTCCTCTCCTCCGGCTCCCCTCTCTCAAAGAATAGCTCCTTGTCTCCCCGTGCATCCCCTCACTGGCTGTGTCCGCTTCATGTCCTGCTCAGGATTCCATTTCAAAGAGACCGCCCGCTGACCCCCCCTAGGTCCAGGTCTCCGGTCCCCCCCCCCCTAGTGTTCAGGCCTACAGCAGCAGATAACGCAGGGTCACTGGGTTAGCAACGCTAGCCCTGCTAGCTGCGCTTGGTTACACTGATGAGCCTTTATTAAGATGACGAGGTGAATTCCTGCCCAGCAGAGCGAGCCCGCCGTCTGCCCGTTTGATCACACGGAGCCCAGCGCCCGGATCTGAGGACATCACAGGTCAGAGGATCACTGTTTTTGAGAGAGAGAGGAAAAAATGGAAACCTCCCAACTCGTCCAGAACACCACTAATTTGAAGCGGCCGCTCTCCAAAAAGGACGGAATGCATTGTTCGTCTGCTCTGAGTCACGGTTTGGTTTTGGCCTCGCACCATCGCCGTTGTGTCATTTTGGAAGTGTCTTTTTTTTTCTGGAGGGTGTCGGCGCTGCTACGGGGACCGGCGGTGCTCGCAGGGCCGGCTGCAGGTGACTGTGGCTTTGTGGCGGCACATCAGGCTGGAAGTGTGTGTTGTTTGGATTCTGATTCGGTGATTCAGCTTCTTCCAGCCTTATTTGTAAAGCAGCCATGCACTCAGACACACACATTCAAGAATGATCCAGCACTTCTCTCACCCCCCCTGCCATCCCCACCACAGTCTGTCACATCTGTTGTCTCTCTCTGTGTGTATATATAGCATGCAGTCGTCCTCAAAATTATTCCCTCCCATTAAAGACAGAAAAAAATCAGTCAGTGAAATAAGTTGAAATTGAAGAAAGTGATAATAAATAATCATGACATTGATTTTGAATTGTGCTACGACAGAAATATTAAAAGCAGACACAGAAAAAATGAAACAAGTAAACAAGCATGATGGGGCTCCTGAGCTAAAATTAGCTGAGCGACGCTTTGACACAATCACTGCAATCAGGTGTTTTCTGTAATGTTCAAAAAGACACCTGCACCTTTTGACAGGTATTTTGGTTCACTGTTCATGGCAAAGGGGCTCTAATTAGTTTGGGACAGTTTACTGTTTTTTTTTTTTTTATTTCATTGGCATTCAAATATTGTGACACCAGTACATTTATTGAAATGGTCTTGTACATGCCATATATACTTTTGTTCATTTTTTTATTATTATTATTTTCAAACAGAATTCAAAAGCAACATTTTCTATCACTAAATTAAATTTTTGTAAATTTTTATTTATTATTAGTTTCTTGTTATTTGAATTACTATTGTGGATTTAGCCTTTTCCTTAATGTGGGGGTATGAATAATTCTGAGGATGACTATATACAGCCATGGAAAAAATGAAGAGACCACCCTTGTTTTCTCATATTAATTAGTCATTTTAATGCCTGGCACTACTAAAAGTACATTTGTCTGGACAAATATAATGATAACAACAAAAATAGATGATAAGAGTTTAATTTAAGAACTGATATCTGCCATTTTCCATGCTTTTCTCGTAAGGTATTTTGGTTATTAAGTTCTTACATCAGTAGCTATGGTATCGTACTGCCAAAAACGGCACTTAGGCATTCTATATTTTCTTTACTGTCTCTTTTACTCACATGATTCACACCACAGCATGTACTCAGTTGCATAACCATTATTTTTGATGACAAAGTTGGTATATATATATATGTATACATATGTGTGTGTGTGTGTGTGTATGCAGAGGACTGGCATGAGGGTGTGTGTGTTATTAATCTCTGAGTGATGAAAACATGACGTCAAGCTCACACACTGTCTTCCTTGTTCTTTTTCTCACACACACTCTTTCAGGCTTTCACAGTCCTCTGGTCATATTCTCAATCAAACACACACCCTGCCGTACCCACACATGCTGCTTAACACACACACACACACACACACACACACACAAAACAAAACAAATAATAAAAGCATTACATGTGTACATGTGAGCGTGGTATTCGATAGCCGTTGTGAATCAGTAATCAGATTCCATTTGAGTAACTGAATGCAACAAGTTCCTGTTTTGAAGTGTGTGTTTGTGTGCAAACAGAGTTACTCGAATCCTAGATCAGCTGGGGGCATCTCATGATATGTTCGCACATTTTTGGCCTCAAGGATGAACTACAAATAAAATCACACACATCTCCTCCTTTTCGACATCTCATTCTGCAGTCTGTTGACCCGGTGATAACAGTAACTTCTTGTTTGGGTCATTAAACTTACAGGACTCTTGTTTTCATCCAGTTATGGTCACACGAACTAAATGAGAGGAACAGCACTGAAAGGATGAGTAGCTGGATTGTTAATGCTGTCGGTTTCTTTATTTTAAGACCATTTTTCTCACAATATTGATGTTACAAGTTTTTCATCTCAAAATTATGAGACTGAAATGGGATTATTAAATCCCTAAAGTATATGTGACAGTGATGGGCGAGATTTAAGCTAAAACAATGTCAACTCAGATGGTATTCTACATAAAACAGGCTGATTTAAAAGCAGAACATCAGGAAAAATAAGTTTGATCATCTTTTATTTATTTAGAAATCTATTCAAAAAAAAGTCTTGAGTTACCCTTCAAGTTCTTTGTTTTGTCAAGAAAATGTTGCAGGTGCCGATTTAGAAATGTAAAACAGTGTGAAAACAGGAATCTCAGTATCAGGGACTTCCACTAAATTTCTAAGAGTTGAAGCCTTTACTGTACATATTCATTAAGATCAGGAAAAGTAGTTTTCTCGAGATGGTAAGTTCAGTTTCGATTTATTTTACAAACTAGAAAAGCACTCAGGGAGCGCAGACCTTTGCCAAGCAGCTCAACAACCTTATTTTTGTGTGTTCTGGATCATAGTATCGGGAATTTTCTCAACTTTTGAAACATTAAGATAAGATGAGATAAGATAAATAAGAAAGAAAAGACTTCATTATCTCACACTGGAGAAATTCACTGATTGCATCATTGTAGAACTCATGGAGATCCTGGACAGATGGACAAGCCAACGCTACCGAAAACATTACTTCCTTGGCAGAGGTAGATAGAAATACAGAAACATACAATCAGGTACATTTATAGAAATGGGACTCCCCAGAAGCTCATGAACGCTATTTGTAACATTATTTTGTTAACGCGGCATTTACACAGATAGTCTCGTGTTATAACTGATTTCCTCGGTGTTCTGTGGAGGGGAAGCGATTGTTGTTAAAGGAATAGTTCACTGACAGAATGATGTAACTTTATTTTCCACTTCCCCTCATGGTGAGCAAGACTCTGGAGCACATTTTTAATATCTCAAATGCAGCCGGAGATCAGGAAGGCTTATGTTTCCCCCGAACTTTCAGATAATGGAGTTCGATTGTGCCAGAGTCAAAAAGGTCCATAAAAGTCCACAAAAACTTGTCAATATTCCTCCATACTGCTCATCCAATGTAATCCAAGTGTCCTGAGTGGGTAGCATCCAGAATTTACTCAAAACGACGTCATTTAGTATATTTTTAGAGCCTAAACAGTTCTACATCTCATCTCCTGCGAGCACGCCAATGCGCGTTCATGAAACTACGGAAGCCGCGGCAGATGAGATCGCGCGTTCTCTTTCTTTCTTTGTTTTAAATAATTGTCCAACCCCTCTTGGGCCCTCTTATGTTTGTCCCGGTTTGTCTTTGGCTCTGTCGCTCTTAGTCCAAAGTAAACGGCAACTTTCTTCTTCTACGCATGTATTATCGGCAGAGTAGGCTCTAAACGCCGATGCTTCCGTAGTTTCGTGAACGCGCATATGCGCGCTTCGTGGAAGTACGATGTTCTACTGTTTAGGCTCTAAAAATATACTAAATGATGTCGTTTCCAGTAAATTCTGGACGCTACCCACTCAGGACACTTGGATTACATTGGACGAGCAGTATGGAGGAATATTGACAAGTTTTTGTGGACCTTCATGGACCTTTTTGGCTCGGACCCCGGCGAACTCCATTATATGAAAGTTGGGGGAAAGAGAAGCCTTCCTGATTGCCGGCTACATTTGAGATATTAAAAAAGTGCTCCAGAGTCTTTCTCACCATGAGGGGAAGTGGAAGATAAAGTTACATCATTCTGTGGGTGTACTATTCCTTTAATGACAGGCTAGCAGATTCCTATTGACATATGCTAGCATTAGCATTGGGGACCACCGGTAACAAGAATATGAGATGAATTAAGATGAAACTGTCTCCAGGACCCTGGTTTACTCCAAAATGAGGCCCTATGTCAAAAATGGAACTTCCCCTTTAAAGAGGGAAACTTCCAAAACCTGCAGGATCAGGGACCAGTGTCGTGGACGGCTTCTAAGATGATGGACTTGATTCTTTGTGAGAGCTGGTTCTGCTGGAGGAGTTTAAGCTGCTGTTATAGACCGTAGGATGCCAGCCGGTCTTGGTTTCAGGTCTTCGTTCATCTTTTGAAAAGCCTTCGTTTTGGTCTTCGTATAGGCCTTCGTTTCGCCAAAATGCTTTGGAAAGGCCTTTTTTCTGTTTGTAATAGACCTTTGTTTCTCCAGATCTGTCCCTGATGAAACGAAGGTCGAGTGTGTTGTTGTTTACATTTTAATCCGCATCACAACTTCTCGGGGAACTGGATTGGGCCGTGGGGTTGTTTACCCCACAGAGAGACCATGCCCCTGATGAGCCTTGCAGTCTCCAGATTAATGGAGCTCCAAGTGTTGAAGTGACCTGATTCAGTGGCAAACTTCAGCCTGTTTATGAAGAAAATCCTCATCTGTGATGATGATGGAAAACAGATGATCGGTGGCTGCAGGCGGCAGCGTTGTCGGTCCAAATCAGAAACATTGTAGCAGCCTTTTCTTTAATAAAATAGATCCCTTCATGATGAAGAGTTCAAATCTGTTTCCACAGCACATTAAACAGCTTTTTTTAAACTCTCTTTGAGGTTTGACTGATTCTTATCAGTTTCCAGTGTCAGATGAAAGGCATGCTTCTCTCATTTCAGACAGAATCGCTGTGTGGTGACCAGAGGAGCCTTCCTGGATGTGCTGGTGTGCCTGTGTGGGCCCAGGATCAGCCCGCTGGAAGGTGAGCAGCAGCAACGCTTCACAGATTGTTTTAATAAAGAACTAAAAATCATGAGGAATATAAACATCCTGGATTTAAACCAATTAAAACAAAAAAAAAAAACGTTCCTGCAACATTATCTGTCATGTTAAAGTCCATCTACGTCTTTGGCAGGTTTCTATATTACACAGGTGTTTACATCACTTTGCTTGTTTGTTTGTCAATGTTGTGAGTTAAGAAGTGGCAAAATTTGGACAAAATGATTAAATCAAGCTATTACCTAAATCTTTGTGGCCTAAACTGTTTCTAAGTATGGAATTATTTTATATATTACCATCAGTGAGGGCTGTGCGATATACTGTTATGATATCGCAATATGATATTTACATGAGAGAGGTATGATATTTACACATATTTCGTTATATCGTGGTATTAGTTGTGCAAATTTTGTTGCTTTATTTTGTCGTAATGACCCGGCTGCACCTCGACTGACTACAAAGGGGGGTCACCTGATTATTTAATAAGTGTGGGAAAAAATATCAATCAATATCGTGATATTTTCATATGCCTATACCATATTTTTAATTTAATATACTGTATCAATCTATTTTACTTATGAAATCTCGCAAGATTCCATGGTTTTGTTACGAAATCTCATGAGATTTCACGACATACCGCAAGATTTCACGGTATTTCTCCACGTCACATGCTGCGTTCACGTCCAAAAAAGAAAAACTAGCAAACCTGCTCAAAAAACTAACTAAAACTAACAGAAATGAAAAACAAAAAGACAAAACTAAATAAAAACTCAGACTATTTCACAACCTACAGAACAGAGAACAGATCTATGAGTTTCGTTTCACTTAGATGAAGATTTCCTTTCGTGATGTTCTGCAGATTCCTGCAGATTAGCACCGTATGCTAACATGTATGTTTGTGTATCACAACCACATCTATGCTCATTTGCCGTTTTTGTGTGGCCCTGATTCAGAAGTTTGGAATATTTGTGTCTTCCTTGTGCTAAAACGTTGGAGTTAAATCTTTGGTCCTAATCGTCAGCCACCAGGCAGCTCCCCGGCTTTCTCCGGTCCCTCTGAACATGATTTGCATCTCCCCGTCTGCTGCTGCGGTCTCCATTTAGACTTTGTGTTGACAGAAGTCGGTTAATGTATTGGGTAGTTCAGAGAAGCCCCCCGGTGAGCACGCTGTGTGTGTGCGTGGCTGCATGCGCAGACCTTTGAGGGTCTCTTCAGAGAAGGAATGTGAAACCAAAGGCGAGCGTATCATCTGACACATGGTGGGACTGCGCCTATGACCCAGTTTATGGAGGAGAGGAAGGAGGGGAGGGGCTTCAATGTTTCGGTTGGCCATGTGCTGAACACATGTTGGTCCTGACAGTGGAAATACCGAGGATTTCTGCAAACAAGCATGTAGATGGAGCCCGACTTGGCTCTGCTCCTTACATAACTAAATGAGAACCTCCTCTAGTGGCTCTATTATTATCAGAAGTCTGTCTTTAGCTCCGTCTCTCACCCCCTCTCTGGTGGGGTCCAGGCCCCGCCATCATCTGTCTTTTCACTCCTCCTATCCTCTGCCCTCTCTCCTAATCCCTCGCTCTCTTCCTGTTGTGTAATTGCTCTTCTTAGATGAATCAGATGAGTTAAAAGCTTGGTGAAGCTCATATGAAAGCAGCAGGATGGAAGTGCCTGGCACCGAGGTGGAGGAGGTGAACAATCCTCTTTTTCAATATTACTACTTTCTTTTTTCTCCTTTTTCACTGGCAGCCTGCGCTAAGTAGGAACTTTGCATTTACCAGCCGGTTCCTCTGGACTCTGAACACAGGTCTTTGTGTTCTGCCCCAGCCCTTTGATCCATGCAGACTCATTAAAAAAAGCCCCCACCGTCCATTGCTTCATCTATAGCCCTGCCAGTCGACTGTTTCTCTGCTTTTCAGACACGCCAGGAAAATAAGCTGAGTTTGGTTTGAGGAGGGCAGAGAGAAGAGGAAAATAATCACACAAAAACCACGTTACTGTAGGTGAACGCGAGTTTATTGGAGTTTAATGTCTTTCCATGAGTGTAGCAGCAGATGACTCTGGAGCCAGCGTTCATTCAGAGGTTATGTCAGAGTCAGGTTGTGCAGAGTATTTATAGCAGGAAATTTAAACAGTGCTTTTTTCTAATGAGCAGAAAATAGATGTGACTTTCACTTTCATTAATTTTCCTATCAAGTATTTGTGGTGCGTTCCAGTTGTCTCAGGATTCTGCGCGGACCCGAGTTGGTGACGTTATCAGGTATTTTCTGTTCCAGTTGCGCCAACTCAGGGAAAAATAGAAGTCTCCAAAACAGTTTATTTGTGAGCATCTGCAGCTACAGTACAATCTAGAAAAATAACCCAGACGTGATAACAGTATCACCGTCACAACAACAGCCAACTTTAGTATGTGTGTAACAAACAGCACGTTTTCATGCAGCGTTTTAAAGAAAAAAGACGAGAACGTAAAATTCAATAACAACTCGGTGCCGATTTCGGCGTAAGGATGAAGGATGTTCATGTTTTCATGATGAGAAATAACACTCAAAGGTGAAAAGTGCCAGCAGAAGATGGCGGCAGTGCGCTGTGGCTGTAAGCCGGCCAAAAATTTCTGTAGAAGAAGAAGTCGACATCACGCTTTCATTTCCGGTGAGTACTCCGCACGGGAGTATGCGGTTGGGGACACTGGAGACTGTGAACTCGAAAATCATGTACTGAGCCATTGAGTACATAGTATTGTTAGTGTACTCAATTTGGGATTTTGAGTATTGAGTACGGAAGTATGCGAAATGCGACACAGCAGGTTTCTTGTTTTTGAGTTTATTCAGCGGTATCTTGTGGAGTTTTCATTTTGCCACAGGTTGTACTATTGAGCAGATTTTAATAGTGGTTTCCAGAGTGTGAGGTCAGCTGACCAGCCAGAGAAGATGGTCTTCTCTGTGGCAGTGTCAACCCCTTTTTTTGTATATATCATTAAAGCAAACACAGAAACGTGGCAGCATTTCTGCAAAGTTAAAGAAAAGTTGAAGCTGGTGTTGAAGGCTGTAACATTTAAGCTGCATTCGCTCTTGTTTGACGCTCTGAATCAAACAGCTGAATCTTGTGAAGCGAATGCCTCCTGTTTCTTACAGCGTAGTTACAAAGGTCTCTCCTCACAGTCATCATTAATGCATCTCCTAGCGCTCGGTCTTGATACTGTGCATGTGGCATGTGAGTATTAATAGACTTGAAGAAAATCCAAACCCGTCTTTGAAGTCTAATCTGCCCTCGCACATACAAAACAACAAGTTGCCATAATTGGGATTCCAGCAACATTAGCGCATAGGATTGATGTTCATTTCTGACAGCTTGGTAAGCCATAGTTCCAGATTTGGAAGCTCGCACCCATTTCAAATTAAGACGTGCTTCTTCATTCAGGAGGAATTATGCTCTGACCGCTGCAATCCAGTGTCAGGAAAAGTAGCAGCCTTCTTCCTCTTTGCTCTGGCTGCTGGCCTCACTTGACATAACATAATGTGAGCAGTTAAAAGTTGATCAAGTTATGTAATGTTTAAAAATGTTTGCTGTTTTTGTCTTTAATTTGCCTCTTGGACAGCTACTAAACAGTGAAACATCAATTAGCAGTGCAGGGATATAAAAAACCTGTCAGTTGAGGGCTTGAATTTTCGTCGCTTTGGCTAAAATCCACAAAGATCTGATGATTGTCTGATTTAAAAGCTGCTTTATGACACAACTTATGACTCTTGTGAATCCATTGATGCAAAAGAATGGTACTGTAACCATTCCACAACAATAACAATCAAAACAACATGAGTCTCTTATCGCAAATCGTATCCATCGGGTGTGAACTGAGTAATTCCTTTCCATCTTTTGGAACCGAACCCCCACCCCCCCGAAAACCTATGAAATTCCTGGACACGACCCTCCCGAAGCACCTCCAGTAGCCAGGCTAGTTTACCATCCGAGGCCCATCCTATCTCACCCCCTTGACTCTCCTCCGCCACACGCGCCCCGCCTGACTGCCCTCCGATCCGCTGGGCCCTCCCCCCCCCCCAACCTAAGCTCCCTTACTGGCCCTCGAACAAGAGAAGTGCTCCTTGACCGGCTTGTGCTCTTTCCCCCCCTCCCTCCCCTGCACTGTCCCCCCCCCCGCCATTTTCTCCCGCCGTCCCCCGTCGGAACGGTTGGATCCTTCAGGTCAGGAGCCTCCGTGACTTGTGATTTTCCCTCTCTCCTCCTCCAACTTCCTCCTCATCGTGATGCCCCCCTGCGTACTGTTTCCCCCACACCTCCCTCTCTTCCGTCCCGCCCCCTATGGTTTCATCTACCTTCTTGCTCTGCACCGCCCATCTGTGCTATCCATCCCCCCTTCACTTACTCTAATAGATTAATAATACTCCTTTAATATAGCACATGAGAACACATTTATTCTTTTTTTTAATGATTTTATTTAACATTCCTATACCATTTATTTTTCCTTTAAAACCGGTTCCACCTCGCAGTTTTTTCGGTTTTTATAAACCCAATAATTTTATTTTCCTTTTTTTCCCCTTTTTTCTTATCCCTTCCCCCCCCCGGTTTTTCTTAATTTCCGTTATGAAAGGGTTATGAAAGAGTTATTTACTGCATGTAAACCAGTGATTAAGGCAACTCATCTCTAATTTTGGATAAACATTTTATGTAACAATATAATAATAATACATATATATATATATATATATATATATATATATATATATATATATATATATATGCACATACATAGTTGTGTGAAAAAGTGTTAGCCCCTTCCTGATTTCTTTTTTTTTTTTCGTGCATGTTTGTCACACTTTTATGTTTTAGTTCATCAAACAAATTTAAATATTAGACTAATTTAACACAAGTAAACACAAAATGCAAAAGTTCACTCCCCTCATCAGATGTGTGCACTGAACCAGCTGTTAATGAGCTTGTGGAAGACTGATGCATCAAAGACTTGGATAAAGCCGCACGACTGCAGCGAGTCCTTTGTGTGTCATGTGTTTGCTCATGTGTAAGAAGTGTAAATTCTGTTCTTGATGGGGTTTTTAAAGGTTTTTGAGGTTAAAAGTGTGACACAGTCCAAACCAAAGCTAAATCTACTCTCCAAGATTGTTGTTGCTCTTGTTGAAGCTGGTTCTGAAAAACACCAACACATATATATATATATATATATATATATATATATATATATATATATATATATTAATATATTAGGGCTGTAATGGTACACAAAAATCACAGTTCAGTTTGTACCTTGGGACACAAGTCACTGTTCGTTTTTATTCCGGTACAGTAATGGAAAAAATACAAATGTGTTTTATTTACAAGTTCACAAAAAATAACATCAAAGCTGTTTGTTTTGTTTTTCTTACATATTTTGAATACCAAAAAAAATAGCCATAAATGAAAAAAAAAATTTAAATAAAATCCTACTGTTTGTTTTTTAAACTTTTCAATGAAAAAAACAAAACATGCTTTCACCTCACCATCTGAGTTTTAAAAGCAGCATTTAACAGAAAAAGCTCCACTTTCATATCACTCATCCTCATCACAAAAGTAAACATCACAGCAGGTTCCTGTTCTGGTCAGATTGCCTGCATAAAAACATCCATAAATAAGTAACAAAATGCTGTTTTTACACGTGTTTGGGCTGAATTAGTCTTTTTTCTATTCGTATTAGTAACATTCAAACTTGTGTGGTGTCGCTTTCGATGCATTATAACATGTTGGAAGTGTTTCTGTGTACATACCCGTCCTGCTTTTTGTTTTGTCGGCTTTTTTTTTCCCTCCTTCCTCTTCGTCAAAACCGAGGTGCTCCCAGACGGGGACTTGAGGCTTGATGGCGCTCCCTCTAGCTCAACTAGCTTACATGCCATTTTGTCAGGAGTTGTTAGAAACAGAATGGTTCTGTAAGCAGCTGCACCAAGTGGATGTGAAGATTCAACAGTCCGTCACTCAATTATGTCGCAAACGCAAAAACTTAATGAAACAATAAATAGCTAAATAAACAAATCCTGCGCACAACAGTTTGGTACAGGGTCATGCCGAACCGAGAGCAGTGTACCTATCGGTTCAACACAATACCCTACCTATATACATTCATATATATATATATACAGTATATATATATATATTATTCCCTAAGAAATGTATGAACATCATGAATAAATGAATAGTAGGTCACCAAAATATAAAAAAAAAACAAACAAAAAATAAAACAAGTAAAAAATTATAATGGGGCTCCTGAACTAAAAATTAACGCTGTAATCAGGTGTTTTCTGTAGCATCCAATCAGACGTCTGCACCTGTTGTCAGGTATTTTGGTTCACTGTTCTCAAGCAATGTGCTTTAATATGTCTGGGACAGTTTTGTTTATTTGTTTTTTTTAAGAATATTCTTTCAACCACAATTCAAAAGCACAATTTTATTTCACTAAATCACAATTTTGCAATTTTTTATTTATAATTACTTTTTTTTAGTTTCTTGTTAGTTGAATAACTATTGGGAATTTATCCTTTTCTTTAATTAGAGGGTATGAATAATTTTGCGGACGACTGTTTATGGAGACCTGCGCATGTTTACACAGATGTATTTGTCTAAATCAAACTACTTTTCTCTTGTGGCCTTGTACACCAGCGCAGATGTACAAACTGTACAATCTGAGGCAGAATAACAGCCTTGTTTGGATTATACTTCGTTTTTTCTTATTATTTTTTTGTCTTCTAATCTTAACTGCAATTTATATACCTATTCTTACTTTTATTGTATTATTTATTCTCTTTTCCTGCTTGGAGTTCTGTGTTTTACCTAAAAACTCACTGAAAATGTTCATGAATGAAGAGAAAAAAAAGATGAGGTCTCCAAAAATGGCTTTTCAGCAGTTTTGGGGGGATCTCAGGTTTTAAAAGGTTAAATATTACATTACGGTCATTTTTAGTAGCAAAACTGCCTCTGAGGTTTACAAATCCAACCCTGACTGGACAGCATCATCCTTTTTTTCCACTTTTTTAAGCAATAAACAGACAAATGTAGAACAAGTGGTTAAAGCTCTTGGTGGTAAGTGAAACTCAGCAAACCCAGAGGTTCAGCACTCTCACACTCGTCAGACGTACACACACACACACACGTAGCGTCTGGGATTTGTTTTTCACAGTTTGGGTAATGACGGTGGAAGCTGATGTAAAATCCAGCTGTGTTCATGAGAGCACGTGCTAGCGTCTTCTAAATCTCTAGCTTGACTCAGCTTTTAGTGGGCAGTGCTAATAAAGACAGTTTTCCTCGTTTTAGCTTGTGTGGTTCAGCATTTCATTTATTTCACACACATACCTTCTTCATATGCGTTGAAGCGTTGCATAACAGCCTCAATCTGCGTCCCAGCGACACGTTTGAAAACCGGTGTTCGTGTTGGGAGTTGTCGTCAGCTGACCTCCATCCAGAGTCAGCTGACGATTCCATCCTTCGCCGAACCTCAGAGGTTGGCTCAGGTTTATTTAAACCAGATGCTGCGGTTACATTCAGTTTAAACATTTGACCTGTGCTGTACAGGCCATCACACACACACACACACACACACACACACACACCTCGCCGCTCACACACGAACATCAACACACAGCCATCATGTGAATCTGGTTCTCTAATGGATCGCTTTATGGGAAATAGTTTTAGATATACACGTGTAATTAGTGTGTTTGTTGCTTTTTATGGACTTCCAAGGTTTGGACGGTGTCTGTGCAGGAAAGCTAATGCCGCCAGGTTAAGGGTGGCGCTTTTAGGTCTTATGTTTCACTTGGTAAAACAAGACAGATGCATGGTGAAAATTAGCAAAACCACAGAGTCTGATAGATGTTTGGTTTCAGTGAATTCTCCGTGTTCTGAAGTGTTTTCATGGTTACACTCCTGAAAGGGAGGTGCGACTGTATGTGTGTTCCTGCTCGTTATTCCCCATGAACCCCGTCTGTGTGTGTGTGTGTGAAGCTGAAACAAAGTTAAATCAGGCTCACACAAAGCCCACTACCTGAATTATCAGGGATATTAGGTTATTATTCTGAACAGTCTTCAAAAAATCTGTAAATTTCAATTTGGTCCACAGTAGGCATCAACCAATACAGATATTTTTGGGCCGATACCGATATTTTCTGATCAGTCGGGCTTGTTAGAACCTCATGATTCAATTTGTTTTCAATTCTTTGGGTTGCGATTCTATTCAATATCAATTCAAATGCTTCAAAATCGATTCAGTAATAAGTCAAAAAATCTATTGTAGATTTTTAAATATTTATTTTTATTCCCTTGTGAACATACTCTATATTGCCAAAAGTACTCACTGGCCTTGACTCGCATATGAGCTTCAGTAACGTCCCATTCCTAATCCATGGTGTTCAGTATGACGTTGGTCCACCTTTGCAGCTAGAACACGCAGTCTCATCTGATGTTTCCAGTAGGTCGCCAGCATCATTCTGCTAGCAGTTAGCAACATTCAGACAACAACATTCTGTTTTACTTGCGTTTGTGACATGATGGAGAATCTGTAGCTGCTGTCTGCTAAACACCGGAGTGGCTTGTGAACGTTGTTCTGTGGTCAGAGGAGAGAGTTGTGGATCTAGCAGGTTGGTCTTGCGCATTATTCAAAAACTTCTGAAATGCCGAAACATCTTAATAGCGCCTTTAATGTGTCTAAACTAGGACTGTCAAAAAATTAATCCTGATTAATCACATTGCTTTTATCACTTCTATAACACATTTAGGATTAAAGGTGTCTCACCAAGAATTCTGCATTTATCTTTAGTTGACTAGACTACTGAAACCCCGTCCTTACATGTCTCCCTAAAGTCCTTCAGATGGCAGTTTAGTCCAGAATGCTGCTGATACGGTCCTCACAGGCTGACTTCACAACTGTCTTAATGTGAAGCTGAAATTCAGCTCTGAATCCTGGACTGCTCCCAGATTTCTGGTTTGGTTTCAGCCTTTAAGTTGTAAAACAAAAGTTAATGTGTTTTCTGCATATAGCAGTCCTAATTAATAAAAAATATATCTTGTTTGACAATAGGATTCATTTTTTGTCAGCCCTAGTCTAAACACAATGTTGCAAGATACTGTCTTGCTGATAGTATGGCAATATATTGTATCGCATCACCAGATTTTTGTCAGTACACACCCTGAGTTTTTTCCCAAATGTAGGGATTGATTAGCCTCGTGAGACCATCCTGATCTCGCGAGCTTCAGGTTTTCACTCGCAGATCAGTCTGGCTACTTTCCGTTGAAGGGAATTTGGAGCATTTCACGAAACGAACGTCCAACCAGCGTTGGCTTTGAGGCGGGTTGAGGTGTGACGCAGCGAGAAGCGACAGTTCAGTCTAAACAACATGGCGGCTTCAGCGGATGAAACTAGCATCAGCGTGGCTATCGCTCAAGTTTTATCGGAATTACTGCCGACATGTTTCTATTTTGCTGAGCTAACGAGCCGTTGCCGGCAGCAGCAAGAGTAGCCTGGCTTGTAGTTGTGTTTTCGTCGTCGCTCTGTTAGTACGTCATATGCTTCGTTGATCTGATTGGTTGATTTGGCCCATCTATCACCAACATAGGTGGTGATAGACAGGTGCTTTAATTGATTTTGATTGGCCTGACTGGTCGACTTTAGAAATGACCTTCATCGGAAGCCTTCTCCAAGTCAACCAAGCTCGTAGAGACTTTATAAAACTCCCATGACCACCTGAGTGACTTCTTGATAACAATTCTCATGAACAATTTGTCTTAAACCTATAAAACAAAGAGTCGGGACTCTTTCCAGACCACCAAACGAACCCAAACTTTCACATCATTATTGCATTATGAACACAGATCTGAATGGTTAAATCATCCTGTCGAACGTGACGGTGTAAAACTGTCAAGCAGCTGTTGAGCTGCTTCAGCCTGGATCAAAGCGGACCGGCCAGCCATCGCGCTGCCAGCTCAGCTCAGCGTCAATATGTGTGTTTCTCTCTTACAGCCTGTTAACCCTTTAAAAACAAACCCCTAAACTCGACTGAAAACTCCTACAAAACTTTGAATAACGCAGGATTCTGGAGCTTATCCTCAAAATATTAAATAATGATGAGAATTTATTGGAGTTTGGGTATAAAGCAGCTGCAGTTTGCACCTGTAGACGGATTTAAACAGACACAGCTGTGGAAGAACAATGGCTATTTATGAAACAGGAACGCCTTTCATTTGCTGAGGGAACGCTCGGCTACTCCCCCCCTCCCTCCTCCACCTCAGTTTAATAAAAACTACCATAAAGCACAGCTTTGCATCCTGACTAATGATGTTTTTCTCTTCATTTCTCCATCCTTTCATACGTCACAGCATTTTCAGATTCAGATTAAATCACATTTCTTTCTGTTTATAAGAGTCTTGTATAAATCAGGGTTGCGGCACCGTGGTTGATCATATCAGGATGTGACGAGCTCACACACCCACCACGTTTATCTGTGATGGACAGCTGTTCTCTCTTTGACACACTCCCACTCTCTCAGTCATCTTCCTCTCTTTCATCCCTTCATCATCGGTGTCATTACTGTGCCCTTAACCCCCATTATAACCATTAGGCTATGCTTATTTGGCCCCGGACCCCCCTTTGAGGATCAGGTTCCATAGTAACCTGCCCTGTCTCCACGGTTACCCGGACCATCTCTGGAGGAATGTGGCATTTCCCGCTCTTTTGTCAGGACGCATTTTGAGTGGCGCTGCAGGGCCAGATAGGGTTGCACCGGGTTTCATAAGCTTTCTGTGTGTGTGTGTGTGTGTGTGTGTGTGTGTGTGTGTGTGTTTGCGTGTGTGTGTGTTAAACTAATTGAGTTGGCTGTCAAAGCCAGGTCTGTGTGCAGTCTTGGAGAAGTTCTGTAGGGAGGAGAACAGCTTTAGAGTGGCATTGAGTTTCTTTATTGCATCCCTACCTCCTGATTATACTCAGTGGAAGTATATAAGAGTGTGTGTATGTGTGTGTGTGTGTGTGTGTGCACATCTGTGTTTATTTGTGTCTATCACTCCCAGAGTATGTTCATTCACAGGTGGCTGGGTTGGCACAGCTCTGGGCATTTCCAAACAGACACTGACGCAGCCTTTCCTATAAAAGTGAAAATAGAAAGGAACAGAAGACACTGGGCTCTTCAGTCTGGTCTGTTGTTTGCATCTGTTGGCTTCACAGTGGGGTGTGTCCGTGTGTTTGTTTCACTTGTAGGAAGCTTGGACTGGATGCAGCAAAGGAAATGAAACCAGTGGGGATATTTTAACTAGTGGGATGTTAGATAATTTTGGAAAAGTTCAAACAATTCATCTTTGGAAACTGGAATCGTTTAGATCAGAGAAGTTAAAGCCCTTTTCACATGTTACATCTGCATGTTATAGCTTTTGGAGTTTACAGTTGAAAGTTAACATTACCTAACCTGACTCCACCAGATGGATTTCCCCCCAGCATATCCAACTGGAAATCATCTGTTAAAGTAGTTTTGGGAAGGGGCGAAAATAGTGGTTAGCTGATTGGGTAAGGCATCTGTCTATCACCACCCACAGTACACACTCAAATATAGAGATACCAGTTTGTACTTAAAAGGGTACGAAGCTTGTCGCTGGGGGTGTTAATTTTTGAAAGAAATTTCTGTACCATCCGTCCTCATCCATTTTTGTTCCTTATCAAGCTGTATGAGTTAATAAAGTACAATTAAACCAATTAAAAATGATGAATAAAAGTCAATAAAATAGAAATTATGACAACAATCAAAGATGCTAATAATAAATGAATAACTATTACATAAATATTAGGCCAAACACATATATAATTATACATAGAATTATTACTATAATTATTATAAAAATCATAATATAATAACTATAATTATACTACTGTTTAAAAAGACTGCTAATTATAGTTACTGTACAAGCTACACACATTTTTCAATGCTGCAGGGACCCTTAGGGTTGAAATGGTACAAATTTGTACTTTAAATAACTTTGGACCCTTTTTTATAGTATATAGGTACTTCTGGGCTCTAAAAGACTAATATTGTACTTTTGAGACAACATTTGTGAAAAATGTACGTACAGGTACAGAAATGTTCCTGTCTCGTCTCGAAATAAGTTGAAATTGACAAAAGTAGTAATAAATGAGGTGCTCAAATTTGTCTGGGACAGTTTTTTTTTTATTATTATT
Organism: Atherinomorus stipes; assembly: GCA_023101725.1. Lineage (NCBI taxonomy): Eukaryota > Metazoa > Chordata > Actinopteri > Atheriniformes > Atherinidae > Atherinomorus > Atherinomorus stipes. The sequence continues at coordinate 353,462 of JALJCO010005994.1, read as the reverse complement.
TTAAAACAAAATTCAAAATCAACATTTTATTTTACTAAATTTTTATTTATTACTTTTTTCACTTTTTTGTTATCAAAATTACTATTGTGAATTTAGCCTTTTCTTTAGTCAGAGGGGGTGTAAACTTTCAAGTGTAACTGTTTAATATCATTCTTAGTGATAAATGCAGTAGTTAAAAAAAAAAAATCAGTTTGGGGAAAAAATATATGAATAATAAAAATAAAAAATCTACAATGAGCTGGTTGCATGAGTGTGGACTAAACTTTGTTTAAGCACCTTTTGATTTTAGCCTAAAGCAGCCCCACAGTAGGGATGTTACGATATGAAAATTTCATTTCAAGGTTATTGTAACCAAAATGATCACGGTTATCATTGTCTTCCCGGTATTATGGAAATCCCCCCTCCAGCATTAGTAAAAATACCCAAAATGAGTCTAGATACCTACTTTCCCCTTTTTAAAGTGGGGAAATCTCCAGAACAGTCCACATGGGCACCTTCTTTGTCTCCACCATGCTTTCATAAATTAAACATTGCAAACTGGGACTGCTGCTGCTTTTTCAGGCAATAAGCAGCATCACTGTGAGTTTTTCAAAGTTCAGTAATCAATCATGGTTTTAACGATGATTAAAATTTGAAAAGGTATTTCTAATCATTGGGAATTTTATCACGGTTAATCATTTTACCAATAATGGTTACATCCCTATCCCACAGCATGATCCTGCCACCACCATGTTTCACCATGGGTGAGCTTGTTCTTTGGTAGTTAAAAGTAGAGTTGTTCCGATACTGATACAGAAATGCCTCCGATACTGCCAGAAATGCTGGTATCGGTATTGGCAAGTACTGGGGTTCAGGAGTCCGATACCATGAAATTTCATGTTAGTCATGTAATAATGAAAAAAATGGTATTGGAACATCTCTAGTTAAAAGTGTTTTTTCTTTGCTTTTGGAATTCTGGTCAGAAAGTTCAGTCTTGGCTTTAGACCACAGTTTCCTTCATGCTTTTGGGAGACCCCCATTCCCCCAGACCATAGCCAGGCTTGGATGGTTTTCCTCCTCAGAAAAGGCCTCTGTCTTGCAACATACACATGGAGAATATATGAGGTTGTTGTCACATGCAGTCCACCACCAGTACTTGTCAGTGTTCACTGAACGTGGCGCACACGGACCCGGTGTGAAAGTCTGTCAGCAAAAACATATCAAATCAAATCAAATTTTATTTATATAGCACTTTTCATGCATAACAGCTTTACAAAGTGCTTCACATATTAAAAACAACACATTACATCGACAGTCAACCCCAAGTTTTTCTCTAACAACACACTGATATGTTGGGTAAAATTCAGCTCAGAATCAATAAGAACACCCAGATTTCTCACACACTGAGAGGGTTTAAAACTCTACAGTTTGCATGAACTGATCTCTCTCTTGTCTTCAGGACCGATGATTAAAACTTCAGTTTTCTCCTGGTTGAGCTGTAAGAAGTTCTCTGCCATCCATGACTTTATATCTAAAATACAGTTTAAAAGGGTGTTAAGTGGCTCCAGGTCATCAGGAGACACGGCGATGTAAAGCTGGGTATCATCAGCATAGCTGTGAAAGTCAATGCCGTGTCTCCTGATGACGTCCCCAAGTGGTAACATGGAAAGATTAAAAAGTATTGGGCCTAAAATTGATCCTTGGGGAACCCCACATTTTATTTTATGGGTCCTTGAAGAGCATGTGTCCAAGTGTCAATCTGTGAGATAGTGAGATAAGTGATATGTGAAATATATTCAATTATAAAAAGCCTGCAAATTTATTGGTCAGACTTGCGCCAGTAGATGAGAAATTAACTCGCACCTTCTCACATTTTAGTCACAAAATGTGACCATTTGGCTGCAGTCTGGAGTCCTGACAAACGGTATGTGAGGTTGAGGGTAAATTTCTGTGCCAAATATTCATGTTTTTGCGCATTAACCATAAACATCTTTTAAAATCACAGAACATGAATTTGTAACTGTTAAACTTTTTTTTTTACACAGATTCAGAGGTGAGCGCCCTCCGTCAGGAGACGCTGTCGGTCCTGATGGCCTCAGAACTCGTCCTGTCTGACCCCTCCCCTGCTGCTTTGGGGCCCGGCAGCGTCCAGTACCTCCTCAGCCTGACCCGGGTGGCCCTCAGCGCCAGCGTGGAGGCCCCCGAGCGGTGGGGCCGCTCTGGGCCGGCGAGCCGACTCCTGGATCGTCTGCTGCGCTGCCCCCAGTACGAGGTGAGGGAGCTGGCGGTGGGGGGCATCCTGAGGAGGCTGAAGGATGAGGAAGAGGAGAGGAGGCCCGAGTGGCTGGACGAGACCACCCTGGCTAACCTGACCAGCCTGGCTCTTCATGAGACACACCCCCAGTGTCTGGCCAAGGTGAGACCACACACACACATGTTCACATAGAGGGCTACAGGGGGTGCGCTTGTTTGTTGTGTGTGTTTAGAGCCACTAGTGTGTAGTTTTATAGGTGTGTGTGTAGTTTTATAGGTGTGTGTGATGGACTGGACGTCCGTCTTTGTAGCAGCTAAACCACAGAGATGGGTACTTGCAGACGTTCATACGACATCCCAGTCACCCGTAAGTCTGAGCTGACTTCCCCCCCCCTCACTCGCTTCAGTTTCAGAGAGAAGATATCCGTCTTTTTCTGCTTGAGGAGAACGTTTTCACCCTCCCGAGATGACATGACTCAGCGCTAGGGATGTAACGATTCACTGAAGCCACGATTCAATTCACGATTTTGTTTTTTTTTTATTATTATTATTTTTGTTTCTGCCAATTTTTACTTTTTTGGTTTATTAAATCATTTTGTCCTTCATGTTAAACTGTAACTGTCTGTTTCTCACTAACAGAACTTAATACAGAATAATAATCATACATTATATTGAAATGATCACAAATCACTTTTTTTTTTTTTTTGGTAGCAGATTTCTTACTTGACAGTGTGGCAGTACCACAGGTCGGAGAGGGTTTTTGTATAAACTCAACTCAACTTTATTTATAGAGCCCTTTAAAACAACCAGAGTTTTAACAAAGTGCTGTACACAACAAGCAAATAGTTAAAACAATTCTAATACAACAAAACACATTAAAAGAATAAAATTATTGAAAACAAATAAGTAAGAATAATTTGAAACAAATAGAGCCAAATAAAACCAACTTAAACAAACTCATGCTGTGTTGAAAGCCAAAGAATAAAAATAGGTTTTAAGACAAGTTTAAAAATGGACAGTGATGAGGATGGTCTGATGAGGAGGGGGAGCTCCTCATAAATCAGTTGATATTTTAACCAGTTTAAACTGATTTGAAACCGATTCTTGAAGCATCATTACATCCCTATTCAGCGCTGCAAGAGGTCACGCTTGTGCCTCATACTAAGGATGCACGATATTGGAATTTTGGGCGATATCCGATATGTCAATATTTAAAAACTCATGTGGCCTATAACGATACCTATATCAAAGCTGAAAAAAAATAAGCATTCATTGCAAATAGCAGTTTTGTTATCCATTTCCGACACTTTGAATAATAAGGGTGGGAAAAAATATTGATGCACTTAAATACTGCGATATTTTTCATATGCCAATATCAAATCAGTATTTAAAAACGCGGTATCGATCTATTTTACTTACAAAATCTCACAAAAGTTTGTAGCAGAACAATGAAATATCGCAGGTATATATCCAATATACTTTATTAATCCCAGTTATAGTGTGCCAATTAGGAAATTCGTTCCCTGCATTCAACCCATCTCAGGTTGGACCTGAGAGCAGTGGGCTGCTATTTAAAGCACCTTGGGAGCAGTTGGTGGGGGTTAGGGACCTTCCACAGGGGTCCACAGTGTTGGATCTGGGTCTGCTGCGCCCCAGCCCGCAACGTTAACCACAATGCTACACCCTCCCCCCAATAGAATAAAATAAAATAGATCGATACCACGTTTTAAATGTTAATATTATATCAGCTTATGAAAATATCACGAAATTTTTCTGAATTCTCGTGAGGTTTCATAACAGAACGATGAAACATCGGGAGATTTCGTTAGTGAAATAGATCAATGCTGCGTTTTTAAATGTCAATATGATATCAGCTTTTGAAAATATCGTGATATTTCAGTGTATCGATATTTTTTCCCACCCCTAGTCTTTAGAAGTTTTAAAGTCTGTATAAAACAAGAATTTAAAGAAGACGCTTTTTTTTTTTTTTAAACCCATTAATAACAGTTGGCTGATCGATTAAATATCAGTTAAATATCGGTGGGGTGGCTGATGTCTGATACTCGGATTATGTCGTGCATCCCTACTTCATACGGTTGGCTTTAACTCTCTTCATGTTCGTGTGTGTTTGAGCTGCATTCCTGTCCAGGCTCTGGTTTATGGAGCAGCCGTTAATGTTTAATGTATCGGAGCCTCCCTGCACCGAGGATGTGCCAGCCCATCGGGCCGGCTGCCATAGCTCACCCTGACCGGGTCTGTTCTGCCCTCTAACATTTTCTAAGACTGACTTGTCATCTTCTGTGTATTTTACCAATGAATCCAGTCAGGAATGTTTAGATCATGAGCTCACTCTGTTTAAAGTAAAGTCTTCAAGGTAAAAAGAAAAAGGTTTTTGGTTCAAATCTCTCCTCAAAGACGTCATTGTACATGTGCGTGCCTGTTTGCGCAGGGGGGGCATCGCTGTTTATTTGCATGATACAGCTGTGAGCGTCTGCACGCCTGAGCTGGCGTGTTTTCCTGTGACCGTGTATATTTTAGCATGTGGGCAGCTAAACGTGTTGCAGGACGGGGGCTCATTAAGATGAGCAGTAAAAGTCAGGGGCGGCGGGGATGGGTGGACCAGCTGGGCCGGAGCAGAAGGTAAATACCTAACAGACAGCTGAGGAAGAGGAAGAGCACACGGACCTTCGCTGTACTGCTGAGTGTTTCTGTAAGGATGGCAGGAATGAAAAGTAATGATTATGGATGCTCGATATTGGATTTTTACAGATATCCGATATTGTCCAACTGTTAATTTCCTATATAAACCGATACCGATATATGCAGATAACTGTGAGGTGGTATCTGTTTTATTTTGAGAGAAACAACTACACTCATGTGACTCTAAAAGGAATGCTGGGATATGAAGTTCTTCTAGAATAACAGACTTTCCTACATGCTGGACCCGTACTAATGGAAGAAGGCATTAAAATGTAATATTGGAAAATATCGGTATCGTTTTCTTGGGGTTTTTTTGTATTTTGGGCGTTTTTTTTGGCCTGATTTTCTCGTGACATTTCATTGTTCTGTATCGAACAATCACGACATCAGCAAAAAAAAACAAATATCGTAAAATTTCAGCCGGCTGGTACATAATGATTGTTTTAGATTCGGTTTAAGTAGTGTGAATTAGTGTTGAGCGGACTGATCCAAATATACGTAATATCAGTAATATTTTTGTCATAGTCATATTGGAAGAAGGTGCTCTAATGTGTCTGTTTTTTTATTGTTATTATTTTAAACCACAATTCAAAAGCAATATTTTATTGAACTAAATAATAATTTTGTAAATTTTTATTTATTATTAGTTTGTTTAGTTTTTTATTTAAATAACTCTTGTGAATTTAGCCTTTTTTTTTTAATTGAAGGGCATTAATAATTTTGAGGATGATGATGAAATCTGATTTACACCGTAACCCCAGTCTAAGCCAAACACGTCCGTATCAGTCCCAGACCATAAGAACCAAGGTTTCACGATCTAATGAAACAACGTCAACGCAAACAGTGAGCATCGGCTAATTATTACCATTCCTACATCCAAACACGGTCCTGTGAGGATGTTATTCTCCATCCTGGGATGATGGAAAGATGGACGCAGAAGCATGCGAAGAATGAGGTTTACAATTATTACCACAACAACTGAAAGCAACAACTGAGAATACACAGGAGTGAAGTTTTGTAACGGTACTGGAGCAGCCCAGTAGAGAAACCGTGGCCTGTTCACTGACCCTCAGATCGTGGTTTAGTTGAGCTTCAGCAGATTTGGATATAAATTGAGCGGAAAAAAATGATTGAAAACTTCCTGTTTGATCATAAATCTTCATTTAATAACCCTGAACTGACGCTGACCAGAGTCGGCCACAACGACAGTCTGGAAGCTTTGCTTTTTACTACCCACATACACAAATATACAGCCACACACAGGCGCAGCGAGCACCCGCGCTCGTCACTACACGCTGTGAAACAAGCTTTATTTTAACGCTCTAATAACAAGTTGGAGCCTTGAAAGAAATAATAATCACTGATATGTGCAGGAGGAATGTCAGCATGTGTTCTCCGCTCCGTGTCTGATTTTAACGGGGTCCCACACGGAGGGAAAACCAGCTCCTTCCTCCTCACACGGCCTCCTGCTCCGACGGTAAAGCAAACAGGCGGAGGCTTGGCTGGACGGCCGAGACGCCAGGAACAATGATGGAGATGAGAGCAGAGGGATGCCAGCAGTGCTCATCTCTGACTGCATGCACGTGCTGGTGTGTGTGTTTGTAAAAGGCGGGAGCGAGGCAGCTGCGTAACCGTGGTTGGTGTGTGTGTGTAGGATGTGAGCGGTGGGGTAAAAATACCCTCGGGGCGAGCTGCCAGCCACGCTGCAGAGAGGACACCAGAGCTGTGTTGATGGATGGGGCTGAGCAGCTTCCCTCCTCAGAGCGTCGGAGGTGGTGTGTGTGTGTGTGTGTGTGATGGAGGTGGCTGCATCATTGTGTGTAACACCTGCTCACTCGCTCTCACTTTCCCTCTCCCAGCTCCTGCAGGTGCTGAGTGTGTTGGGCTCCAGCAGGGAGCTCCTGTGGAGGGATGCTGCTACAGTTTTGTCCCAGGAGGAGGTCCTGCTGCACCTCCTCAGTCTGGCTCACAACTCTGCTCACAGGTCAGTAAAACCATCTGCTTTGTTTTTGGTCTCTGCCCAAAGTTTATGGCCATATAAGAAGGTAAGTTACTTCCAGAGAGACAGTCCAGTTCATCGTTGTCTAATTACAGTGTAAATAAAACAAATCCATGATATTAGGGATGCATGATAACCTTTCTAAGCACCAATACCGATAACCAATAAATTTCAGCTCCTACAGGCAGATAACTGATAACCGATATCACTCAAACATACCTAATAATGACATCAAGGCCCAATTCCAACTCCTGTTTTCATCCCTGCCCCTTGCCCCTCCCTTGGGAAATATTCCACTAAGAAATGGGACAACCTTTTGAAATCCTTATGCGTCATCCATAGCCGTCCATGGCGCAGTGAACTGTCATCACGGCTGTTTCCGGAAGAGTTCTCAGAGCCATCTGCAGCATTAGGTGCTTTCGGACTGTGGGAACCTTTTGGAGTTTGTAGAACCTTTTCGGGAACCAGGCCGTTTTTTTGTACATTCGGACATATAGGAACTAGGGACCTCAGACCTCAGTTCCTAGAACCTTTTTAGCTCCTACTCTGAGGCAGGGTCTTTTCAGGGTTCCATAGGAACTGAAATAGGGGATTATCACGCTTACCGGAAGTTCCCGGTATTTTGACACTTCCTCTTCCGGGCCATGTTAACGACAGCCGTTCCTGCTCTGTTATACTGTTTAAATCTGATAAACTCCAAACATACTTAAGTTTTCATTCCAGACCGAAGTGATACTGGATCAAAAGCTGGATCAAAGCGATCGATTCGCCGCGGTGAAGGGCCGAACTTTATCATAAAACACACGTTTGTTTGTCGCCGGTGGGGCACAACACCGGCACTTCACAGCATGCTAGCATTAGCCAGCTAGCGTTTACTGACGTGCTTAACATTGTGCGTCTTAAAACACACAAACATCTGAAAATCGGGTCTGTACCCCCCCGTTTCCAGTGGAACAACTCGGGACTGCCAAGAAAGGAGACGCTTTCAGATGATTGTGTGTTTTCAGCCGCACAAAGTTAGGCACGTCATCGAGCTGGCTAATGCTAACCTGCTAACACGACTGCGCAGTCTGCCGGCCACAAACAAACGTGTGTCGTTTTATTATAAAGTTCGGTCCTTCACCGCGGCGAATCGGTCGTTTTGATCCACTTCTTCCTTAGCATCACTCAGTCTGGAATGAAAACTTGGCATTGGCGTTTATCCGATTTACAAATAACAGAGTAGTAGCTGGCGGACTCCTGTTAGCAGGTTAGCATTAGCCAGCTTGATGACGTGCCTAACTTTGTGCGGCTGAAAACTCACAAGCATCTGAAAGCGTCTCCTTTCTTGGCAGTCCCCAGTTGTTTGGGTGGGGGGGGGGGGTACAGACCCGATTTTCAGATGTATGTGTGTTTTAAGACGCACAAAGTTAAGCACGTCGGTAAACGCTAGCTGGCTAATGCTAGCATGCCGGTGTTGTGCCCCAACGGCTGCAAACAAACATGCTACGTTGTTTTATTATAAAGTTCGGTCCTTCACGCTGGAGAATCGCTTTGATCCACTTCCTCCTTAGTATCACTTCAGTCTGGAATCCGTGAAAATTTCAGTAGGGTTGGCGTTTATTCACGTTATTTACGAAGTAAAGCAGGGAAATTGAACTGAACCGGAAGTGAGCTGTCTAACTGTTTAAAACCGGAAGTTCGGAACACGGAAGCGTGATAATCCCCTATATGTAGATGTTTGGTGATTGGTAAACCTGGCAAGCCCCGCGCCTTACGTGAGCTCCGCTTCTTCCAGCCCCGCCATATTTATAAAATGTCTCACAGCTGTTTACCTGTTTACCGAGATCGTAATAACAACAAGAACTGTTACAATAGGAGTTTACTAATTCATTATTAAATCCATCACAATGGTGCACGTCCCGAATCGATGACTATAACGATGATAACTATAATCAATAACGCAAAATGTGTCAGTACAATCTGCACCACTTTAGTGAACAAACCGCGGTCCGTCCACTAAAGTGTCCGGGCGGACTTCAACGAAACGTAACAACGAAAACAAAAAACGAAACAAGACGTTAGTTGGGCAGCTTTCCAACGGGGGGCTGTTTCATTACATGATACATATGACCGTGATGATGGAAAGCTGGTAAGCTAGCTTTTATGATAGGTTTGAATAAAAGAGATGAGAAACCTCAGTTTTGTATCAGATCTGCTGGGGCATAAATTAGTCACTATAGCAACGATTGCGTCACACATGGTTCCTAACAACGTCCTCCCTCATGTGCGAATGCTCACTGAAGGCGAAGGGTAGTTCTTATAACTAAACTCGGGAGCCGTAGTTATAGGAACTGCGTTCTTAGGTCTGAATGCGCCTATTGAAATGTCAATAAAAATTTGTTTTTTTGTTGTTTTTTTTAAAATGCCATCTGCAGCAGCAATAACCTCCCTTTCGTGGCCGATTTGATTATTTTTTCGGCTTTGGGCTGAAAAACGTTCAGATGAAAGGAAAAGAAGTCGCCCTCCACCCACGCTTAATGTTAACGTTACAGACATGAGCAGATGCATGTAACGTCACTAAACTAGAGATTTTTTTTCACATTTGTAATAAAACTGTAATACATGAAAGCAACTTTAAAGTAGTGATTTTGATATTTTATTTACCAAAAAAATACTCACATTTGTGTGTTTCTGTGGCTGCCGATTTCCTCTCCATTTTGCCCGTATTTCACATAAAATTGTGGATAATATCACATTCCACTCATTTTCTAGTGTGCCCCCTGAAAAATCTCTATTTCGAGCCCTACCACTTCCCCCTCCCCCTCGGTTTGAACGAGAATCAGGACACCGCTAGTTCGCTACAAGTCAAGTCAAGTCAAGTCAACTTTATTTGTATAGCGCTTTAAACACAGCAGCTACCGATAACAAAGCGCTGAACAGAAGTAAAACAGAAATTGAATCTCACAGTGAGAACATTAAAACAAATATTAGACATAAAAACAAATCAACACAATGAACAGTAAAAACAGTATAAATATCAGAAAAAAAAAAGACTAAACAACAGACAAAATTAGAAAAAAAAAAAAAAAACCTTCACATTAACGCACAAAACGAAGGGTTAGGACAAATGGCTAGGGCTAAGGGGGAGCTGGAATTCATCTGTAATCTAAATATTGTCTGAAGGAGTCAGGGTGACACAGAAATGTTACTGGTGAGTAATTGCACGTACGCACTCAAAAATAGAGGTACGAGACAGGAACATTTCTGTACCTGTAGGTACATTTTTTATAAATGTTCTCTCAAAAGTACAATATTGGTCTTTATGAGGCCAGAAGTACCTATATACTATGATAAAGGGTCCAAAGTAATATAAAGTACAAATTTGTACCATTTCAACCCTAAGGGTACCTGCAGCATTGAAAAATGTGTGTAGCTTGTACAATTACTATATATAGCAGTACTTCTAAACAGTGGTATAATTATAGTAATTATATTATGATTTAGATAATAATCATAGTAATAATTATATGTATAATTATATACGTGTTTGGCCTAATATTTATATAATAATTTTTCATTTATTATTAGCATCTTTGATTGTTGTCATAATCTCTATTTTATTGACTTTTATTCATCATTTTTAATTGCTTTAATTGTACTTTATTAACTCATACAGCTTGATAAGGTACAAAAATGGACCAGGACCGAAGGTACAGAAATGTCTTTCAAAAAGGAACCCCCCCAGCAACAAGCTTTGGACCCTTTTCAGTACAAATTGGTACCTCTATTTTTGAGTGTGTATAAATTCCTAGAAATAAGGTCCAGGTTTAAAAAGAAGAAAGTTATCCTTTCAATGCCACGTGTGTTGGATACATTTTTGTGTTTTCTCACCACTTTGATCAGCTGTTTATTAAAACTATGCGGAAGTAACAACTCTGCTTCAAGCATCTCTGCAGTCACCATGTCAAATGTCCGACCAGTCACACAATGCTTCTCGGAGCCCCACGAGAAGAAAGTTTTACTCGCTTGAGGCCAAGCCGGAAGACATGCTTAATCACATCCGCGAGAACAAATGGCATCATATTTTGATCCTAACTCCTAAATAATTCATGAAGAACAAGGGAGGAGACTCTCTTGCAACCCTGTGGAAGCTTTAAGGCAGTGATGGATGGAGGAGATGTGAGGATGCAGCCTCACGCTCCTTCCCCACGGATCACTTTTTGTTTTCTGGCGTCACGCTGACGAGTCCTCACGCTGCCGTTTGCTGGCCGGTTGTTAGGTCTCCTTTCAGAGTCGGCATCCATGTGGTGGGGACACGTTGGGTCTCTGGCTGCACCTGGCCCTTCTTCCACATGTCCTTTTTCTTTTCTCTGGGATCTGTGCGCGCAGTTACTCGTGCATCACAGCGGTGTTTTGCTTCCTGAACTGTCCACCAGAAGGAATGGAAACGCTAATGTGGCTGAAATCTGATATTTGTGCTCTTAAGCCTTCACTCGCACCATTTATTCCCCTCCGTTAGATTATTCACACCTGCCGGGTGAAAGCAGTGTTATTGTCAGAGTTTATGAAAGACTCCTGAGTCATAAGGCCTCTCTTTTACCGCAAACTCATTTGGCACATGCTGTTCTAGTATATGTGTGTGTGATTATACAGTAAGCCCTTTGACATGCGTTGCCAGAAACACACCTTCCCTGACAAGCCGCTGCTGTACTTTTCTCACCCCTGAGAAGAGAATACAGGCGTGAATAAGGATTGGATTACAAAGGCTTTTAGCCCTGTGAGCCCGTTCCTGGCCACGGTTTCTGGACCGAGGGATCCACTTTCCCCTTCGGCACGGCCCCAGGGTTATGATTAGAGCCAGGCAGGGCTGGGATTGGGTTGCTGGTTGCCCTTGTCTGCTGAGTGATTAAATGGCACTCAGGCTATTGTGGCCCGTAATGTAGTGGTGAGTACCAGCACACTTCTATTGTGGACTTTAGTCTGCAGAGTGGAGTTATGAAAGTGAAGGATGGTGGTGATGCGTTTGATGTGGTTTCCTCAGAGCAACCCGGAGAACAGTTTGTCTTTTTTAGATGAAAGTTTTAAAAAATTGGAAATCTACGGATCTCAAACATTTTAGAGGGAAGAAATCCCCCACATCCATTTCCTTTACCACTAAATGGCTCTACATCACTGATTAGCATCTATGGACATTCAGTTAATGACAATAATACATTTTATCCAAAGGTGGCCTATGAAAACATCAAAGGTCACTGTACAAAGACATGAGGACAAATTAAAACTGCAAGCAACGTTGAAGGCCCCTTGCACCTGTGGTGCCGCTTTCACCCTACCCTGCAGCCATGCATGACCCATAAAAGCCCTAGGTTGACTTTGTTAAAATGCACGCTGAATCAAATTCCAAAATGGCAAATGTACAGAGGGGGCGGGACTAAGACATAATTGAAATGTTGACTTGCATATATGTTCAGGGTCATGTTGGCATCTCACCCAAGAGTTTTGGTGGATATCTCTTTTAATGTGGGAGATATATCAGCTTGATTTTTCACAGCGAAATATCACAATTTTAGGCTCCGCCCACTCCACATGCTTTGTCCTTTCGAAAAACTTTCGATAGCTTTTGATCATACATACCTTGGGAATATTCTGACCAATTTTGGTGGCTGTATGATAAAAGCCCTAGCACAAGTTTGTTCAAACATGCCAAAATGGCGACTTTAACCAGGGGGCGGGGTTATGATGTTATCAAAATATTGACATGTATATGTGTTCAGGGACATATTGGCATCTCACCCAAGTTTTGGTGCAGATGTGTAGTTTTATATAGTTATATTAGTTGGATTTTTCATGCGAAACATCAAAATTTGAGGCCCCGCCCATGCCACATGCTTCGTTCTTTCAAAAAGCTTTAATAACCACTGATCATACATGCCTTGGGAACATCCTGACCAATTTTGGTGGCTGTACGATAAAAGCCCTAGCACAAGTTTGTTCAAACATGCCAAAATGGCGACTTTAACCAGGGGGCGGGGTTATGATGTTATCAAAATATTGACATGTATATGTGTTCAGGGACATATTGGCATCTCACCCAAGTTTTGGTGCAGATGTGTAGTTTTAGGTCGGAGTTATATTAGTTGGATTTTTCATGCGAAACATCAAAATTTGAGGCCCCGCCCATGCCACATGCTTCGTTCTTTCAAACAGCTTTAATAACCACTGATCACACATGCCTTGGGAACATCCTGAACAATTTTGGTGGCTGTACGATAAAAGCCCTTGGAGGAGTTCGTTCAAGTGCGCGGTAAATAAAACACCAAAATGGCGGCTTTGATCCAAAGTGGCCAACTTCCTGTACATTTTAAAAATATGCTCCAAGAGGATTTTTTGTTCACCCTGGCATGTAGAACGTGTACTGATTTTCATAAAGATTGATGGGATGCAGTGGTCGGGCCCTCAAAATTGGCCCAGTTTTACCCGAACATGCCTGAGCACCCCATAATATGTGTGGGGAGTTGCCAAAATTTGGTGAGATTTTGAGCATGTTCAGACCCCCCAAAATGCGATTCATTTTACGGAAGAAAAAGAAGAATAAACTGTAGGGTTTCAAGAGGCCTTGGCACCGCCTTCGGTGCTCAGAACTATTAAAAGCATTGAAACAGTTGTATAAAATACAAAAGGCAAACTAAAACCGGTGTACAACCAAGGATCAGCTAGATTAATGTGAATAGGCAAGGTGGGATATGACTGACCAAACAGAAATGTTTTGAGTCCAGTTTTAAATGAGTCCATGGTATGGAGATGGTAAGAGGGGCAGAACAACTGAACGTCCTATTGCCCATAGTGGAAGGATCAGCTGGATGGTCAAAGAGCTGGCAGGTGTAGGAAGATCTCAGGTGGGCGGATGGGGAGTGTTTAGATGGAGGGGATCTAAGGTAAAGGGAGCCATGTTTTGGAGAGGTTTTTTTCCTTGATGTAACCAATGTAGAACCTTTTCAGGAACGGGGCAAATTTTTTGCGCATTCAGACAGACAGGAACTAAGGACCGTGGCCCTCAGTTTCTAGAACCATTTTAGTTCCTACTCTGAGGTAGGTTCTTTTCACGGTTCCATAGGAACCAATATGACAAAGGTGTTTAGTATTTTGTCGCCACTAAACACAAACAACAGAATAACGTCTTAGATGTTTACAGATACGACATGGATGCAACCGGTAAATGTTTAATAATTAAGTCAGGGGCCTTGGTAGGCCCCCTACTCATGTGCAAATGCAAAATGAAACAGTTCCCCTGGAGAGGCGTAGTTTATAGAACCAAATTCGAGGTAAGCAGTTCTTAGAACTGCTCTGTCCAAATGCAGCTTACAGGAGGGGCCCCAGGACAGAACCTTGGGGTACCCCAGCTTAAACAGGAGAGGAGATGGATTTATGAGATCTAAGGGATATGAATTGTGTTCAGTCAGATAGATATGAGGTGAACCAGGCTAAAGGAGTGTGGGTGATGCCAACAGTAGTGGTGTTTGAAATGGTATTAAAAGTTCTGTGAGACCAAGAAGAGTGAGAATGGAAAGCAGTCCAGAATCTGAGGCCATAAGAAGGTCATCTGTGATTTTAAGAAAAGCGGTTTCACTTAGAAACACCTTTGAAGACAAGATGTTTGATTTTCCTTCTTTCAGCGTGGAGCTCCACTGTGCTGCCCTGACCCTGCTCTCCCAGCTGGTGGTTGAACTGGTCGTCTCTGACCCTCAGGTAAAAACCCATTCATTCCCATTGTGCCAAACTGGAATGATGCTTTGGTTTAACTTCCAGAACAGAACTTTCCAAGTTTAACTACTTCATTTTATTACAGAAAAATGATGGAAATGTGTCGTTTTTTTATGTTTTCAAGTGATTTTATTTCAGCAGTAAAGCAATAAAATGGTCTATCCTCATGAAATGAAAATCTCAAATCAGCAAAAATAACATTAACATTGACTGACAATGCAAAGAAATGTTTTACTTATTCATCTTCTCATTTATCTTACTCATCTTTGTTTCCAAAGACAATAATTTCAGATTTCCAGCATCTTTATTTAGCTGAAAAGCCAGTGTGGAGTTTAATCTGCTGAATTCAGGGAAGAATAAGAATCTGAGCAGCAGTGTCTCATTTTCCTGCCAGTTAATGTTTTAAAGCTGCATTTTCGAACACCTGAACAAATTTTTAAACATCGTCAGATGTTTTGGTAAACTCTAATGGTTTACAGATTCCACGTGAAACAGCATGCTAATCCTCCAGCTCACACTTAACGCCTCTCAGCTTCCTTTCACTTATTTTTGTGTAGATTTTGTCTTCCAAGATCAATTTTCCTGCAGAAATAATGAAAACAATGACGTAAAACCTCCATATCAAACATTTTAGATGTCTTATTAAAGATTTGCAGTGTGTATTAGAGGTACGTGTCGCAGTAGCTATTTATAAATGCCAGAAAAGCTTAATGAGGCGATAAGTCATTAAAATATGAATGTAATTAATGTAGGGTGGCAGCGCAGTGGCTGGTTTGGCTCAGTGGGGGGCGCTGGTGTGCTCGTGCTGTGGCGTGGAGCAGCCTGTCGAGGTGAAGCTGATGGCTGCCAAGGTCCTGGTGAGCTGTGCCCCCCCCTTGCTGACCAACCCTCATCTACCACTGGGTGAGTCTGAGTTCTTGTCACGTTTGTGGAAATGAAGCTGAAATGTTTCTGACTCGTGTTTGTGTGTCAGGTCTGTCCACCACAGCTTCACTGTGGAGGAGCGTCTTCATGCTGCTGCAGGATGAGGACCAGGAGGTCCGAGACTCCGCATCCGACTTCACCGCGAACATTCCCGCCCACCTGCTCGGCACAGGTACGCTGCCTCACTCTTAGACTACATATATACAGTATATATATATATACTCCTCACAAAAAGTTCAGGATATTTGGCTTTTTGTACAATGTCAGAATGAATCTAAAATCCATTACAATCTTTACAGGTGAACTGAAATAAACTTATTCTCCATCATTCTGTTCTCCAAAAACCGACACTTGAATATCCCTTACTTTTTGTGAGTAGTGTATATATATGTTTAGGCCTATATTATATATACATCCAACTGTGTTCGTGTCTAAAATAAGAAGGGAATATGGTTTGGGAGCAGTTTATCAATCACAATATCTCTGCAAGAAAAGCTGAAAAGTGGGATTTTCAACTTCTGCACGTCTGATCTTAAAAATTCCAACTGTATGGGGTAGTTTGTGTCTAAAATAAGAAGGAAAAGTGGTTTGGAAGCAGCTTGGGGTCTCTGTAACTGCTTGAGTACCGCCGGTTAAAGCCTGGGGGTGGCCACCCCCTTAGCTCTGTCCCTGCTTCTTTGTAATATATGTATGTAAATCAAGAAAAGCAAGGGCCCTAAAACTGAACCCTGGGGGACCCCACCCAACAAAACAGCAGAGGAGGATTCAGAACCACAAAAACATCAATTCTCTCCAAGTTTTTTGAAAAAAAATGAATCAGTGATATCAGTTTATGTGATCCAGCCTGACCTGGAGGAGAAAGTGAAGCTGTCGGAGGTTCACAGCAAAAACCAACCAGAAGCACAGTGAACGTTACATTTCCTGCCTCCCACTCTTCTCCAAACAAGCCGAAGACAACACAGAAATCTAAACACACACACATATAAAAACAAACACATGCCAGCGTTAAAAGGAGCTGATGACATCACTTCATGTTAAGGATTAGGGAGCATTCCTGGAACGAAGGGCGCTAATTCTAGTTTAGCAGTACGGATGTGAGAATGAAGTGTGTGTGTGTGTGTGTGTGTGGGGGGGTGTGTGTGTGTGTGTGTGTGTGTGTGTGGTCATGTGTCATTGTTTGTGGAATGTCTGAGGCCTGTTTTCTGAAGAAGCATTTAATGGCAGGTTTCACTCGATGGACTGTGCTAACGTTGAAACGCTCGCCTCTGTCACAAACAGCCTTCGTCCAACTTCCAGCAGCCTTCCTTGTTGTGTCTTTCATCACTGATTTTATCGCATAACATAACACGAGATAGCACAAACATCTTCGGGAAAAAAAAGCAAGATCTCACGGCAAAATGTTCCTGGATGGAAGGACAGCGTCGAGGGACGGAAGACGTGGACTCGTTTTTGTTTGCTTTGAATTTGTTGCTCCATTTTTATCATTTGTCCATAAAAGAAAAGTGAGAATCTCATTTTTTCCTTTGAAAGCGCAGCTCGTTTCATGATCTGAGGGCCCAGGAAGCACATTTAAAATTCCTTGAAGTGTTTTGATGCCAGTATTTATCCAAACGCAGCATGTGTGTGTGTTCTATATGTGTTTATGTACATAAGGCCAGACGGGGTGAAGATAAGCTGTCAGCTAAAAATCTGATAGAGATGGAGGTCAAAAGCATGACTAAGATGGAAAAGTTTTCTTTCTCTACAACAGGAAGAGAACACAATAGACATAATTACAGAGTGGGTGTCCGTGTGTGTGTGTGTGTGTGGTTTAGGAAAGTGAATGGGACATCCACCTTCTTCTACTTACTGCTCATTTGGAGATAGTTTACTGCATCTGTGGGAGGCGGAGAGTGTGTCACTTTCCGTAAAACAGCCCATGTTTCCTCCTGGACGCTGGGGAGGAAAAAAGGAGGAAAGAGTGAGTGTTTGTGTCTTTGAGCTTTCACTTCTCCGCCAAGTCCCTCAGATGAGCACGAAACCTGCAGCAGATATCTTAGCCCATCTGAAAACGTGTCAAACTTAGTAAAGGAATGCTGCATGAGGGAGATGTGGGATAGTAAATTGGTAATCTCTCAGGAAATGATTACTTGACTTGGCCTGGAAAGTCAAATTCCCTATGTAAATGAGAAAAAACCCTAACAAAATCACAACCTTATGACTACTTGAAAATAAAAAAAAAAGTCCTTAACTGGAGGAAAATGTTGGTTTTCCTACTTTAAAGCTTTGCTGTCTTTTCAGATTACACTCTAGTGAGCTGGAAGAATGTTTGGAGCAAATTTAGAGAAGTCATCATGGCTGAAAAAATTACTCTTCCAGGTCAAACCTTAATAGCTGAAAGAATATTGTTATGAAGATTGCATAGCTGAGGCATGTAAAGTACTTTCTGTAGAGTATTCATTGGCTATTTTAAGTTACAGTCCCGTAGACTTGCATTAGTATCACCTTTGTGGGTATGTCCCTGCAGTGTGATCATCTTTTACACTACAAAAACTCAAATCTTACCAAGTATATTTTCCTATTTTCTGGTCAAAATATCTCATCACACTCAAAATAATACAAAATTACCTACCTATCAAAAAAATGTTGCTTAGTCTATTGCCAGAATTTTTTTGCTTATTACAAGTAGAAAACCTTTTTTTAAAAACTGAATTTAAGAGTGGCCAAGATTTTTTTTTTTTTTCGCTTGTAATAAGCAAAAAAAAAAAGTCTGCCCCAATATAACAAGCAAAATTTTCTTGGTAAGATTTCTTTAAATAAGATGCATTGCCTTAAAAGAGTAGTTCACCCACAGAATGATGTAACTTTACTTTCCACTTCCCCTCATGTCCAGAAACGACATCATTTAGTACATTTTTAGAGCCTAAACTGTAGTGCATCTTACTTTCGCTAAGAGCGCATATGCGCGTTCACAAAACTAGCCATTTAAATTGGGCTAAGAGCGACAGAGCTGCAGACAAACCGGGACAAACACAAGAGGGTCCAAGAGGGGTTGATATTGATTTAAAACAAAGAAAGAAAGAAAGAGAACGCATGATCTCTTCTGCCGCGGCCTCCGTAGTTTAGTGAATGCGCAACGGCGTGTTCACAGGAGATGCGATGTTCTACTGTTTAGGCTCTAAAAATCTACTAAATGGTGTAGTTTCGAGTAAATTCTGGACGCTACCCACTCAGGACACTTGGATTACATTGGACGAGCAGTGTGGAGGAATATTGACACGTTTTTGTGGACTTTTATGGACCTTTTTGGCTCAGACCCCGGTGAACTCCATTATATGAAAGTTGGGTGGAGAAGCCTTCCTGATCTCCGGCTGCATTTGAGATATTAAAAAAGTGCTCCAGTCTTGCTCACCATGAGGATGAGTAGAAAATGAACGCACATCATTCTGTGGGTGTTGCATCCCTTTAAAACAAGCTCCCATATCTCACTGAAATGTTTCTCGTTAGGGGATTTTGTCTTATTTTGAGTGTGATGAGATGTTTTGACTAGAATTGAGAAAAATATACTTGGTAAGATTTGAGTTTTTGCGGTGTACAATAGGGATGCACCGATAATATTCGGCCGAATATTGAATAAACAGCCATATTCGGCCTTCGGTGGAGTAAGTTTAATGGAAAGCCGTTGAACACATCAACATTTTTCTCAGAAAACAATCCTTGTGCTTGGCTGTGAGCATCGCCGCATGATCAGCTGATCTGATCAGTGACATCATCCCTGATCAGATGCTGCTTCCCGACACAGATCATACAGAGTTCTGTCCTGACCTGAGACCTGAGTTAAAGTTAGAATAACCGCAGTTACGGTGAACATGCAGGTGGTTTTCATCACTGACATACGAGGGGAGAAAGGTCGGACGTTCCCTGATCATCTGTGACTTCCGTGCTGGATTTATCTTTCTCCGGACCAGAACCACATTTATTCTCCTGAACAATTAAAATGAGATCAGATGGGAGCTGTACTGATGCTGGGAGCATGTGTGAGAGTTACGTTTAAAACCAAACTAACCACGGAGCTCCATAGGATAAATCCCTCTGAAAAAGGCTGAAGTTCGTGGAATCTTGGTTCAGTTTTTTTTTAAAACAGTCAAATGTCAGTCTGTTTAACCACGTTCCTTAAAAAATAAAGAGAAACAGATTTCCTCTTGATCCTGAATCATTCACTGCTCTCATTTATCTGCACCGTTTTATTCTTTCAGTTTAACTTTTTTACTGTTAAAGTCGCTTTTTTTTGTTTCTGAGGATCGTTCAGTATTAATATCCTGCATCAGTGCAAACAGGATTATTTAATAAATTCAGATCAATGATGATCAGTTCTCACCTCTCTGTTTCAGTTTTGAAACTGTTAAAGGAGTGATGACATAACAGTTAAAAACTAGTTTATGTTGTTGGCATTACTTTATATGTAAATACTCCAAAGAAAAAAACGGCATTTTTTACAGCGGAGTATTGTTTTGAAACGCCAGACCTCACTTCCTCAGTAATACAGTTGGGTCCGGTGATGATATGGAGCTTTACCCGGAGACCACGTTGACTTCATTTTGATTGGCTACACCTTATTTCGCTATGACCCTATTTGGAGAATCTAGGTCAAGCTGCGGTCGGAGTTTGCTAAAGGCTAACTGCTAGCAACATGGGCACTTCCGACAGTGTGAGCTACGTTTATCAGACAAGACAGCATTTAGAAAATAAATAAACTTGCAGGTAATGACAAGGTTGTGGCCCCCTCCCTCAGTGTTGCTGCAGAAGTTTTCTTTTAAATCCATTTGTTTGAAAATCCAGACCTGACTGCACAGAAGTTACTACTAGCTCCTTACACGAAGCTGAATCAGACAGGGAGGGGAGGGGGGGAGCGGACGGTGCATAAACCGTTAGGGGAGAGAAAGAGGGGGGGGGGGGGGGCGCTGTTTACTTGATAGTGTGCTCTTATTGGAGCAATTAAATTACGTAGAATGATAGAACTACGTAGAATGATAGAACTACGTAGAATGATAGAACTACGTAGAATGATAGCCTGCTGTCTGATTCAACTGTTTCTGAGCAGAGAGACAAAGCTGACAGACCATAAACAGGAACTTTGATTCTCACTCTGGACATTCACATGGCCTCATCAGTGCACAACAGATCATATTATACCCCCAAAACCCCAGAAAAGGGAAATTTGATGTCATGGCACCTTTAAAGCTCCACGTCTGTCATATTGATTCAGTTGTTTTACCCCCAAAAACTGAGTGATTCCACACTTTTCTTAAAGGTACAGTATGTAAAAAATCAAATGCAAGGCATTGCATTGTGGTATACAGGAGTAAAATGTAGGGTGCATCGCTTGTACACTTACATTCGCAGTGCATTGTGGGTATTTTATAGTGGATGATGTAGTGGATGAAAAGTAGTGAACAGCCCCTCCAAATTCTCCTATATAGTGAACTACCTCCATGATAGGGAGCGATTTCGAACACAGCTATTGTTTTGTCCATTCAGGGACACCATAGTAAAAATGGTGGAACAAATATGGCTGCCTCCATATGTGCAGCCCCCAGCAAGTAGACATAAATGACTCATTCTAAGAAAATAAACATTTAACAAATATTCTTGTGCAGCGATTACACATCAATAGAGACATAGTTTTGAATTATATATCACATTTTTCTGCCATTGACCTTTGATTTTTTACACGCTGTACCTTTAAAACTGCTGTGCCAGCTTGTTTAATGGGAGTTGGAGCACTGTTTGGGATAAGTAATGTCTTAAAAGACAGTCCACCTGAGACCACTGATCCACTCACAGATGAAAACATCTTTTGGCCACTAACAGCCACCATACATTCACAATCATGCTTGAAATATTGGAATATTTTAAAGAAAACATCTTTTCTTTCAAATACCCATCTTTACCACTAGTTGTCAGTAATTCTTACATACTGTACCTTTAAGTTTTTATGCACAGAATATGCAGACCCCCCCCCCCCCCACACACACACACACACACACTCGCAGTAATCCCCACCCCATCCTGAATGAGACTTATGAAGTATGAAATAAGCAAGCTCTTTCTTCCCACCAAGAACCAGAACAAAGTTCTCTGTTCTGGTGGAGTATGTAACAAGCTTACGTTTTAACCCTCTGCGAGCTCTCAGGCTTCTGCAGCTTTTCTTTTCAACATTTCAGACATTCCCTCCTTTCTGTTAATCTGCCAAACATGTCAGCGTGGGGTTTGACTGACCCTGATCCTTCCTCTTAACACGTCCTGACAGCAGGATGGAAACGCAGGTACAGCAGCGTTGGACTCCATTTAACACGTAATCTGCTTTTCTCATGAAATGAATGAGTAACAGAGCTCTCCAAACTTCCCAACAAATAGGTTACTTGCTTTTAGAGGGGGGGGGGGGGGGGGGGGGGGTTCAGCCAATCCCATCCAACACCGGTATGTTTTACAAAACCGCAGTGCCCCACTTAGTGACCTGTATAATATCTCAGGTCAGTAGGCTGAGCCCCCGCTATCAGACTGCCAGGGAAACCGAAACGAAATATCTGGGCATGCTATTCCACACCAGAGCTTTACAGTACAGAGCCGTGCCAGTGGAAAAAGCTGCACTGCTGCATTCGTGTCCGTGTGTGTGGCAGGTTGCTGTGAGTGTGTGGTTATTTCTGTGTATCTTTCCCATTCCCCTCAGGCCAGCCAGTCTTGAACAGAAGGTGCTATTTGTGTGTGTGTGTGTGTGTGTGTGTGTTTTATGACTTGCCATTGCAGAGTCAAGCATCTGAGGTGTTAGCTGCTTCAGATGCAGTCGACGACTCCTGGCCCTTTGATATGGAGGACCGGCTGAAATGTGGGAACAGAGACAGGCTCAACAACAACACATTCACACACACAACACAAACAAACACACTAGGGAAATGACCCAATCAAAAAGGGGGGGTTTGTTGGAAATGTTTAACTAAACTGGGGACTTCACTTCTAGTAAAAATAAGCAAATTAAATGTATCTGGTATCCAGTTTCTAAATAATTAAATGTTAAATGTATGTAGAAGGTTGTTTTTTTTATTTTGTTTTGTTTTTTATGCAGTCATCCTCAAAACTATTCATGCCCTCTAATTGAATAAAAGGCTAAACTCAAAATTGACATTCAAATAACAAGACAAATGAAAAAGGAATAATAAATAAAAATTTACAAAATTATAATCTAGAGATTAAATAATATTTTTGAATTGTAGTTGAAAAGAATATTTTAAAAAAAACAAACAGATGAAACTGTCCCAGACAAAGTTTTAGTTGTCATTCTCTTTTACTTGTTTCATTTTGTTCTTTGTTTGTGTACATACAGTATATATATATTTATATATATGTATACATATATATATATACATATATATTTCTGTTTAACCACAATTCAAAATGCAGTGTCATGATTTTCATTAGATTTTTATCTCCTATTTCACTGACAACTTTTAATTTTTTTTACTGAGGACTTTTTCTCTCATCAGATGTATAAATTCTTTTCTTGGGGACGACTGTGTGCATACACACACACACACACACACACATATATATATATATATGTGTGTGTATATATATACAGCTGTGTGAAAAAGTTTTTGCCCCTTTATAATTTCTTACTTTTTTGCATGTTTGTCACACTTAAATGTTTCAGAACATCAAACAAATTTTAATGTGGTCAAAGATAACACAAGTAAACAGAAAATGCAGTTTTTGAATGAAGATTTTTATTAGAGAGGGGGGGGGGGGGGGGGGGGGGGGGGGGGGGGGGGAGCCAGGGTCCAAACCTCCATGGTCCTGTGTGAAAAAGTGTTCCCCCTCCTATTTAAACATAAATAAACTGTGGTTTATCACATCTTTGGAAAGAAGAGTTCAGTTTCTCCAGCCACACAAGGCTGGATTACTGCAGCACCTGTTCTCAATCAAGAAATCACTTAAATATGACCTGCCTGACAAAATTTAGTAGACCAAAAAGATCCTCAAAAGCTAGACATCATGCTGCGATCCAAAAAAAATCAGTAAAAAATGAGAAACAAAGTCATGGAGATCTATCTGTCTGGAAAAGGTTCCAAAGCCATTTCTAAAGCTTTGGGACTCCAGAGAACCACAGTGAGAACCATTATCCACAAATGGTGAAAACATGGAACAGTGGTGAACCTTCCCAGGAGGGGCCGGCCGACCAAAATGACCCCAAAGCACAGCGACAACCAAAACCAACACACCCCCCCCCCCACCCCCATCCCCCCCCGGAAACAGGCAATCCCAACCCAACCCCCACACAACCAACCAACCATAAGCAACCCAATCCTAACCCAGTTTCACCTTATCATTCCCCATCATCCTAAACATTTCCTTTTGGACAATAGCAGAAGAGGGAAATTTTAAAATGCGGAATCCCGGAGTCCATTCCCCTAAAGTAAAAACAACCTCCCAATAAGAAAAAAAACATCATACCAAAAATATTATATGTTTATTTTATGTTATGGTCTGGTTTTTTCTCCTCCCGAACCAGATTTCCTGCTATATGGAAAACCACCCTATTCTCCCCCCCCCCAAATCCCCTGAAGGAGAATCCCCCCCCATCTTTGGTGACCCCAACCTGAATCCCACTTGGGTCCTCCACCAGAACAATGACCCAGAACACCCCAGCAACCCCACCTCTGAATGGCTTAAGAACAACAACATGAAGACTTTGGAGTGGCCTAGTCAAAGTCCCCACCTGAATCCCATTGAGATGCTGTGGCATGACCTTAAAAGGCGGTTCATGCTGGAAAAGCCTCCAATGTGGCTGAATTACAACAATTCTGCAAAGATGAGTGGAACAAAATTCCTCCACAGCGCTGCAGAAGACTCACTGCCAGTTATCACAAACGCTTGATTGCAGTTATTGCTGCTTAGGGTGGGTTTTTAATTAAAGTTGAAAAGAATAATTTTTTTTAGAAAAACAAGGAAACAAAACTGTCCGAGAGATATTAGAGCACGTTTCCCATGAACAGTGGACCAACATACCTGTCAGCAGGTCAAGTCTTTTTGAACATTACAGAAAACACCTGATTGCAGTGATTTCCTTAAAGTGTTTTTCAACATAATTTTACCTTCGGAGCCCCATCATGCTTGTTTACTTGTTTTATTTTTTGTGCATTTATTTTTAATATTTTTGTTGAACCACAATTCAAAATCAATGTCATGAGTTTCATAGAATTTTCACAGGAAAAATTACCCTGTCTTAAACAAAGTGAGGGTGAAAAAAACCTCTCAGACATCAAGTCAGCTGAAGCTCGTCTTCTCCTAGCTGTGACCATAGTGGGGCCATTGTCCTGGACAGGAAGAGCAAACCCTAATTTAGCCCCCTCCATGCACTCCCCACAAGCATCATCATCATCATCATCAGCACCCAAATACCTCCTGACTAATTGGGTCTGAAATCAAACTCCTCTCGTCCTCACTGGACCTCCAGCATTGTGACAGGCTTTGGGCAGGAACAGAGGGATCATTTTCAGACTGAGAGAACAGAGGGATTTGGACGGGGCCGTGGTCTGGTTAAAGGGACACAGATCCAGAACCAGATCCTGCTTTTAGATAAGCTTAATTAGACCAGAAGACGTTTTAATCCTGCTTGAAATAACCAAAACTGAAGCAAATAGGCCAGTATTCCTTCCATCCTGCTGCTTCTGCCACAGAAGTCAGAAAACTCCTTCAAATATCAAATAATACAAAGCTGGATGGTATTTAAATAATGGCATGATTTCTTATGCTAGATCTTATATATTTCTTAAACTAAATCATCTGATCTTGCACAATAATATTGCTAAAAATAAAACCATTAACAGAAACTTCAAAATTTTAAGATTTTTTTTTAACCCATTTTACAACAGATGAGGGAAATAATGGCAGCAAACACCTGTTGAATATCTGCTCCGTTGTTTACACTTCAGAATAAACATGGCTGAATGTCCAAGGATAAAAGAAGAAATTATAAAACTTTGTTTTTCTTGGGATTGACTTGAAAATTTTATGAAAATATAGTAAATGAAGCACAGAAGTGGGAGTGTAATGATATGGGTAAATGATGGTGGATATATGAAAACACTATTTGACAAAATACTTTTAAAGAAGTTTCTAAAGAAGAAACAAATAGGAACTGTGATGGAGAAAAGTATTTCACCTGACTTAAACTAAACAAATGATAAAAACGCGTTAATTGTTAGCAAGTACATTTTCAACCTTTGTCGTCCTCAGATTGATTGTAGGTATTGTTTACAACTTCACTATCAAGAAAACAACAATCTCTACTGGTGCCTCTTTTTTTGTAATTATAAACCAAGGGGCAAACTCTGCCGGAAAAGTTTGAAGCCCGGAAGTTGAGTTTAATAATTGTAGTTCTCCCTTCATCCACTAGGGGCTCCAAAACAGAGCAAATCCCCATTGACTTCTATGTTAAAAAGATCAACTTCACAGCAGAAATAAACATGTTTACAGCCTGGTTCAAAACATCATTTTTGGTTTAATAGGTCAAGTTTACCTTCATGTCAACTGTGGGGGGGGGGGGGTTATAACTCATCCGTTTAGATGTTATCCAATCTTGAAATTACACATAATTAGGGGCGTGTCCGTTTGATTGACATGTGGCAGACTGGATGTCGGCCTGCCGGACGGTGGCTAACAGTTAGCTCCTTGTTTGCTCTTGGTTTTAGCAGCTAACAGCAAGTCCAAACACGTCTTACCTCCCTTCCGCCGCTTAGCAGGCTAATCTTTGTTAGCTCCTGTTAGTTTCGAGATAGCTTGGTTTGTGTTTAGCCCAGAGTACATTCGCTGTCAATCATTTGCCCCGAGGCCACGCTTTGCCCATTTTAGTTATTCCAGGAGTGACAACAGACGCAACAGTGGGAAACGCCCAACTGGCTTCACTTTTCCCTATACAGACGTGACCAGATACTACGTCCATTTTTTTACAGTCTTTGTTATAAACAAATAGATTTAAAAAGTGTTAAGTAGAATAAGTTAACATAAACCCTAACAAAATAACAAAATAACCTTGAAACCAGTTTTCATTTGTTATGTTCTTAACCTCCTAGTAGAGCTGGGGCATAACAAAGTGGGGGCTTGTCCGGGATAATTTTTTCCCGTGTTACTGGTTTTCTTGTAGTCTATATTTTGTTCTTAGGTGTGTTAGGGCTCGTTATGGCCTTATTGTGTTGCCGAAAGAGCTATCTTGTTTCTTCCTCTTGTGAGACCCTGGTTGGCTGCTGTGCCCAACCAGGGCCTTGGTTGGTCCAAAGCCCTGATTGGCCCTGGTTGGCCCTGGTTGGATGCCCTGTCTAGTGGTGGACATTGGCTTTAAGTCCTGCAGGCTTCCAAAAGTAAGACAAAGGCTATTCAAGTGGAGCAGTTGGTTGCTGGAGTGTTGGGGATGCCTGGTGTGGATGCGGGGGGGAACACTGTGGTGAGAGTGACCCTGGGAGGGGGGGGGTCAGTGTCTCCTCTTGTCTTAGATGCCGAGGTGGATGATGGTGGGCATTGAGCCGGGTGGAACCCCAGTTTTGCTTCCCAGGTACCATCCGACCTCATGAGACAGCTTGGGAGAACCTTGCCAGAGAAGCTTGAGCTGGGGAGCTTTGGCACCCTCCACCTATGCTGGTGGTTTCAAAGTTGCACCATCTGTATCTGCTGCCTTTGGTGTGAGCATGTGGAATAAAAGAGGTTAATACTGGGTGGCTGTAACACCTCCCACTCATGTTTTATAGTTTTCCTTTAGAGATAGTATTTTTTTCCTTTAATTATTGATGTCACAATGATATCAACAAGTTATCAGTTTTAAAATGCCTGACTAGTCTACCTCAAAGCTTACTTAAATGCCAATTCCTAGTAAACATCAAGTTGTTCCAACCTTTTTAATCTGCTTTACACAGCATTCAAAGTTAACAGAGGTCACGGGTTAATTATTATGCTAACAAGCCGCTCAGGAGTAACCCTCTTTCCTTACACCCTGCAAATGTCTGCAGAAAACAGCCATTCATACGTTACGTCCCCCACTGTTCATTCATCCTGATGATGAGATCTACTGGATGAGAGCAGCCCAGCAGAGCTGAGGGACACTCATTAAACAGACGCTGTCCTATTTTAGCGCGCCGCTTGCTGAGCCATTAAACCCAGCTTGGGCCAATCATTTGAGCAGAAGCTGTAAAACATGCAGAATTCAGAGGAGAATTTGATTTGCAGCTCTAACCTTTACCATCCGAATAAAGAAGCGGTTATTTGCCCCTTCAGTGGATAAAAGCAAACAAAGATGGCGCTTGTGCTGCTTTCAGCATTTTTCTTTCAGACAGCAGCACAGGGATGAGGTTTCAGTAGTTTAGAGACATGAAATAAAGTCACACGTCTGCAATAGTGAGCTGTAGCGTCCAGGCGCTGTGATGGGTTTAGATACTCAATGATGACGTGAAGATATAACCGAACAAACAAAAAAGATAGAGGCTACGTTTATCAAATAAATTTGGGATTTTGGGGGCTATCAATATTAACTAGAGCCATTCAATATTATTGGCCTTCCAGTGAGTAAATGCACGTATAAACTCTTAGAAATAAGGTCCAGGTTGAAAAAAATTAAAGTTATCCTTTAACATAATCCACCAAAATCCACTTTATCCTATGAATATTCTGACAGTTTCCAGCCTCGCATTAAGAGGATGACCACAGGAAAACCCATTTGATTCAGTATATTTCACAATAAACTGCTCAGTCATGGGGGAGGAGGGCGGTCACGAACACCAAAGTTTGTTATTTTGGGGGTTATGGCTCAAAAAGTTTGAAAACCACTGCAGTAAACCTTACAGACTGATGATCAACCTGCACGGACTTGAGTTTTCGAGTTTACGTTTGAACGGTTTGAAAGATGCAGCCTACTTTTTTGGGTAAACGTTAGCATGATGCACACATCTCGTCTCTGTAAATGCTCTCTGAAGTCTGAATCATCTGATGGAATATTTGCATAACAGACACAAATGTCTGCAAAACAACAAGACTTGACTTTAAAGGGCAACTCCTTTTTAATGCAGGGTTAAAAAGGGAAACAAAACCTCCTTTTGAGGATCTGGAGCAGCTCTCTGATGTTTAAAACCCCCCGATGTCGGCGTGAGTGCCAAATTGAAGATGTCTGAGCTGCATTATGAGATCTATAGGCTACTTCAGGGTATGTCTTATGAGTACTTCAGCATTGCTCACTAATAAATTGAGTTTATAATGAATTAGTGTGAAATTTACAGTCAGCTCATGAAGCAACTTTCAGCCCAGTTGCTATTTTTGCGACTAAGATCTGCAGATAAGAAGCCAAACGCCCTCCTGTCACGTTTACAGCTTCCCTACCGAGCCTGATCGATGAGCTTTAAACCCTCTTTGATAGGCAGTGAAATGACTCCAGATGATGGTCGGCTTTCCGTGATGGAGACAGAGAGGAGCCCGTGTCGGCCCCCCTGCTGAAGCAACCATCAACTTGTATTTGATCCTTTGACTCACCCAACCACACTGCAGAGCCTCTCGGCTTTAATCTGGGACCGTAACTTTCATGCTAACGCTCGCCTCTCTGCTGGCGCGGCCACTTTTGTTGCGGGGTTTCCTGTTGTAGTTGTTATTGTTGTCGTCCTTGGTCTCCACTCTCCCTGTTTCTCGTCAGTCACCGGAGGAAGTCAGGGCTGTAAAACCAGTGTTTTTATTTCACACATCTGTTGCTATCTCACACCTTTGCTTCCTGGAGTCGCGGCTCCGGCACAGAGTGTCTGAAATGTCTCGTTTGAAGAAGAAAAAGTGTTCCTTTCAACTTAGCTGGAGGATGTGGTGTGTGTGTTTTTGCTGCTGTTAGGTGAAGATGCTTCTTCTGTAACTGAAACTTTTGTTCTTTGTGCAAATATAGCTCTTTGTGTCCCCTGTTGGACAGACTGTCTGTCTTGTGGTTACAGCCAAGTTTAAAGGGGTCATGTAAGCGATGGAGTGGACTTCTAACTCGTGACCCGCAGATGTTTGTAAAAGTGAAGGATGAACTTCCATTACAGTAAATATCACAATGCCAGTGATGGAGGAGGACAGGGTGCATTTGGGGTTTGATAAACCCGGCATCCTCCACTCAGTGGGACATCTGACACTCTCTCCAGCTGCAGAGGTTCAGTGTGGATTTACCAAAGAGTGAATGTCTCTTTTAATTTAGTTGGTGACTATTAATGAGACTGTTAATGAGAAGCAAAGCAGTTCATGCAGACTGATCACATTATTTATTCAGTGATAAACCCACCATGAAGCAAAAAAGAAAAGTCTCCTATTTATCTTGTAATATGTAAACTGCTGTTCATACTGTTTGTTGGGAGTTTATCACAGGAAAAACAGACGTGGCAGACTATTTCAAGCATACAGTGCGTGAGAAGAGCTGCATTGCATCAGGAAGGAAATGAATCGATACGATACTAGATGAGATTACTAGTGTTATTTTTTGCCTTTGTTCTTGTTTTTTGTTGCTGCTCAGCTCATTCGTGGAGTCACAGTCTAGAAAATTCAGCCTTCCTCCATATTTGTTAAGAATTGGCTGCCAGATTCTTCACATTTTATCCTAAAAACTGATATTAGCTTTTTGTTTGTTTCTTACAAATGATGGTTTGAACAAAATGAGCTCATCTCAAAGTCCACTCTCTAGTTTTGTCTGTGATGTCAGCGTTACTGCATGTTGTTCATTGACAAAAGTTAAATTCCATTAAATGTAATGGGTAAGTCCCAGCTTTTGACTGGTTGTGTATTTAGTGGCACATTGAAGTTATGTTTTGAACAAAATGAAAGGATGGATCAACTTGGAATGCAATCAAATGGAATTTTATTTTATTTGTTTAACCTTTATTTATACAAATAAGTCCCATTGAGACATGCAGTCTCTTTTTCAAGGGAGACCTGTTTACCTAACTTGTGATACTGGACATAGCGCTTAAACTTTGGCTCGGGGTAAAGGCCCATTTCTGCTACCTTATGTATGTAAATGGCAATGTCTGTTTCATGTGTTCCCATGGTTCATAAATCAGTTTGTCCACTAGGCGGCAGTGCTGAGTTCATAGTTAATTTCCCTGTTTTAATGTCACCGTTACACCGCTTGGTGTCGGTAACGTAGATACTCGCACAGCCTTTCCTCAAAAGCTCCATCCATGTCTACAGATGCTCCCTGTTTGTTTTGCGTCTTCTTTCTCAGGCTATTTGGCATCGGCGGTTTTTGTGTTGTTTTTGCTCCGGTTCCTGTTCTTCTTCTCTGGTTTGTTCCTGCATAGCAGCTACACAGCTCAACAATGACCCTGCGATGTCCGGAGGTATTGCTCCGTCTTCTGGGTCAAGTGACGGACCAACAAGCTCCTGGAAAACGCACCAAATTATGTGCGTAACCAACGTACATGACGGATGAAACTGTCCGTCCGTCTTCTGAGTCGAGCATGAACGGGCCTTGAGTCGTCGTTTCTGGCAGTGGTTTATTTGAACATTTCAACCAGAGTATTCATAACATTTTTAAATGATTTGCTTGCTTGCTTGGACTTGGGAACATGTGCTGTTGGTGGTCTGTCCATCCATCCATTCATTCATTAATTCATTCATCCATTCATTCATTCATCTTCTTGCCACTTAAGCTGAAGATACACCACACCATTATTTGTACGATTTTACCAACGATAGTCTGCGCCAGTTGGGGCAAGTTGAGTCCAGTCTGCCTCGCCAGTCGGCGGAAAAATCTGTTAGTGTGTCTGGGGAAGCGACACAGATCTCCAAGTGCGTTATAGGAACCGACCCGATGCGACCTCAGTCGTAGTCAATCAATCGTGTTTGAAATCTAGAACCAGCTACACCCGACTGGGAGCCACACCGCAGAACACCAGGGGCCTAATGTACAAAGAACTGCGTGGATTTCCTACTGAAACCTGGCATACGATCAAATCCTGAAAATGTCACATGCACAATTTTGAGATGTAATCTGTGCATACAATCCATGAATCCATGTGCAAAGCTTGATGTCAAGCTCTGCACATGTCAGAAGGCGTGTTGCTCCTAATACCTGCAGGACACCAGCCCTCGAGAACCGGAATTGGTGATCCCTGGTGTAGTGTGCCCCTAGCATTGTCTGAGGTCCGGTCGTAGAGAAGCCCAGACTTCCCTCTCCCCGGCTACATCCCATAGCTCATCTGGGGGGGATCCCGAGGCGTTCCCAGGCCAGCTGGGAGGCGTCGTTCCTCCAACATGTCCTGGATCTTCCTTGGGGTCTCGTCCAGATGGGACATGTCTGGAACACCTCACCAGAAACGCATCCAGGAGGCATCCTGACGCTCCCCGAGATGCCCGAGCCTCCTCATCTGGTTCCTCTGGATGTGGATTAGCAGCAACTGTGAGCCCCTCCCGGATGTAGCCTGGTACACCAGCCTGACTAACGCCATGTATGAGATACACGGCAGGTCAGTCTGGATTCCCTCCGTTGGAGACTGATTTCCAATGCGTGACGAGAGGCGGGACTAACAGGAAGACAGTGAACCGGAGAGAACCAATCAGAAGTGACTGTAGCTGGCGTAGCTCGGCACTCTGTTGCTACGTTGCTATGGCGACGCAGGAAGTCAGCGTTTACACGTTGTTTTTCCCTCTCTATTTAATGTAATTTTCTTGTGTATATTAACATAGAATGTTTGGTTTTATTATTATAAATTCTCTGTTACATGTCAGCATTGTTTATTGCTGAACTACTAATATGAGAAAGCGTTTCTGTCGCACGTCATGTGACTATGACCCGGAAGCTGTTAGTTACGCACCAAAACAGAGCAAAACAGCGGTGGAAACGTCCGAGGAGTTTAACGTTCATCTGTTAATAATTCTACTGCTTCGCTGTGATTGGTCTGGTCAATTTTTTACCGGAGTGGAATCATTCTCCAATGGAGGGAACCCAGACTGACTTGCCGTGTATCTCATACATGGCGTTAGTCAGGCTGGTGTACCAGGCTATCCCGGATGACCGAGCTCCTCGCCTTATCTCTCTCGTTCTGTTGGTCGCTACCTACAGCTGGTGACCAGAGGTGAGGGTAAGAACGTAGATCGACCGGTAAGTCGAGAGCTTCTCCTTCTGGCTCAGCTCCTTCTTTACTGATACAGAGTCTTCATCGCTGCAGACGCCGCACCGCCACCGCCACACTCTTTCACGTGCTCGGGCCAAGGGGAAGGGGAATGTGTAGGGGTTAGGGATGAAAACAGAATTGGAACTGGGCCTTAATGTCCATCAGGAGTGCTGGTAAAAGTGTGTGCCCCAGTGGTTACACACACACCTTTACCCATTCATTCATTCAGCTGATATTGTCATAGCGGATTATCTCAGTCTTTTCCTACAAAACAATTCTTGATAACTCCTGAACTCATGCCAGCACACACACATGCTCACACCTTACACACACCCAGCTACCAGGCTGAAAGACTATCCCCTTGAGAAAGGAGGCATTTAGCAGCAAAGGCTCGAGGGGGAAATCGTGTTAAGCGATGTGTGAAATGTCTGTAGAAAAGCAGATAAATTAAATGCAGCTAAAATTTCCTATTATGTCCCCTAATGTTCGGGGGGGTGTGGTTGTGTGTGGACTGTTGAGGCTTGACTTCAGACGCAGGGCTGTCCCAGAAAAAGGCGGCTTCTTGGTGAAGAAAGGAATTTGTCACTCAAGCTCTTAAACTCTTAAATCTCCTCTAATACACTACAATCAACAGGCTCTAGTGTTCAGACCGGGTTTCCCTCTGCTCTCAGACTTCAGGCTCTGCTCCGATTTTATGCCTCTTCTGTGAAAATGAAAAGCAATCTGGGTTCCCGACCGGGTTTGTGTGTGTGTGTTTTTAACTGTATGTGTGCTGAATGGGGCTGGTTTACCACCACCTCCCCTCCCGCCTTCCTCTCTTCCCACAGTGGTCGTGTTTTGGCTAGAAGCTCCGAAGCCTTTTGAAGTCTGGTGTTATCAGGGTGTCAGCTGTGTGAGGATGGTCAAGGTGGGAGAACAGAAGAACACACATGCAAGGACACACAACCTGTGTGTCGGACACTTGCTGTTCTGGAGTTAAAGGATAACTTTCTTTTTTTTTTCAACCTGGACCTTATTTCTAGGAGTTTATACAGCTGGTACAGAAAGTATTCAGACCCCTTTAAACTTTTCACTCTTCGTTTCATTGCAGCCATTTACCAAAATAAAAAAAGTTGATTTTATTTCTCATTAATGTCACTCAGCACCCCATCTTGACAGAGAAAAACAGAAATGTAGAAATTTTTGCAAAGTTACTAAGAAAGAAAAACTTGAAATATCACATGGTCATAAGAATTCAGTACTTTGCTCAGTACTGAGTAGAAGTACCTCTGAGCTGGTACAGCCATGAGTCTTCTTGGGAATGATGCAACAAGTGTTCCACACCTGGATTTGGGATCTTCTGGTTCTTCTTGCAGATCCTCTCCAGTTCTGTCAGGTTGGATGGTGAACGGTGGTGTTCAGCCATTTTCAGGTCTCTCAGAGATGCTCAGTTGGGTTTAAGTCAGGGTTCTGGCTGGGCTGGTCCAGAATGGTCCAGAGTGGTTCTGATCCACTCCTTTGTTATTTCAGCTGTGTGTGAGGGTCATTGTCTTGTTGGAAGGTGAACCTTCGGCCCAGTCTGAGCTCCTGAACTCTGGAAGAGCTTTTCTTCCAGGATCTCTGTACTTGGTCGCATTCATCTTTCCTTCAACTGCAACCAGTCGTCCTGTCCCTGCAGCTGAAAAACACCCCCATAGCATGATGCTGCCACCACCATGCTTCACTGTTGGGATGGCATTGGGCAGGTGATGAGCAGTGCCTGGTTTTCTCCACACAAACCGCTTAGAATTAACTCCAAAAAGTTCAATCTTGGTCTCATCAGACCAGAGAATCTTATTTCTCTCAGTCTGGGAGTCCTTCATGTGTTTTTGGCAAACTCTATGCGGGCTTTCATATGTCTGCACTGAGGAGAGGCTTCCATTGGGCCACTCTGCCATAAAGCCCCGACTGGTGGAGGCTGCAGTGATAGTTGACTTTGTGGAACTTTCTCCATCTCCCTACTGCATCTCTGGAGCTCAGCCACAGTGATCTTTGGCTTCTTCTTTACTCTCTCACCAAGGCTCTTCTCCCACCATTGCTCAGTTTGGCTGGACGGCCGGGTCTAGGAAGAGTTCTGGTCGTCCCAAACTTCTTCCATGTAAGGACTATGGAGGCCACCGTGCTCTTAGGAACCTTTAGTGCTGCAGAAACTCTTTTGTAACCTTGTCCAGATCTGTGTCTCGCCACAATTCTGTCTCTGAGCTCCTTGGACAGTTCCTTCCACCTCATGATCCTCATTTGCTCTGACATGCACTGTGAGCTGGAAGCTCTTATATAAACAGGTGTGTGTCTTTCCTGATCAGGTCCAATCAGTTTAATTAAACACAGCTGGACTCCAATGAAGGAGTAGAACCATCTCAAGGAGGATCAGAAGAAATGGACAGCATATGAGTTAAATATGAGTGTTACTGCAAAGGGTCTGAATACTTTTGACCATGTGATATTTCAGTTTTTTTATATTTAATAAATTTACAAATATGTCTGCATTTATTTTTTTCCGTCAAGATGGGGTGCTGAGTGACATTAATGACAAATAAAATTGACTTTTGATTTTAGCAAATGGCTGCAATAAAACAAACAGTGAAAAGTTTAAAGGGGTCCGAATACTTTCCGTATCCACTGTACGCACATTTACTCACCGTTAAAATTTCTGCATCACTTTGACTCCTTTGGAAGATGCTACGTTGAGTCGCCCTTCGGCGTTCATCCAGTTTAATGGGAGAAATGGGGCAGCCTCTCTATAAGACATTATCTGCACCAAAACTCCTTCATTTCACGAATACTTTAAGTAGAATGAACGAACAAACGAGCACTATTGTCCTGTGACCTCCCAATATTGTCCTGAGAGTTCATTTTGAACTCTCAGGACAATATTGCGCGTTTGTTTGTTCATTCTACTTAAAGTATTCGTGAAATGAAGGAGTTTTGGTGCAGATAATGTCTTATAGAGAGGCTGCCCCGTCTCCCCCGTTATATGGATGTATGCTGAAGGGCAACTAAATGTAACATCTTCTGAAGGAGTCAAAGTGATGCAGAAACTTTACCAGTGATAAAATGCATGTATAAACTCCTAGAAATAAGGTCCAGGTTGAAAAAAAAGGAAGTTATCCTTTAAGTTTGTGTCCTTGCGCTCAAATATGTGTTTTTATTTTCATCGCATCGCATGAATCACCAAAAAATCTTTATCTTTTAAAGGAGGGCGCGACGCATTCATGCTCCTCCATCCGTTCATGAGCTCGTAAACAGCAACAGTGTGAGAGCATGCTGCTGCAACTTGCAGAATATTTTTGAATCTGCTCACACACACCCTGATGATGGCTGGTTATATGAGTTATAGTTGTGTTTCCCAGAAGGCCATCCAAGGCCAGAGAAGACACACATGCGCCTACACACTCACACTAAGTTTGGATCGTGGTGTCAACCCTGCATCACTGAAGCGCCGAAACCCAAGCCCCGACACTTTTAGGCCCACAGACGACACAGCAGACATGTCTTCAACATCTCACCACGCTTCAGTTTTAATCTGGAATATTTACCTGTTCTGAGTGCAGATTTTCTCTTTAAAGCGTCAGTGACAACTTTATCTGAAGAGATAAAACCTCATCCAACACTTTTATAGTCCGGGGTGGGATCCCTTCAGATCTGTCTTCATTCCTGGTGTCAATAGCTGCGTTTCCATTATTCTTTTTTCAAAAAAATAAAAGGATATTTCCTAAATTTTGGAAAAAATTCAGGGTTCCCACACATCCTGGAAAACCTGGAAAATGATGGACCACTTTCCCAGTCATGGAAAACACATGGAAAATATGAAAAAAAAAGTGAAATGTCCTGAAAAAGCTGCTTCTCTCTGCTTTGTATCATTATAATTTAGACATTGTTTCATTTTATATCAACATTTTTGTCCTGCGGGACAGGATTCAATTTTGATATTTATATTTTTTATCTATTTTTGCAGGGATTTTGATTCCAGGTGTCAGATGCACAAAGTAAACTACAGTCGTCTTCAAAATTATTCATACCCCCCAATTAAACGCATTGCTTCCCTATTTTTTTTTTCCACAAAATTTTTTGCAATAAATGATATAGATGAATTATATAAAACACACACACCCAAATAAAAAATAATAAATATTACCAAAATATAATAATATATAAAAAAACCAACCAATTATTCCACCAATCCTCCCTTGCAAACCTTTCCTTCTTTTTTTGGAGAGAAGGAATGAGGGGGTGTGTTTAGGAGTTAAGGGGGACTGTTTATATTTAAATTATCTTTCATTTTTCTCTGGAATTGAAAGATCGTTAAAGGTTGTTTTAAAGAAGGGAAAAGAAGCTGTTAGTGAAATAAGAGGAAATTGACAAAAGTAATAATAAATAAAAATTCTATGAAAATCGTGGCGTTGATTTTGAATTTTGGTTCAAAAGAAATATTAAAAACGAACACACAAAAAATAAAACAAGCAAACAAGCATGATGGGGCTCTGAAGCTAAAATTTTGTTGAGCAACACCTTGAGACAGTCACTGCAATCAGGTGTTTTCTGTGATGTTGGTCCACTGCTCAAGGGAAAGGTGCTCTAATGTGTCTTAGACAGTTTTTTTGTTTGTTTTTTAAAATGATTGTTTTCGACCAGAATTCAAAAGCAATATTCTATTTCGCTAAATTATAATTTTGTAAATTTTTATTTTTTGTTAGTTTCTTTAGTTTTCTGTTATTTGAATTATTGTCATGAATTTAGGATTTTCTTAAGTTGGAGGGAATGAATAATTTTGTAATTTTGGACAACTGTAAGACATTAAACAGATGAACGAGAGGAGACTGTTTTGATGATTTATTGAACATATAAAAATATTTGGTGGAGAAAGTGCAACAGAGAAGGAGGGAGAGGAATAAAGACTGAAGCAATCTGGTTAAATGGACAAAAAATAAGGTACTATTGTAGAAAATGACACTTATCCAAAGCTTGGGGTGGAATTTATTAGTGTATGTTGAGATATTTTGGGTCATACCGTAGCAGCTGGAAATGTCCTGGAAAATAATTTCAAGGAAAGAGTTGGAATCCTGAAAGTACAATTGAGAAATTCAGGTGTTTGAATTGAATGATATTCAGCGCATAAGCCGTAATTCTGGTAAAATCCCGTCCCGCAAGACTCCACTTTCAGGAGGATGGAGACATAAACATGTTTTATGAAGCCCTCTGATCACATCGGCAGAACAAAAAAAACAACTCTGCATTTGAATGTGTTTGGTTGTTCTGTACATTCATTGCACTCAGGGCTGGGAAAAGATATCGATACACTGAAATATCGCAATATTTTCATATGCTGATATTATATCAATATATAAAATATTTAATCTGTTTTACTAAAGAAATCTCGCAAAATTTCATCATTCTGTTATGAAACCTCGTGGGTTTTCGTGAAATCTCACAGGATTTTGCAAGAGAACGATGAAATCTCATCAGATTTCGTCGGTAAAATA
This sequence comes from Atherinomorus stipes, assembly GCA_023101725.1. Classification (NCBI taxonomy): domain Eukaryota; kingdom Metazoa; phylum Chordata; class Actinopteri; order Atheriniformes; family Atherinidae; genus Atherinomorus; species Atherinomorus stipes. Next base: position 315,225 of record JALJCO010005994.1, on the reverse strand, counting down.
GCTCAATATCCTGTTTTTAAATATCAATATGAAATCTGCATATGAAAATATCGCGATATTTTTTCTCCCAGCCCTAATTGCTCTGCTGTGCTCTTGGCCAGGACACTCTTGAAAAGAGATTTTTCAATCTAAATGAGCCTTTCCTGGTAAAATAAAGTTTATATTTAAAAATTAATTCAAACAAGTGTTTCCTTTACACTTAAGTAAAAAAAACCATCTGTAAACGTCTCATTTGAGAGTTTTTTCAAAATTTAGGTGTTTCTATTACCATTTTTTAATTTTGATGTTTAGGTTTTGTGAAATTCTGGGTCTGATGGAAACACAGACGTAGATCCAAGCAGGAGTTGGAAACATTCCTCAGAGATTTTGCTCCATCTTGACATGAAAGCTTCCCACAGTCGCTGCATCCATGATGAGAATCTCTGCTTCAGAGATGCTATTCTGCACATCTCGGTTGGAACCAGCGCTTATCTGACTTCCAGTTGTCTTCCTATCACCTCCAACCAGTCTGTCCAGTCTCCTCTGACATCATCAGGACATTCTGGTCCAGACCGCTGCTGCTCGCTGGATACTGTCTCTTCCTCAGACCTGGAAACCGTAGAGATGGTTGTGAGAAAATCCCAGTAAAGACTCAGACCGGCCCGTCTGGCACCATCGTGCGATTGGCTGATTGTGTTGAAGTCTTGATGAGCGAGTTTTACTTCTACCACGCTGATTCCTCTCTGTTCTCCTTGGTCTCCAGATGTGGCCGGTGTGTCCGTGTGTCCTCCTGCAGCTCTGGACTCGGGTATGAAGCTCCTGTGTGGTCTGTTGGAGCTGTGGGGCCAGGTGGGGGCCGGGGTCCTGGTTCTCACACAGTGGCTGCTGGGAGAGGAGGACGGTGATGAAGATGAAGCTGCTGATGAAGCTTCCAGTCTGGTGAGTATCTGTTTATGTAGCTCACGATTTTACATGAGTCATGTAAAAAAAAATCGAGATAAATACCACCCAGTCCTTATCGGGTATAAGAATGGCATAAATTTAACCTTAGACGAACATCTTAACATATTATACAGTCAAATGGTATTTATTTAAGTTATAACAGGCGAAACAGTCCAGTATTTTCATATGCTATATATATTTATGTAAGAATGTGGTATCCATCTATATATATATATATATATATATATATATATCTATATGAACTGCACACATTTTTATCGGGCAAAAAAAAAATGGGCTGGGAATCGATTCACTGTAATATCGCAATATTTTCATATGCTGATATCATATTGATATGTAAAAATGTGGTATCGATCTATTTTACTAATGAAATCTTGCGAAATTTTGTTGTTCAGTCAAAAATCTCGCAGGTTCGTAAAAACTCGCGAATTTCACCGTCATCTTACGAAATCTCACAAGATTTCGTTAGTAAAATAGATAAATATTGCGTTTTGAATCTCTATATAATCTGCATATAAATATTGCGATATTTCAGTGTACTGATTTTTTCCCCACATATATATATATACAAATATATATATATATATATATGTATATATATATGGGCTGGGGAAAAAAATCGATTCACTGTAATATCGCAATATTTTCATATGCTGATATCATATCGATATGTAAAAATGTGGTATCGATCTATTTTACTAATGAAATCTTGCGTAATTTCGTTGTTCAGTCAAGAAATCTTGCGGGTTTTCGTTAAATCTCGCGAGATTTTACCGTCATTTTACGAAATCTCGCGAGATTTTGTTGGTTAAAATAGATAAATATTGCATTTTTGAATCTCTATATGAAATCTGCATATGAAAATATCGCAATATTTCAGTGTATTGATTTTTTTCCCAGCCCATATATATGTATACGGGCTATATATTATATATATATATATGGGCTGGAAAAAATCGATTCACTGTAATATCGCAATATTTTCATATGCTGATATCATATTGATATGTAAAAATGTGGTATCGATCTATTTTACTAATGAAATCTTGCAAAATTTTGTTGTTCAGTCAAGAAATCTCGCAGGTTTTCGTAAAAACTCGCGAGATTTCACCGTCATCTTACGAAATCTCACGAGATTTCGTTGGTAAAATAGATAAATATTGCGTTTTTGAATCTCTATATGAAATCTGCATATGAAAATATTGCGATATTTCAGTGTACTGATTTTTTTCCCCAGCCCATATATATATACATATATATATATATATATATATATATATGTATATATATATATGGGCTGGGGAAAAAAATCGATTCACTGTAATATCGCAATATTTTCATATGCTGATATCATATCGATATGTAAAAATGTGGTATCGATCTATTTTACTAATGAAATCTTGTGAAATTTCGTTGTTCAGTCAAGAAATCTCGCGGGTTTTCGTGAAATCTCGCGAGATTTCACCGTCATCTTACGAAATCTCACGAATTTCGAGATTTCAAATCTCACGAGATTTCGTTGGTAAAATAGATAAATATCGTTTTAATCTCTATATGAAATCTGCATATGAAAATATTGCGATATTTCAGTGTACTGATTTTTTTCCCCACCCATATATATATATACATATATATATATATATATATATATATATATATATATATATATATATATATGTATATATATATAGGCTGGGAAAAAATCGATTCACTGTAATATCGCAATATTTTTATATGCTGATATCATATCGATATGTAAAAATGTGGTATCGATCTATTTTACTAATGAAATCTTGTGAAATTTCGTTGTTCAGTCAAGAAATCTTGCGGGTTTTCGTGAAATCTCGCGAGATTTCACCGTCATCTTACGAAATCTCACGAGATTTTGTTGGTTAGAATAGATAAATATTGCATTTTTGAATCTCTATATGAAATCTGCATATGAAAATATCGCGATATTTCAGTGTATTGATTTTTTTTTCCCCAGCCCATATATATATATATATATATATATATATATTTATATATGTTTCTATTAACATTTGTTTACAAGTGCACTTTTTCTTTTTTTCTGTATTTATTTGAAGTACTTTGTTATATTAAAATTGTTGTAACATTACTTTTCATTGTATCCTTCATTACATTACTTTGGGAGTCAAATGCAGTATCGGCCCCAAACATCAGCAGGTTTTCTCGTCTGAGGCTGATGAGAAAATATCAGTGTTAGCCCCTAAAAATCTGTATCGGTCAATCCTTTGTTGCAATGTCTGGTTTTGAGGAGGGCAGCCCCCTCGGAGCAGCGACATACCTTAAGTGCTATTATTACTCCCATCAGGCTGATGTTTAGGTCACAAGTTACACAGTTTACCTTTAACAAAAAAGGTCTAAAGGACTGAAATCAAAGGCCAGATAACGGACTTCCTTCTGCTTTGATCAGGACGAAGAGGACTTCTTGTTTGAGAAGGGGGACCTGAACCTCTGGGCCGAGCCGCTCCAGTGGGTGAAGCTGCTTCACCAACATCTCTGCTCCCTCATCCTGAAGTTCAACCCCAACCAGGAGGCAGAAGCATCGGAGCAGGTCCGCCAGATCCGCACCCAGGCCCAAGCCAAGGCCCTCGGCTCCCGGCGGGCCCTGGAGGCCCTCCCAGCCCTGCCCCAGTTCTGCTGCCCCATGGAGCACGCCCGGCTGACCCTGCAGCTCCGCCGGGCCACGCTGGCTCTGGACGTGCTGGACAAACTGGAATCCACAGACCGGCTCTCTGATCAGGGCTTTTGATCTACAAGAAAACGGAACTGCAGATTTTCTTCTTTTATCTCGTCTTTGAAAGAATCGTGCGTCTTATAAATGTCCGTCACAAGTGTTTTATTCACAGCTACATCTGTACGTACACTTTTTATTTCATGTTTTTTCCTGAATTAAAGGCAGAAACAATATTAGCAGTGTTGACGAGTTTGGATGTTTCATAGAAGGATAGACCGATACGTCAGTCAGCCGATATTGTAGGCCGATATTTGTGTTTTGCTGGTATCAGCATTGGACAATATTTTGGGCGTGTAGGACCATACCCCCACTCAGCATAATTTACATACTTTTCATATTTATATATATATATATATATATATATATATATATATATATATATATATATATATATATATATATATATATATATATATATATATATATATATATACATATATATGTATATATATAACAGTCGTCCTCAAAATTATTCAACCCTCCAATTTTAAAAAAAAAAAAAAAAGCTAAATTGACAAAAGTAATTTAGCTAACTAGAAACTAACAAAACTAACTGACAAAATATTGATTTAGTGAAATAAAATATTGATTTGAATTGCGGTTCAAAATAAAGTTAAAAATCCCAGACACATTCGAGCATCTTTCTCATGAACAGTGAACCAGAATACCTGTCAACAGGTGTAGACGTCTTTCTGAACATTAGAGATAAAATGGTTGCAGTGATTGCCTCAAAGTGTTGCTCAACATTGTTTTTTTTAAAATAAAAAAGAAATCAATAAAAAATAAAAATGATTTTTTTTTTTCAAGCAAAAAAATGTTAACTTTGGAGCCCGTCATGCTTGCTTGTTTTATTTTATTTTTTTATGTGTTTGTTTTTAATATTTCTCTCTAACCACAATTTAAAATAAATTGTTTTGATTAAATAAAATAAATGATAATTTTTATAGAATTTTTATTTTTTATTACTTTGTCAATTCCAACTTATATTCATATCCATCTATCTATCTATACATTTTTTTATATATATATATATATATATATATATACATATAATTTTTTATAAATATAATTATTTGCAGTGCTTTGCTCTTTTTTATTTATAAAAAAAAAAAAAAAAGAAAATGTTTCATTGTATCCTTCATATAAAGTTGGGAGTCATTTGCAGTATCGGCCTCAAATATCGGCAGGTAGTAATGGCTGAGGTTGATGAGAAAATATCGATATCGGCCCTAAAAAGTCTGTCCTTAGTTCCATAACAATAATTCAGCCCGACGTCTCGATGCTTTCGTGTCCCGACACACCTGCGCGGCGGTGGTGCCCCCCCTCCGTTGGCGCTGACACGTCGCCGGAGCTGCTCTTTGACTTCTTCTGCATGTTTATACGAGGTGATATTTTCCTGTGATATTTCATCTGCAGGACTCTTCCCATTGGACGGTTTTTATGCTTCCCTCCAGTTTTCCTGGTTATGTAATTAGGAGGCAGGCACAATGGACCACTGTCCTGGTGAGCATGTGTGTGTGTGTGGACTCGTGCTGGACCTCCCCCCCCCTGGTAGCCATGTTCCCCGCTACAGTAAAACTGACGTAATGTTTTGGAACGGCTCGACATCCCCCAGTAAAAACAGAGCCGTGTGATGGGAGAGCGGTTTCTGCGGAGGACATGTTCGAGGGATTTCTCAGGAGCCTCGCCGTGTCTGTCCTTCACATTAAACTATTTATCACAGCTTTGCGAAGCACAAATAGTCCCGGGGCAGCCCTCAGACTAATTTTAGGGTTGGTAGTAGTAGATTCCAACCTTTTATGCCACTTGTTTTTGTTTTTTCTCTCCTTTTTTAAACCTCCCTCTACATTTCTAACCAAACAGAGTGTTTTTTCTTTTAAATGTGACAAAGAAAACTCATATTGCCACTTTTCCAACCAGGACAATATCTGGAAAGGGCCACCAGTTTCTGGTTCTGTGTCTTACACTGCTTTTTATTGACTTAAATATCTGCCTTGATATGGAGTCCTGTCCTCCGCTGCCAACTCTACAATCTTTCCACTGTGGTTTTTAAACGTTGACATTACTCCAAGAGTAGACGGAGAGAAGGCTGATGTGTTCATGTGAGCGTTCTGCCAGCCTGGGAAGGTCACATCATGCAGAGACGGGAAGCAGCTTATTGCATTTAGACTTTAAAAAGACGGGACTGTAGTTTTATTAGTATTAATAGATGAGATTGAGATTAGTTTATTGGCTCTTCTAACCGTGGAGGCAAGTCAGCAGGGTTCCCACGCGGCCTGGAAAACCTGGAAAATGAGAAAAATGTCCTGGAAAAGCTTGAGCTGTCCTTGAAAATGATTTTTCCTCCCCCTGCTTCGTCTCTGATTTGTCTTACATAGATATATATATATATATATATATATATATATACACACATATATATATAAATGTATGCATGTATGTATATATATATATATATAAATAATTTTTGCAATTAAGAAGAAAATTGAATTATTTTTATTAAAATTTTATTTTTTTTATAATTATTCCCTTAATATTTTTTGCCCCTTTTTTTTCTTCTTCATTTTTTATTTATTTTTTTTTTTTTTTTTTCTTCCTTCTTCCTTTTTTCTTTTTTTAGCTTCTTTTCTCCTTCAGTTTTTTTTCTTTTTCTTTCTTTTTTTATATTTATTTTTTTTTTTTTTTTATTTTTTTATATTTCTCTTCTCCCCTCCCTCCCCAATTTCCTTTTCCTATCCCTCCTTTTCCCTTTCCTCCAAATATCCCCACCCTTTTTCCACTTTTTTTTTGGTTTTTTTGTTTTCTTTTTTCATTCTTCCTTTTTTTTATTTTTTTTTTTTCCATTTTTCCTTTTCCACTTATTTATATATTTTTATATTCTTTTTTCTCTTTCCCTTAGTATTCTTTTTTCTTTTTTTTCTCCACCACCCCTATCCTTTTCATCTTTTCCCCTTCATCCCTCCTTTTTATACTCTATATTCCCCATATTCTCATTTTTTTCTTATTTTTCAATCTATCTCCATTCATCTTCCCTCACCAAATTATTATTTCATTTATCAAACATATCTCAATTCCCCCCCCCCTTAAATTTTTTTTCCCCCCCCCCAAATTTTTTTTTTTTTTTTTTATTTTCTATATAGACATATATATGTGTATTTATAGATATATATGAATATACACATATCTTATATATACACACATATATATATATATATACACACACACAAATATATATATATATGCATGTATGTATAAATATATGTAGACATATATATGTTTGAATATATATATATATATTTATATATATGTATTTATAGATATATATGTGTATTTATATATATATATATAGATATATGTTTATATACACACACACATATGTATATATATATATACTGTATATAAATATATATATATTTATACATATATACACATATGTATACAGTATATAGCTATATATATATATATTATACATACAATATGGGAGATACAACCTCATAGTTGTCTGCATATATCGGTATTGGTTGATACAGGATATCGGAAATTAAGGGTTGGATGATATCGGTATATTGTTAAACAAATATCGCACATCCCCACATTGAATTGATGTATCAGTTTCCATCAATGTATCAGTATTAGCTCATATTATATTACTGTCCACATATCACAATATAAGATATCGGTAAAAAAAAAAAGCCAATATCGAATGTCTCTATTATTTATTTAACGGGGACATTGGTCATCAAATGTGTTGCACAGACCAGAGTTAGCTAAAAGCTCATTTTCATCTGTATTATGAGGACAATTATTCCAAATTCTGACACCTATAACATACACAGTGACATTTTATATTTGGGTTTTCTATTATTATAAATCTCAGCCTGAGAGATGTTCCTCCTTTCATTTCATATTATTTTAATTTTCTCATTTCTTTAACTTTTACTATTTTTTATTTCCCCTATTGTTGAATTTTATGTCTTTAAATGTATTATGTATTAATGTTCAGCACTTAGTTCAGCGCTGGCTGTGTTTTAAAGCGCTCTGTATATGAAGTTTGCTCGGCTGTATTTCCTCTGGAGTGTCAAACGTATGACCCAGGGGCCGAAATCGGCCCACCGGGGGGGTCCAGTCTGGCCCGATGGATGAATTTGGTCAATGTAAAAATGGCACAACATTAACTGTAGTTCATCATTTGTCTAAAACAGATTGTTTTTTTCTTTTTTAGGTTTAAATATGAAATATTTACAAGGCAGGGGAATTACTTATTCTGTCCTTCATACTTAATCTTTCTTGATTCAGTATTTTGAGGAGAGTCAGGTCAGCTCGGGCCTGAACCACCATCACGCTTGTGGGGAATCACATCTTTGCACCTCTGTTCCAAATCTTAAAACAAAGGTATTAACTGGTTAACTTGTTTATTCTGAATATGTCTGCGGGGCTAATCGTATTCTGCTCGGGGCCTCGTTCAGGCCTGAGGGCCATGGTCACTACACAGGCACAGTCGTCCTAAAATTATTCACCCCCTCCAGTTAAAGACGGTAAAAATCAGCTGTCATTGAAAAAAGATGAAATTGACAAAAGTGATAATGAATAAAAATGATCTGAAAATCATGACGTTGATTTTGAATTGTGGATCGAAAGAAATATCAGAAAAAAACAAAAAAATAAAACAAGTAAACAAGCATGACTGGAGCTAAAATGTTGTTGAGCAGAACTTTGATACAATCACTGCAATCAGGTGTTTTCTGTGACGTCCAATCAGACGTCTGCACCTGTTGACAGGTATGTTGGTCCATGTTCATGGGAAAGATGCTCTAATGTGTCCGGGACAGTTTTGTTTGGTTGTTTTTTAAAAATTATTATTTCCAACCACAATTCAAAAGCAACACTTTATTTCACTTAATTATAATTTTATTAATTTTTATTTATTATTAGTTTCTTTCGTTTCTTGTTATTGGAATTACTGTAGTTAATTTAGCCTTTTCTTTCATTGGAGGGTATTAATAATTTTGAGGACAACTGTATATATATATATATATATATATATATATATTATATATATATATATATTAAAAGCATGTAAATTATACTGAGTGGGGTATCGTCTAACACACGCAAAATATTGTCCAATGCTGATACCAGCAAAACACAAATATTGATGATAAACTGAGGTACAATATTGTTGAAATTATTATCATAATTATTACTTATTTCAAGAAATTTCAGGTTCATAAAGTTTCTAAAACATTCATTAAATGAAATAATGATGGTATGGCTTTGAACTAAAACAAAGGGGCAAATAAGGAGTCTATGTAGTTATTTTTTATATTTTTCTGTATCTAAGTTATATTTATATATATTTATATTTATAAATATATGTTACATTTTTCTTTATCTGCCCCACTTGAGATAAAATTGCCCTGAACTAAAAGGAGTTTTACACTCCTGTAATCTAAACAGCTTTTGGGTAATAGGTGGTAATTGTTTGTTTTTCACTCATTACATGATTTGAATTAATTTCTAAATAACAAGCTTATTGAATTTGAGTGTGCAATAAAAAAAAATAATTGATTAGTTTATTCTTTTTAAGGTTTGTTAGTTATTATGACTATTATTACAGACATATAAGGTGAGAACATGTTTTAAAATGGATGCTATCCTGTATAAAAGCAGTTTAAATCTTCATATTGCTTCTAAATGGTCTGAATGCACCTTTCTTTCCTTCTTTCTTTCTCTTTCTTTCTTTCTTTCTTTCTTTCCTTCCTTCCTTCTTTCTCTTTCTTTCTTTCTTTCCTTCTTTCCTTCTTTCTCTTTCTTTCTTTCTTTCTTGGCTCAGTTCAGCAGGTGGCGCTTCGGGCTTCTCCGCGTCAGTTCCGCGTTTGCGCTGAAGGGGGCAGTGTTGCCCCGCTGCTCCTCTGAAGCCCCACATTCCTGCAGTCTGGGCTCTGACGCTTGGAAAAACAAGTTTAGAGAGAAACTCAGAGCAGTGATTTAGAAAAAAGTTCCAATTACAGCAAATCCAGTCCGTTTTGTAATAATTCCTCGCTGCTTTTCAGGACTGACGGATTTCTAATTTAATCTCGCGACCAAAGTTTAGTCGGGAAGGAAAGTGGGTCATGTGAGCCCAGCAGGAATTAACGGGACATTTTTCCGTGCATACTGGAGTAGCTGCTGCGCTGTGGAAGCTGATTATGCAATCAGAGGAGTCTAAAAATTGTCCTGCACTCTGCCTGGACTCCTCTCTGCTCATATTTGCGGTCTCGCCCATCCACAGGGAGCGAGAGGGAGGGAGAGGCAGTTTCCTTCCATTACAAATACATGTGTCAGCTTCCAAGTGTGGCGAGTGGGGTGGCCATGTTGTTGGAAGGACCAGGACTTTGCTGGAGGGAGGGGGGCAAAGTCTTACTCCATTATTTATATTCAACCGTGGAGCTTTTTGGCTAAATAAGCCCCCTTTATATTCCCTGGAGGATGTAAACGTGATAAAAAATGACTGTCAGCGTTGCTGGTGTTCAATCTCAGAGTGAAACCCACTTCCACAAAATTAGTTGTGTGATTAAAAGAAAAAAGTGAAAAAAAGAAAAGTTTTCAGGGGTTTGTGAAGGGGGGGGGGGGTTGTATTTCAAGGCGTGGTTTGAAAGAATAGGCGACCAACCGGTGAATGGAAGTTTTTTTCTTTTCTTTTTTTTTCGAGGAGGCGGCTCCTGGCAAAAGTTTGCGCCGACTCCCGCTCGCCCCTCCCCGGTCACCGTCAGCCATATATACTTATGCGAAAAAGCTCGAGCCCACAGTGAAGCACTCTGGTTCAGCGCTTCTCGCGGGGAGGAGATTTAACCACCTACAACTCTACAATACAAACCTACCCCCCCTCCCCCTCCCTCCTTTTTTTTTCTTTTCCTTTTCCACGGACTTACACGGCACAAACTTATAAGGCAACTTTTCTTGTTTTGCTTTTTTTCCGCAACTAAAACCAGTCGTGGCACAAACTACCGCTCGTCGCATACACGGATCCTGCTCGGTCCTCCATGAAAGAGGGAGTGCAGCAGCACATTTGGGGAAAAGAGATGTCTGCGACCGTCTTGTCTGCTTTCTACGACATGGACATGCTTTATAAGGTATAAAATCCACTCTTCGTTTTGCAAGTTGGGCAAAAGAAATGCGTAGCAGCTGCTTTTTTCCCCTTTAAATACGCGTGCCAAGTTTAGCGGAGAGCATGCGTCTTTGCTGCAACAAGTCGCTCTGCTGCAGGCAGATTGAAGCATGTTGTAGCAGAATTTGGTTGCTAAACTTTACTGACTTGTGTTTTCTTTCCAGCAGCAAGATAAAGGCATGAACATGAACCTCCACATCAACAACATGCTGGATAAGAAAGCGGTGGGCGCCCCGGTCGCTGCTCCGGGCTCCGGCGGCTCCTTCGCTCCGGGATTTTTCCGCAGAAACTCAACCAGCAACGTGGAGGCGATGAACAACGGCAACAAGTACTCGATGGGCTCGTACAGCAGTCTGAAGGAGAACACGCCGAGCAACAGCAGCGCCACGGCCCTCATGAACAAGGAGAACAAGTTCCGCGACCGGGCTTACAGCGAGAACGGAGACCGGGGCGTGCTGCAGCAGAAGCCCGGCTCCCAGATCAACTCCACCCGCTACAAGACCGAGCTGTGCCGCCCCTTCGAGGAGAACGGGTCGTGCAAATACGGGGAGAAATGCCAGTTCGCGCACGGCTACCACGAGTTGAGGAGCTTGTCCCGCCACCCTAAATACAAAACGGAGCCGTGCCGCACCTTCCACACCATCGGCTTCTGCCCCTACGGCCCCCGGTGTCACTTTATCCACAACGCCGACGAGCGCCGGCCCGCCCCGCCGGCCAACGCCAACATGCAGGCGTCGGAGCCCCGGTCGGCCCGCGACATCTGCGGCTACGCGTCCCAGCAGCTCGGCTTCACCCAGCGGGACAGACCAAAGCTTCACCACAGCCTCAGCTTCTCCGGCTTCTCCACCCACCACGGACTCGAATCCCCCCTGCTGGAGAGCCCCACGTCCCGGACCCCGCCGCCTCCCACCACAGCCTCCTCCTGCGCCTCCGTGTCCAGCTTCTACGACGAGGTCCTGTCCCCCGGTCTCGTGCCCTGCATCAACAGTGCCTTCTCTTTCCCCGGCAACGACTTAAAAGCCCTCCTCGCCCCCCTGGCTGTGCACACCCCCAGCGGCTACCCCAAGAACCACTCCACCGGTGCGTATTACGGGAACACGCAGACGAGCGCGTGCCCCTCCTCTCCCCCCACCTACAACATGAGCCACTTGCAGGCGCTGCGGCGCCTCAACGAGTCTCCGGTGTTCGAGCCCCCTCCCAGCCCCCCAGACTCGCTCTCTGACCGGGAGAGCTACGCGAGCGGGTCCCTCGGCTCTTCCGGGAGCCTCAGCGGCTCCGAGTCTCCGAGTCTGGACGCCGGGAGGCGGTTGCCAATCTTCAGCAGGCTGTCGATTTCCGATGATTAACGATCGATTCACGCGTACGGATTACGGACAGGTCAGTTTGGAGGGGGGGCGGTGAGGATGATGATGGGTGAGGAGTCGAGAAGGGGGCGTGTGTGTTGAGTGAGACTGTCCTTCAAGCAGAGGATCGCAAGTTTTGGCTCCCCCCCTCCCTCACCTCCTCACCTCGTCCCTTATACGATTCCAGCAGCATCCACCACGCTGATGTGCCTTTGAGCAAGACTTTAAACTCCCTACCAGCTCCAGGGGGGGTGCAGACCCAGCTCCGACCTCCCTGGAGGCGGCAAGAGACTGAGTCCCCCCCCCCCAACAAGGATCGCTTAAGCATACAGTTTCAAGTATCCTTGATCTGGCATTAGTGTAGTTTTCTTTTTCCTTTTTTTGTATGTAATATAGCTGTATTAAAACTTTAGTTAGCAAACAGAAGGCATTCCATCAGTGCCTTGCCCAAGGGCTCACGGCAGCCCCTCTCCCTTGTTGCTCTATCAGGCGAACCATGCTTTTCCTGGGATTAGATGTGTGTAACATGACTTGACAAGAAGAGACTGTAAGCGGTTTCAGATTTCCTCCCATCCTGCCAAGAATATGCCTTGACTTAAAGTAACACTTTTTCTTCTTCTTTCTTTCTTTTTTCTTCTTCTTCTTTTCTCTTTCTTTCCTCTCTGAAAGCTTCAACTTCCATTCCAGATCTGCTTTCACCAGCGCCACCCAGTGGTTGGTTTGGTTAGACTAGTTTGTTGCTTGGTTAAAAAGCACTCTTGAGTTGGGTTTGTTGGGGGGAAATCACTGCTGATGGTATATATATATATATATATATATATATATATATATATATATATATTTTGAAAGCTGTTTTTTTGTTTTCTTTTTTTTCTTTTTGAGTGATTTACATAGCAGTGCCTAACTGGCTATGAACTATTTAACTTATTTATTATCTTGTGAAAAAAAGTATAGGCTACATTGGTAATTTGTGTCCATACTGTATTTATCAAGTATGATGAAGCAATAGATCTATATTCTTTTATGTTTAAATTATGATCGCCATTATTAATCTGCATAAAGTGGAGTGTATGTTCTTTTCACAGTAATATATATATTGTTTTTTTTTTCTCTTTTTTTGTAACTTCACTTGGTTATTTTTATTGTAAATGAGTAAAAAAAAAACTTAATTTAAGAGAACGTATGTGATATTTATTTCATTAATTTTGTTTCCTTGTTTACGTTTATTAAAAAAAAAGTTTGCGTGATTGCTGTTTGCTCCTGAGGATGAGTGTCAGTGCTGTAGAAGGCCTTTTTTTTTTCCTGGATCATCCCTTTTTAGATGTTTCTGTAGAATGTATAGAGGTTGTACAGACCGTCCAAGCCTTTCTTCCTTTTTGTTCTAGATCAGATTTAAGTGGCAAAGAACCCAAGTCAATAAATTAACCAAAAAAGTATTTTTTTTTTCTTTAAAATTTTTGTTTTTTCTCCTGTTTGCACGAGGTCACACTGTGATTCCAGCCACGTGCTAAAGAATGTAGCAACCCTTGTGCCCCAGTATTATGATGTAGTGCCTATGGGGTTCACCATCTTTACATGCCTTAAAATTAACCAAATAAAGTATTTTTCCTACATGGCATATTTTTATATACAAGTTGAACTGAATGTAGTGTTGGATTCTGATTTTTTTTTTTTTTTTTTTTTTTTTTGTAAGGTTGTTACCACTCAGACACTCTGACAAAAGCAACCGTAACCTTTCTCTAAGTCCCCATTCCTCTTGTGATTTCCTCCTTTTTATTTTTGTTTGTTTTTATAATATTAAGATTTAGTTTTGCAAGTTTTCTGGAGAGGGAAGTGGATGAACACGTTTGGTTTGTACATAGTAGGTACAGGGGGATGCGCACTATGTACTTTTGACTACTTTATCAGAAGTAAAGCTTTTTGAATGTAACAGGATAAAAAAGATGAGTTGTAATATTTTTCGGGGAGTCAGTTCACTACAAATTGAGTGTGAGACTGTTAACTTTGTACTGTACATTTTTTGTAGTTCTCCCAATAAAAGTAATTTTGAAAAAGTTTGTGTGAAGATTAAAAGTGTTGTAAGCTCTTCCTGCACTGGAATAAGTGGAGGTGAGGGCTCTGTGACTGAAAGTTTAGACACTCCCATTAAAGAAAATGCTAAATTCACAACATTAATTCAACTAAGAAATTGGAAAAAAGTAATAAAAAAAAAAATTTATTAAATTATAATTGACTAAAATAAAACTGATTTTGAACTGTGGTTTTACATAATATATATATATATATATATATATATATATATATAAATATCCCAGACAAATTAAAGCACCTCAGTCATGAACAGTGAACCAACATACCTGTCAACAGGTGCAGACGTCTGATTGGACGTTACATGCTTGTTTTATTTTTTGTTTTTAATATTTCTGTTTTACCACAATTCAAAATCGCTGTCATGAATTTTTTTTTATAATTTATTTATTATTACTCTTGTCAACTTCAACTTATTTTACTGACAACTGATTTTTTTTCATCTTTAATGGGAGGGTGTCTAAACTTTCGGCCTGTACTGTACAGTTGTGCTTGAAAGTTTACATCCCCTCTTATTAACGAAAATACTAAATTCACAATAGTAATAAAAATAACAAGAAACTGCAAAAAGTAGTAATAAATAAAAATTTACTAAAATAAAATTTAGCAACTATAAATATTAATTTGAATTGTGGTTTTGAAAAAAAAAAGAAAAAAAAAACTGTCCCAGACAAATTAGAGCACTTTGCTCATGAACAGCGGACCAACATGTTAACAGGTGCAGACGTCTGATTGGACGTTACAGAAAACACCTGATTGCTTGTTTTATTTTTTTATAAATTTGTTTTTAATATCTCTGTTGAACCACAATTCAGAATCAATGTCATGATTTTGTTAAAATTTTGATTTATTATTACTTTTGTCTATTTCACTGACAGATGATTTTTTTCTGTCTTTGGGGGGGGGGGGGGGGGGGACCTGCCCCGTATGGTATGAGGTCTAGATTTTAGTAAATTAATCAATCAGATGCAAACTGTGGAGACATTTAAGAGCGCATAAAAGGATTTTGAAATGGATCCTAAAACCAGCTGGAAGCTAATGAAGTGAAGCCCATATTGAGGTGAGGCGCTCTCGTTTCTTAGTACCAGAAAGCCGAGCAGCGGCGTTTAGAACAGCTAGAGACGAGCAAAGGTGATGCAGAGAAAGGAAAGATTTAACTACAGATGGGCGATGGCTAAATGATTCCTTTCGTACAATACGAGTGGTTTATGGTGCTTTTAATCAATAAAATATTGATATTGACACCAATACTTTTGGTCCCTGATCATGGTTCACATGATTGCACAGTTTGCATGAGTATCTTGAATGCAAGGGCAATGTTAGATATAAGTAAAACTTGAGAACAGAAGCACTGGAAAGTAATGTTTTTTTTTTTTTTTAATAAACAATTATTAAATATTTTAGCCACAGGTTATTATTTAAATTTATTCAGTGGAAAATGTTCAAATATAAGATGTAATAGTAATATTATAAATTGACCAAAACATAAAGTGCAATAACCTGCATTAAAGTACTGAAAGATACCAAAATATCATTATTATCACTAACAGTAGCAGCATCATCATGACATCTGATAGGCTACCACCATCATGTGACACAGAAGCTAGAATCTGATAGGCTACCACCATCATGTGACACAGAGGCTAGAATCTGATAGGCTACCACCATCATGTGATAAAGAAGCTAGAATCTGATAGGCTACCACCATCATGTGATAAAGAAGCTAGAATCTGATAGGCTACCACCATCATATGATACAGAAGCTAGAATCTGATAGGCTACCACCATCATGTGACACAAAGGCAAGAATCTGATAGGCTACCACCATCATGTGACACAGAAGCTAGAATCTGATAGGCTACCACCATCATGTGACACAAAAGCTAGAATCTGATAGGCTACCACCATCATGTGACACAGAAGCTAGAATCTGATAGGCTACCACCATCATGTGATACAGAAGCTAGAATCTGATAGGCTACCACCATCATGTGACACAGAAGCTAGAATCTGATAGGCTACCACCATCATGTGACACAGAAGCTAGAATCTCATAGGCTACCACCATCATGTGACACATAAGTTAGAATGGGATAGGCTACCACCACCATGTGACACAGAAGCTAGAATGGGATAGGCTACCACCATCATGTGACACAGAGGCTAGAATCTGATAGGCTACCACCATCATGTGACACAGAGGCTAGAATCTGATAGGCTACCACCATCATGTGACACAGAGGCTAGAATCTGATAGGCTACCACCATCATGTGACACAGAGGCTAGAATCTGATAGGATACCACCATCATGTGACACAGAGGCTAGAATCTGATAGGCTACCACCATCATGTGATACAGAAGCTAGAATCTGATAGGCTACCACCATCATGTGATACGGAAGCTAGAATCTGATAGGCTACCACCATCATGTGACACAGAAGCTAAAATCTGATAGGCTACCACCATCATGTGACACAGAAGCTAGAATCTGATAGGCTACCACCATCATGTGTTACAGAAGCTAGAATCTGATAGGCTACCACCATCATGTGAGCTAGAATCTGGCTGCTTTTGCATCATTTCATTGCCTAAAACTATCAGACGTGAAAACAAATATCACGTTTTGCTACTGTACAGTGGTATGTGCATCAAAAAGTATTAAAACTGATATTTTTTCTTGCTGGAATCGAAGTATTGACTCGGGGGTATTGATATGCCCATTCCTAGATTTATTTTTAGCCAGTTGTCTCAGATGGAAAAACGTGCTTTGATGACTGACTTAATCTGAGCATCACACTTCCTCATAAACACTTGTTTACTCTGGATGATGGTGCAGCGTATGACTTTATTCACTGTTGCACCGAAGATGAGAACTACTTGCTTTACGCCATGTCTCAAGTTTCATCAGTGTTTCTTCAGCATTACTGGCGATTTAACTTCATAAAGTCATCACATCTGGAGATTTTATGATGTTTGCAACCTCTTCATTAAATGTAAACAGTCTGGACGGACGAGTATTATCATCTGTGTGGGGAGCTGGTCAGATGCTGCAGTATAAATCCTGCATTATGACCAGGATCACGCTGGTGTTGATGGAGATCATCGTATAAAAATATATCACGCTGCATTCACTTGCACTTGGCATCTCAGATGCAATAATCCCAGTAGAGTAGTCCCAGTTTAAACTAAATATTTGTTAAAATATGATTTTTTATATTTGAGGCAGATAGGCAGATTCCCCCTCTAATATTCTCATAAAGAGCCTCTCTATATCCTTACAGAGTACAAACTGGGAGTTTCCTCAGATTTTTATGCCCCAATCAAAGGACATAAGTAAAGTATTACAGCTGTAATCGTTTTTTTATTATTATTATAATGGAGTATAAATTGATTTTTAATCCAGATGCTTGCAAGTGTTCACATAGTTTTGCTGTAGCAGGTGGAGCCTGATTAGCAGTGTTCATTAGTTTTAAAGTCCATCCAACTATTTTCTACACAGCTGCTATCAGACGAGAGGTGGGGTTCAGTCCAGCCAGTCACAAGACAGACAAATAACCAGTTAACCCAGTATGCATGTTGGACTGTAGTCAGCTGAATCTGCAGCAGATTTACTGAATCAAATGTTTTAGTTTTGTTGCCACATTCACGCAGCACATCTTAGTTTTTAGTATGTTGTGCTTTTTATTGATCAGACAAGTTTACATTCCAATTAAAACAATGGAGACAACATGAGGTTTGCTCATGGGAACTTCAAAAGGTCTGGGGGAAACTGAAATCAGACAGAATTCCTCCTGAGCTGCAGCTGTTTCAATGCAGCAACCGTAAAACTTTATCTAGAAATGTTTTCCTCAAATTTCTAAAGCCAGTAAAACCAATAATAAATAAAAAATGAATCCATAGGGTTCAGTATGACGTTGGTCCACCTTTGCAGCTAGAACAGCTTCATCTTCTGGGAAGGCTGTCCACAAGGTTTAGGAGTGTTTCTGGGAATCTTTGACCATCTTCCAGAAGCACATTTGTGAGGTCACACTGATGTTGGACCAGAAGGTCTGGCTCTCAGTCTCCGCTCTGATTCATCCCAAAGCTGTTCGATGGGGTTGAGGTCAGGACTCAGTCCAGTTCCTCCACACCAGACTCTGCATCCAGGTCTTCATGGACCTGCTTTGTGCACTGGTGCACAGTCATGTTGGAAGAGGAAGGGGCCAGCTCCAAACTGGTCCCACAAAGTTGGGAGCATGGAATTGTCCAGAATGTCTTGGTATGCTGAAGCATTCAGAGTTCCTTTCACTGGAACTAAGGGGCCAAGCCCAGCTCCTGAAAAACACCCCACACCATAATACCCCCTCCACCAAACTTTACACTTGATACAATGTAGTCAGACAAGTACCGTTGTCCTGGCAACAGCCAAACCCAGACTCCTCCATCAGGTTGCCAGATGTTGAAGCGCGATTGGTCCTCCAAAGAACGCCTCCACTGCTCCAGTGGCGGCTGCTTTCCACCACTGCATCCACGCTTCTGAGTTGCTCAGAAGACCCAAACACTTCCATTTTCTTATTTCTTTGATTTGAAGATTGCCAACTAAATGTAATATTTAGTAGTCTGACTTTTTTTTCCATGACTTTTCCACCTTTTGCCCCTTTTGTATGAGCAATTTCACATACATGTGTTTTAAATGTCTTTTGTGACAATCTCATGTCATGTTATTGATGTTTATCAGGTCATATTTTACAAGGTTTAATCTGTTTAACACAAGTGAATTTGGTTTTGTTATTGAACACAAATTAAACCAGGAGTTAGATCAATTTAACCAGTACAGTGTTCATATGTGAATGGGCCCCGGACTAGTTTGAATTGAAAATTTGGGCCTCAGCATAAAAAAGGTTGAGAATCCCTGATCAAAGCGACTCAGAAACAGTTTTTAGTTTGGATGCATGATATAATCAGCCTCCTATCGGTATCGGTCTTAAAATTGAGTATCGTAATCAGCCATCCCACCGATATTTAACTGATCAGCCTACTTTTTCTAAAGTCTAAAAAAAAAAAAAAACAACTTCCTCTTCAAAAACTTCTTTTTTACAGGCTTTAAAACTTCTAAAGACTTGGGGTGGGAAAAAATATCAATACACTGAAATATTGCGATATTTTCATATGCTGATATATTGACATTTAAAAACGCAGTATCGATCTATTTTGCTAACAAAATCTCGCGATATTTTATCCTTCTGTTACAAAATCTCGTGAGTGTTCACAAAAAGTTCTCCATATTTTCATATGCTGATATCATATTGACATTTAAAAACACTATCGATCTATTTTGCTAATTAAATCTTGCAATATTTTATCAATCTGTTAAGAAATCTTGCGAAAATTCACAAAAACTTCGAGATGTTTTCACATGCTGATATATTGACATTTAAAAACGTGGTATCGATCTTTTTTACAAACGAAATCTCACTATCTTATCGTTCTGTTCCAAAATCTCGCGAGAATTCACAAAAAATTTTGATATTTTCATACGCTGATATCATATAGACATTTAAAAATGCAGTATCTATGTATTTTACTGCCAAAATCTCATGATATTTTATTGTTCTATTACAAAATCATGAGAATTCTCTAAATATCGTGAGATTTTGGAACAGAAACTGCGTTTTTAAATATTCATTTGATATTGGCATATGAACATACCGTGATATTTCAGCGTATCAATATTTCTCCCACCCCTATTTTTCAAAGTGTCGGAAATAGATAACAAAACTGCTATTTGCAATGACTGCTTATTTTTTTTAGCTTTGATATCAGTAGCCTATTGATATTGATTATCGGCCACACGAGTTTCAAAATATCGGCATATCAGATATTGGCCAAAATTCCAATATTGTGTATCCCTAGATTTAGCCCAATAACTTATGTGGTGTTGCTTTAATACTGCTGTTTTCTAGTATATTTTGAATAACTAAAGTCATGATAAGAAACTGAAATAAATCTCATGGAAATCATTTTTGAAAATATGGTTTTATGTAAAACAAAACAAAAAAAAACAAAGACTGAAATGTGCAGTTTCCCCCTCTGAACCAGTTGAGCAGAAGAAAAGTTGAATACCGGCCACATATGACTCCTGACTGTTGCTTGACTCATAAGTGGTTCACCAGAAGGCAGCTGTGTGAGATATCATTGTGCACGGAGGTCAGAGATTGATGCATCAACCCCAGCCATCAGCTCATAACTGATTAACTCTGCAGCTGTAATGTCTTTCTACTATCAGTCACCTGAGCGGCTGGAAACAAGGACGGTGGTGAATTTCGTCCCCTGACCGAGCCGTCACGTTCGGCCTCGTCCAGACCCGCTCAGAGGTCCCGGCCTACATTTTAGCCCGGGGCCGCGGTCGTCGTTGTTGTGCCTGGATTTCCAGGAGCCTTTCAAAGAAGAACAGGATTCTGTGAGGCCGTTCTGGCCGGTTATCGTCAGTAGCAAAGGCATTAAGAAAATAAAGAGCCCGGGAGTCATGTGGCGCTTGGAGTTCACACCAAGATAAGGCAGCTGATAAAGGCCTTGGCAAATATTTACTGTGTCCTCAGGATTTCATAATGAAGTGTTTATCAGAGCAGAGCCACAGGGCTGCACAATGCGCCGAGGCTCTGCCAAGAAGGATACACGTACCTGTGACTCACTGTGTGTGTGGGAACACGACTGTGTGTGAGTGTGGCTGCATCTCAATCAACAAACACACATTTAATGTTTTATTCAACGAATTAAAGTCATATATGTCATGTATGTGAAAGACTGACTTCTCCTGCGGAGGATGTGTGCGCAGCAGCGTTCGTGTGTGCTCATGCAAGGGTCTTGCTGGTTAATGGGGTCTGGAGCTCCTACAATGAAAGGAAACACTCTCTGACTTGTGATTAGGGCAGGAAGAGTCCCGCTTCCTGGCCACCACCCATTTCCACCTCTTCTTCGTCCTGCTGTTTTTCCTCCTCCTTCAGCTTCCCCTCTCCTCTGTAGTGGCGGCTGACGGCTTCGAGAAGTTACTATTTGTGTTCCACTGCTGCTCTGGGAAGCCCGACGCTCGTCCTGGTATTGTTTTGGCATGCAAAGCCCGAGACCTGGGGTCAAGTGGTAATAGCGTATAAATTTTTCAGACTTTGCTGCAAAATATACGGACGCCAGATGGATGGAAGTTTGCCAAAGCGAAATCAGGAAACAGATGCTGTTAATTTTAATTTTAGTGCCTAAAAACCTCAATTAGACTTCATTAAGAGCCTAACCTTTCATCTGATCAGACGTTCCCCGCGGCTTTTGTCTGCTGATTAAATTATAAAAGCGGAAGATTTAAGCCAACGCGTCCGATCGTTGATTATAATTGCAACTAAAGTGAAAGTAGAATTTCTCCTTTTAGCAGGGAGAGCCCCTAAAACCCCTGACTGACTGACTCCCGGGTCCTGAGTCACCGTGGTGTCATAAATCAAGCCTTGAAAGTCCCCGCTGTCCTTACCTGCGACTGTCAACTTTGGGTGACCCTCCTCTAGCTTCACAATGAAACAATGTAGGCACGGTCTTTGTGTGTGATGCTGAAACCCCACCCAAGTGGAACTGCAGACTCACTGCCTGGCTTCTTAGAAGCATTGTAAATAGATAAATAAATATATATATATCAAGGAACTTGAACTTAGAAGCCAAGTTGTAAATCTGGTTGCGACATTAGGTAATAAAAAGGTTGAAAGTATCCATAAAGTCGCTTCTAAGTCATGGGAGCGTTAGATAAGAGATAAAACGGTACAGTACAATTCAGTTCATCGTAAAGAATGAAGCAGGAATCCTGTGAAGCCTTTAACTTACAGGAAAAGGAAATATCACTTTTCTTCTCTTGTACATACAAATCTGAATCCTTTGAAACAGTTTCTCCCAGTGTGGAGTCTACAGATGAGATTTGCTACATCTGTGCATGATCTGGTTCTGACTGTAGCCTTTGGTTGCTTCCCCTTCATTTTAAAGCAACACTACACGAATTCCCGACCTTAAAATTCTGTTTTTTTAACTGGTTTTGATGGTACATTGACATTGTTTATGAACGTTCGTGTAGCTGCAGTTGCCCTGCAGACAAAGACACATGCCTACATGGTTTCAATCCATGATGTGCGTCGAAAACACTCTGTGTGTTTACTTGCGTTTGCTAGCGCGTAGTAAGTTTCACAGTACGGTTTCTCGGCCTCCGCATGCCGCTGGGCTGTGGCGGCTCGAGAACTGCTCACAGTGAACGTAGGAGTGCCATTAAAACGAGTCAGAAACAGTCACGTTACGTTGCGGGCCTTTAAAGAAGTGATGACATAGCAGTTAAAAACTAGTTTATGTTGTTGGCATTACTTTATATGTAAATACTCCAAAGAAAAAAACGGCATTTTTTACAGCGGAGTATTGTTTTGAAATGCCAGACCTCCCTTCCTCAGTAATACAGTTGGGTCCCAGTGATGATATGGAGCTTTACCCGGAGACCACGTTGACTTCATTTTGATTGGCTACACCTTATTTGGCTATGACCTTATTTGGAGAATCTAGGTCAAGCTGTGGTCGGAGTTTGCTAAAGGCTAACTGCTAGCAACATGGGCACTTCAGACAGTGTGAGCTACGTTTATCAGACAAGACAGCATTTAGAAAATAAATAAACTTACAGGTAATGACAAGGTTGTGGCCCCCTCCCTCAATGTTGCTGCAGAAGTTTGCTTTTAAATCCATTTGTTTGAAAATCCAGACCTGACTGCACAGAAGTTACTACTAGCTCCATACATGCAGCTGAATCAGACAGAGAGGGGAGGGGGGAGCGGACGGTGCATAAACCATTAGGAGAGAGAGAGGGGGGGCGCTGTTTACTTGATAGTGTGCTCTTATTGGAGCAATTAAATTACGTAGAATGATAGAACTACGTAGAATGATAGAACTACGTAGAATGATGGAACTACGTAGAATGATAGAACTACGTAGAATGATAGAACTACGTAGAATGATAGAACTACGTAGAATGATAGAACTACGTAGAATGATAGAACTACGTAGAATGATAGAACTACGTAGAATGATAGAACTATGTAGAATGATAAGCTGCTGTCTGATTCAACTGTTTCTGAGCAGAGAGACAAAGCTGACAGACCATAAACAGGAACTTTGATTCTCACTCTGGACATTCACATGGCCTCATCAGTGCACAACAGATCATATTATACACCCAAAACCCCAGAAAAGTTAAATTTGATGTCATGGCACCTTTAATAAGGTTAAACCCATGTTATAAATGAATGAATTTATGACGTTCCATCTTCACATGAATCTTTCAAACATAACTGTCGGTCGGCCAACACTCTGCAGTTAGAAACAGCGACACGGGGAGCATGACGGTAACAGAGACGTTCTTTTCCCTGAATATTCACAGAAACGTTTCCCTTCTTAAATTTTAAGCTACAAACACGCTTTTCACTTCTGTCCTCAGGAAGCCGCCGCCTCTCCTGCTCCCAAACTCAGCTGAGGTGACTTCCCCCTCTTCCCACGAGGTAAGCCAACGCTTAAGCCGATGCTAAATGATATTGTTTGTGATGGTGTGGTGAGTGCAGGGAGCTTTTCTGGTCCAGTCACGTTTCCCCGTAACTGCCCTGCGTCCGCTACGTTCCTCTCCCAAAAACGCATGCCAAGTTCTAAATATTTACAGAGAATCCTGTTCAAGATGTTGCTGTTTACTCCTCACGCTGGCAGTTCACAGCTACAACGTGCATGTGTATGTGCAGGAATGCCTCTCTCGATCCTTTAATAGCACGTGTGTCGTCTAAGATACTCCTTTGCTCATCCACAATATACGAACAACAGCCGACCCAGCTCTGAGCTCGGCCTGTGACCGGAGACTCTGCAGACCTTCTGCTGGCCTTTTCTGCACACGACAGAGACAGAAATATGAGGATAGTGTGTGTTCACCTCGCCTCTCCCTGTATACGAGGCTGTGGCTGTTACGTCGCATCTTTGTGGGTGGAACGTTCTCATAAAACATGTTTTCTTTACTTCTTTCCACATGTAAATAATTTACAGGGTCTAAGTACCATAACGGTCCAGCGAGGCCCGTTTTGGGGAAGTACTAGTGTCAGCACTGTTAAGGATGCTTCCAGAATCATCACTGGAAGTCTCACAGTGGCGTGGTTGAGGTAGCCAGACATGCTAACCGGGCCTGCTTCTGATTGTGTCTCTGCAGAGGTCACGGAGGAAACGGATGAAAATACGATAAAAGATTACATCGTCAAGTATCTGCATGATAAAGTACTGTATATGTCCCTGTACATGTGCATAGAGTCCCTTTGTAAACTCATAACTAGATAGAGATGTAGTAAAAATCTATATCCAGTTGGGTGCAAACATAAAATAAACTCATCAATTGATGCAAGACTGAAATGTTTTAAACACTTGGGTGTCTAATATAGAGGGCTACATTGTGTGCAACACAAATAGATTGCATGCACTGTGTTCATCATCATCATCATCATCATCATCATCAGTGCCCCCTACACGTGGAATCTGCTTCACAGCCACTCCAGTCTTAAAGAGTTTGTCTCCCAAAGTTAAACGAAGAAGTTAGAAGCTTAAATATGCAAATGTCTGATCATTTCGATGTATAATGCAATGTCTTTTCTTTAGTCATCCATGTTTATGGTTTTTCATAGGGATGTTCAATATTGGCTTTTTTACAGATATCCAATATTTTCCAACTCTTCAACTCCAATATCCGATATCAACCGATACCGATCTATGCAGAGAACTGTGAGGTTTTATATTCTGGGAGATACAACTGTATTCTGCTCAGAGAGCAAAAATCCCAAAATATCCTTAACTCAGCCAGAGGAGTTCATTTTGGACATCTGGCTGCCAGATTTCAGATACTAGCAGGTATTAGATACTACCATATATCAGATAATAGCAGGTATTAGATACTACCATATATCAGATAATAGCAGGTATTAGATACTACCATATATCAGATACTAGCAGGTATTAGATACTACCATATATCAGATACTAGCAGGTATTAGATACTGCCATATATCAGATAATAGCAGGTATTAGATTCTAGCATATATCAGATACTAGCAGGTATTAGATACTACCATATATCAGATACTAGCAGGTATTAGATACTACCATATATCAGATACTAGCAGGTATTAGATACTACCATATATCAGATACTAGCAGGTATTAGATACTACCATATATCAGATACTAGCAGGTATTAGATACAACCATATATCAGATACTAGCAGGTATTAGATACAACCAAATATCAGACACTAGCAGGTATTAGATACTACCATATATCAGATACTAGCAGGTATTAGATACGACCATATATCAGACACTAGCAGGTATTAGATACTACCAGATATCAGATAATAGCAGGTATTAGATACTACCATATATTAGATACTAGCAGGTATTAGATACTACCAAATATCAGACACTAGCAGGTATTAGATACTACCATATATCAGACACTAGCAGGTATTAGATACTACCATATATCAGATACTAGCAGGTATTAGATACGACCATATATCAGATACTAGCAGGTATTAGATACTAGCATATATCAGACACTAGCAGGTATTAGATACTACCATATATCAGATACTAGCAGGTATTAGATACTACCATATATCAGATACTAGCAGGTATTAGATACTACCATATATCAGATACTAGCAGGTATTATCAACATGTGTCTAATTCTAATGTTTCTACAACTTGGTAACTTAACCAACAACTTAAAACCAGACATATAATAAGCAGCTTCAAAGCAAGTCAGTCTGTAGCAGCAGCAGCTGCACCGTAGTCACATGACCGAAAGGAATGCTGGGAAATGAAGTTCTTCCAGGATAACAGGGAATTGTTGCTGTGTTCCATTTACCTCGGAACTGGGAAGTGGAAACTGGGAGGTGACGTCACACCCGACCAACTTGCGTTCCAGTTCACTGGTCAGAAAATAAGGTAGCCTAACAAAACAACGTGTTTGCTAAGGCTAGGTTTTTAGCCGTAGTTAGCACATATACCACATGGAAAATGTGAATTGCACACCAGCAGCTTCCTCCTACATCTATATCAAACAATACCACGTGTATGACGGATTTAATGCAAGAAAAGATAGTCAGAAGTTGAAATAAATGTATCATTACAGAAGCTGCTAACCTGACCGCTAACACCGGGCGTGGCCATCTTTAAATCTTAACTCGGCGGTGGCAGGATTGTCCGACTGAAACTTCCTACTCGGAACTGGGACTTTCCGGAATTTAATGCAGCATTCATACATGCTGGACCGCTGCTAACGGAACAAAAGCTCGCAAGATTTTACTAACAAATGTAGTTTTTAAATATATCGGTTCAAAAAACCAATACCGATATTTTCCGATATCACATTTTTATGCCAATATCGGCCGATAATATCGGACATCCCTAGTTTTTGATAATTTTGCTGTGCAAAAAGGAGATTTTGCTAATCTGAGTTTGAGTTTTGGTGCTGATGACTCCTTTTGTCTGTTAATGAATAAGTTACTTCACGTTCTGAAACTGCAGAATCGACCGTCTGCAGGACGTCACAGAGCAAACGTTCTCCATCTCCGTGTGTCTCAGCTTTATGCGATGGCATCGTGAAACTTACACGATGAGAAAAGGAAGAGACGGGACGGGGGGGGGGGAGGTTTCAGGCCTGGCTGTTTGAGAGACGCAGCTGTAAAATGTAGCATGTCCTGTCGAGCTGTGTAAGAGGCTTTACTTAGACCGGGCGTGGGCTCGGACCACGTGACCCGCAGCCGAGCTTCCAGTGTGATAAGAAAGTAACTGTGAAGCAGGAGGGTGGGATCTGGGGGAAAAGTGAATGCTGGGAGTGTGTGTGATGATGAATGAAGCCTCATGGTCGGGGCTGGAGTGAGCACACGGGGAGAGAAGGTAGTAAAGCTGTGGAGCGAGAGGTGAAGAGATTGAAATGAAAAAAATGAATGTGGGTGTTTATTTAGAAAGATTTTGGAAAAGGTTCCTGGCAGGGAGCACATCCCCCAACTTCTTTCATTACTGCCTTATTACTCGGTAAACATTTTCAGCGTGGAGGAGAATCCCTGAGGTCAGCGTGTCCAGGTTAGTGTGAGTCTGTCCGTGGATGGCCGAGCTGCACCCGGTAATTACATATAATCATCCAAAATGTTTATACAGTACAAATAACATAATCACGCTGAGTGAGTGGCTGTGTGGGATGGGAGTAGTTGGGGTTGTGAATGAGCCCGGCGATGGGCCAGGGGGGGCAGTATGGCGGAAATCCCGCTTTCATTCTTTATGACGGCCATAACCATTCTGCACTGCACAGCAGAGCGTGTCATAAAGACGAGCAGAATGCAGACTGTGCCTCATGGCCTCATAACAAAGGCAAACAGAGGGAAGTGTCCCACATTTACCAGACTTGGCACCTACAGTCATGTGAAAAAGAAAGTCCAACCTGTTTTACTTCAGTTTTACACCTGAGGACACAATGAACAAAGAGTTTGGGCTTAAAATGAGATGCTCCAAAGTTACATAACCAGTAAAGACGGAGAAAAATCAGCTGCCAGTGAAATAAGTTCAAACTGAACAAAGTGATTATGAATGAAAAAAAAAAAAAAAAAGAAAATCATGACATTAATTTCACAGAAATATTAAAAACAAATGAACAGAAAATAAAACAAGTAAACAAGCATGATGGGGATCCTGAACGAAAATTTTAATGAGCAACACTGAGACAATCACTGCAATCAGGTGTTTTCTGTAACGTCCAATCAGACGTTTGCACCCATCCACAGGTATGTTGGTCCATGTTCATGAGCAAGATGCTCTGACTTGTCTGGGACAGTTTTGTTTGTTAAAAAAAACAAAACAATTTAAAACCAATATTTTCTTTTCCTAAATTATAATTTAGTCCATTTTTTCATTACAAGTTTTGTAGCATCTGCTAGTGTGATACTTTCATTTCCTTGCTGATTATAAATTTATGTATAAATGCTGTTATTATTATTATTTATGATTACAATCATTATTATTACTCATGAGACTGAATAGAAGTAATATTTACATTTCATCCGACCTTGAAGCAACACTTCTGAACTTTGGCAAATTTTCCCACTTTGGCCTCAGCAGAGACGATTCTAGGATCAGAGGTTTAGGGGTGCTGAGCTCCCATGAGCTGCCCGGCCAGGCAGGTTATGTTTGATTGATTTGTACAATTTAACACAATTTCATCCCCACATGTGTGAAAGTTCATCAAACTCTATCTGGGAAAGTCTGTGACTGATTATGAAGAGAGAAGCTGTGATAGAAGCTGGTTTCCTGCCTTGTTCCAGAAGTGAACCAGATCCACCAAAAGCCACTTTTTCAAGTTCAAGTTCAAGTTCACTTTATTTCTAAAGCACTCTTACACTTATACATATATATATATATATATATATATATATATATATATATATATCTATACTAAATTATAATTTTGTAAATTCCTATTTAATATTAGTTTTTTTGTTTCTTGTTATTTTTTTAATTAATTTGATTCATGCATTTTATTTATAACGCATTTTACAATTGAAGACAAATTTCAAAGTGCTTATTATTCGAATTTCTATTGTGAATCTAGGCTTTTCTTTAATTAGAGGGTATGAATAATTTTGAGGACAACTGTACATCTATCTATCTATCTATCTATCTATCTATCTATCTATCTATCTATCTATCTATCTATCTATCTATCTATCTATCTATATGTATATATATATATATATATATATATATATATATATACTGTATATATGTATAAATAAAGTTTTAGGGGTGTTGGGATTTCATTTAGGGGTGAGCAGGAGACCAGACCGGGTTCAACTCCTGTCAGCTAAGAGCAGGAAACTGAGGCTACAATTCTCACAGACTCAGCAGAACCGGACAGTAGAAGATGGAGGAACGTTGCTGGTCTGATGAGTCTCTGGTCTGACGAGTCTCTGGTCTGACGAGTCTCTGGTCTGACGAGTCTCTGGTCTGATGAGTCTCTGGTCTGACGAGTCTCTGGTCTGATGAGTCTCTGGTCTGACGAGTCTCTGGTCTGACGAGTCTCTGGTCTGACGAGTCTCTGGTCTGACGTGTCTCTGGTCTGATGAGTCTCTGGTCTGATGAGTCTCTGGTCTGACGAGTCTCTGGTCTGACGAGTCTCTGATCTGACGAGTCTCTGGTCTGACGAGTCTCTGGTCTGATGAGTCTCTGGTCTGACGAGTCTCTGGTCTGACGAGTCTCTGGTCTGATGAGTCTCTGGTCTGACGAGTCTCTGGTCTGATGAGTCTCCATTTCAGCTCCACATTCAGACGCTCGGCTCAGAATGTGCTGGAACCGTCATGAACATGGACCCCTCCTGCCTTGGATCGAGGCTTCAGGCTGCTGGGGTGTCCTGGTGAAATATCTCATCGTTTATGGCTTTGACTCGTCCTCTGGCAGCACGAGCGCAGCTCTGTTTGACAGTTTTATTTTATTGCTGAGATAATTGATTCATGTAGCATGAATTGTAATCATTTTCATTCTAGTTTGCCGAATGCTCCACACTTATACGGACATTTTAAACTAAGCTGTGGAACATTGCATCAAATCACGCTGTCTGTGGATGGTTTGCTTCCTGAAATTTCTACAAGCTGATCTTCATCTTGTACATCACGCCTTTAACCTGAAAGCAGGATGAATGTATGATCTGTTCGGGTCATAGGTTGGTGTTTAAGGTAAGTTTGAGGCTTCACCATGCCCGGATGTGGTGGGGGTACCATGCATCTTACCGTGTGTGTGTTTGTGTGTGTGCTAGCCATGGAGGAGGGGGCTGCTGGTTTGTTGCGGTGCTCTTACTCACGTCTATATTTCATATCTGCGGCTTTCAAACAAAAGCTGCATGTTGATACAATCTGCTGGAAGGAAAAGAGTGTTTGTGTGCTCACTAATGATGTTTCTGTTTCTCCTTCTAATGTGATCCAGTTTTTTCCACACGGGGCCTCATTTCTCAGCATGACCACACATCTATTCTTCTTCTGGGGGACGAGGATGAAAATGCCACCTCTTCCCTGCCAAATCACATCTGGTGTGCGTGGATGATGCTACCACTGATCAATAGCTGCTTATAGTCATGAAATCCACTGATTGGAATGCATCTGATATGTTTGGGAGCCAAGAACTCTCCAGAACATCTTATTTGACTAGAACAGTAAATAATAATAATTATAATTTTTACTCTATTAAGGGGAGAAACTACAGACAAAAACCCAGTTTTTTCATCACCTGGTCAATGTTGAGATTTTTGGTTTTTGTTCCCTCCTTCAACATATATTCTTTCAGACTACACTCTCAAAAATAGAGGTACGAGACAGGAACATTTCTGTACCTGTAGGTACATTTACTACAAATGTTCTCTCAAAAGTACAATATTGGTCTTTATGAGGCCAGAAGTACCTATATTCTATGAAAAAGGGTCCAAAGTAATATAAAGTACACATTTGTACCATTTCAACCCTAAGGGTACCTGCAGCATTGAAAAATGTGTGTAGCTTGTACAATAAATAAAAATAGCAGTACTTCTAAACAGTAGTATAATGATAGTTACTATATTATGATTTTCATAATAATCATAGTAATAATTATATGTATAATTATGTATGTGTTTGGCCTAATATTTATATAATAATTATTCGTTTATTATTAGCATCTTTAATTGTTGTCATAATCTCTATTTTATTGACTTTTATTCATCATTTTTAATTGGTTTAATTGTACTTTATTAACTCATACAGCTTGATAAGGTACAAAAAAGGGGACAGAAATGTCTTTCAGAAAGGAACCCCCCCCCCCCCCCCAGCAACAAGCTTTGTACCCTTTTAAGTACAAACTGGTACCTCTATCTTTGAGTGTGTAGTGTAAATAAAAATGTCCAAACGCGCACCCAAATCCCATCAAAATGCAGCTAAAGTTGCCATTTTCTCAAAATGAGTTTTTTCTCTTATTCCAGGTAAAAAATCTTGGTTACAGAAACCAAACTTTCCGGTTTTTCTCCTGACTTTATTCTTAAAGCTTTTACAGAAGGATCTTTTGATATCTCATTCACTGCCTGATTTATAGAACGTTTTAATCCCAAAATATGCCAAAAAAATGAGTTTTTTTTTTGGTTGTTGACAATATATTCTTAAATTGTGAAATGATCTATGGAGATATCCAAAATCACCTCTGTATAAACTTTTGGCTTTAAATGTGAACAAAACATATATAACACCTAACTTGTATATTTAAACATAAAATTTAAGAAAACCTGCAATATAAAAAATGATAGTCCTAATGTGAGGAATAAAGCAGGAAAGTTTCATGGTGATACCTGTTAGTTATTTTACCGTTTGCCTGGAATGTCTCACGACAGGTAAAAACCCTGTTTTTTCATCATCTGGTCAATTTTGAGATTGTTGGTTTTTTTCCTCCTTTAACAAGTTTTCTTTCAGACTAGTGTAAAAAAAACATAAAAAATAAACATTTTAGGAGTTTATTTCCTGATTCTTTGTCTGATGCACCCAAATCCCCTCAACACGCAGCTAAAGTTGGTGTTTTTAACGGAGCGCAGCACCGTGGTGCTCGTCTGAACCCGTCATGTCTGCTATCGTTGGAAACGTCTCTTTTTCCTGAACAACGTCTTCTGAACCAAACTTGATATTTTCAGCTCATGAATCTGATTGGAGCTGATGTCTGTAAATCGTGTTATAGAACAAAAATGTGGAGAATTTTACACTCCAAAACCTTTTCTCAAAATGATTTTTTTCTCTTATTCAGGGTAAAAAATGTCCACTTCAGGAGCACTTACAGAAACCAAACTTTCAGGTTTTGCTCCTGACTGTATTCTTAAAGTTTTTACAGAAGGATTTTTTGATATCTCATTCACAGTCTGACTTATAGAACATTTTAATCCCAAAATATGCCAAAAAACGATTTTTTTCTGGTTGTTGACAGTATATTCTAAATTGTGAAATTGGGGGTGGTGGTGGCAGTAATTCTGGGTAAGGGGTAAAGTCCAGGATAAATATATCAGTGGATCACGTTGATTTCAGGAAAGTTCATGAACAGCAGATTAATCATCAGTTTCACTTTTCAGTCATCTTAGATCTAAACATTTACTAGAACATGACTCAGGAAAGCTGGATATGTTTTAGTCTTCAGTCTTCTAAAACACATGAACTTGTTCATCTAAATGAAATCATCCAAAACTGAATCTCTTAAACTCACTAACACATCCAGATAATGAGGTTTAGAGTTAAACTACTTTTGTATGTGCACGTTCATTTGGACTCCAACTAGCTGATTATTGTTCGACCTGGAAGAACCAAAAGAACGTGGTACAAAGAAAACAGTAACAGCAGAGAATAAGGACTCCAGGATTTTCAGATTTATTTATTCACTTTCACTTTCTCATGCCATGAAATTCGCCTCACTCTTGATTTAAAGCGAGTCCCTAATCTCAGCTCGCCCACCACCATCCATCTACACTCAGGCTCCGTCCTCAGCAAGCTCAGCATGACTTCCCACTGAAGTCTAATCACTAAAGCCTTCGTACATCAATCATTTTGGCTACTTTCTGCCAATTGGCGAGTCTTTTTTGCAACAAAGAGGTGTATACCGGGGTGTACAGGTGTTCCATTCATAGCATATCACTTAAAGGTGTTATGGAAGATGTTTCTTTCAACAATTTTTGCGATATTTGGTAAAGTTGGGTTCACCACCTCATACGCTCTGATTAATTAAAAGCTTTAAATATATAAATATTAGGGATGCACAGTATAATTGGCCCCCTATCGGTATTGGCCTATATCGGCCTTAAAATTGAGTATAGGACATTAGCCACCCCAGCAATATTTAATCGATATTTAACCAATCAGCACGCTGTTCCTAAAGTCAAAACCCCCCTAAACTCCTTCTTCTTCTTTTTCACAGACTTTAAAACTTACAATTTAACACAGACTTTAAAATATCAATACACTAAAAAATCATGATATTTTAGAATGCTGATATCATATTGACATTTAAAAACGCGGTATCGATCTATTTTACGAATGAAATCTCACGATATTTCATCGTTCTGTTACAAAATCTTGCAATAATTCACAAAAATTTCGAGGTTTTTGTAAATGCTGATATCATATTGACATTTAAAAATGCAGTATTGATCTGTTTTACTAAGGAAATCTCACGGGAATTGACGGAACATCGCCAATCAATCAATCAATCAATCAAATTTTATTTGTATAGCCCTTTACAATAATCAGAATGGTGCTTTACAATTGAGCCATAAAAAGTACAGAAATGCACAAAAACAATACAAGAAAAAGGAATAAGAAATAACTACTAACAGTATTACTAGCAGTGTACTAACAAGTATACTTATTATTCTTATTGGTGAGGGAATTCATTCATGTTTGTCCAGAAGCAGCAAGTGTGAAGTCCCTCATTGCTTCAGGTAGAAGCTGGTTGGATGTTGTACTGGTTTACATTTACAGCCCAAATTTAGCAAGCGAGAGCACAATGACTCAGCTGAAATGTTTGAGCAGGTGTTGACAGTGTTTTGATGAGTCAGAGTGGCTGTCGCTGGCGACACACGTCAGGGCGCTCATACATTCAAACGACCTCCAAACGGTGCCAACACAGCAGCTAATGTTGACACCATACAGAATATCAACCTAAAACTCAGGAAGCCCATGATGCCGCAGATGACGAGGCTGATTTACCATCAGTATAAAGATGCTAAAGATGCTAAAAAGGAAAGTGTGCTACTGTACCACACACGACAAAAGCACTCATTTTAAATCTGTTTGTAATGTTGAATTTTCCTTCTGGGATAAATAATTTTGTTTTCATTCATTTAATTTTATTTCATTTCACTTCATTTCTGTTTGATTTGAACTGACAAATCTACCCACTGAGCCAAAGACACCAATAGGGGATTATCACGCTTACCGGAAGTTCCCGGTATTTTGACACTTCCTCTTCCGGGCCATGTTAACGACAGCCGTTCCTGCTCTGTTATACTGTTTAAATCGGATAAACTCCAAACATACTCAAGTTTTCATTCTAAACTGAAGTGATACTAAGGAAGAAGTGGATCAAAGCGATCGATTCGCCGCGGTGAAGGGCCGAACTTTATAATAAAACACACGTTTGTTTGCCGCCGGTGGGGCACAACACCGGCACTTCACAGCATGCTAGCATTAGCCAGCTAGCGTTTACTGACGTGCTTAACTTTGTGCGTCTTAAAACACACAAACATCTGAAAATCGGGTCTGTACCCCCCCGTTTCCAGTGGAACAACTGGGGACTGCCAAGAAAGGAGACGCTTTCAGATGCTTGTGTGTTTTCAGCCGCACAAAGTTAGGCACGTCATCGAGCTGGCTAATGCTAACCTGCTAATACTAGTCCGTCAGCTACTACTCTGTTAAACTTTGTAAATCGGATAAACGCCAATACCAAGTTTTCATTCCAGACTGAAGTGATACTAAGGAAGAAGTGGATCAAAACGACCGATTCGCCGCGGTGAAGGACCGAACTTTATACTAAAACGACACACGTTTGTTTGTAGCCGTGTTGGCAGGCTAGCATTAGCCAGCTCGATGACGTGCCTAACTTTGTGCGGCTGAAAACACACAAGCATCTGAAAGCGTCTCCTTTTTTTGGCAGTCCCCAGTTGTTCCACTGGAAACGGGGGGTACAGACCCAGTTTTCAGACGCTTGTATGTTTTCACAAGCGAAAGTTGATAACGTCAGCTAACACGAGCTTGCTAACGCTAGCTGTAGTGTAGCTGCATCATTAAGTGCCAACTACAGACATACGTGCAACCTTGTTTTATTTTAAATTTCGGTCCTTCACTCCGACAAATTGCTTTCATCCACTTCTTCCTTAGTGTGTTTTCAGTTGGGAATCCATAAAAACTTCGGTACGGCTGGCGTTGTTTATTAGATGTACACAATGGAACAGAGCAGCAACATTGAGCCATTCCTGGCCCGGAAGAGGAAGCTTCAGATGTTTTAACTTCCGGAAACCGGAACGCGGAAGCGTGATAATCCCCTATTAGGCGTCACGCCAGAAGTTTAGACTAAAATTTGCCTGTCCGTTACCAGTCTATATTTTAGCCCAAATCTAGATGATAGACTAAAATTGAATCCATTAATTATTAGATTTAAATCTAGCTGTCAGCTGTGTGACAGTGTGGCGTCCTGTCACTGTGGTGGTTTTCACACATTTGGGTTGAGCCAGGCGCTGCTGCAGCAGTGAAAACTGTTTCAGTTTTCAACTAGTACGTCTCCGTTTCACATTATCACCGCGCCCAGCACTCACTCTACAGACTGGAGCTTCGTGTATCCATAGCAACCAGACGGAAGTAGTCACGTTCCAATCGGAAAAAGGTGTAAGCGTAGCAAGGCTATCATTTTTCATTAGTTTCAGTTTTTATTTAGTTTTGACATTTTGTTTTTCAATTAATTTAGTTTTAATTAGTTTTTCAAGCAGGTTTGCTAGTTTTTATTTTCTGGAAAATGCTTAGTTTTAGTTTAGTTTTTATCAGTTTCAGTTTTAGTTTTAGTTTTTGGGGATTTTTTTTGTAAATTATAGGTATTTGTCTGGCATGGCATTCAAAATCATCAGAAAGTCACTCAAAATAAAAGCAAAGTAGGGAGGTATTTGTAGGTATTTGTATTTATTTCGAACATGTAATGAACAAGTGAATAATGATACATTAACAGCCACAAGAAAAAAAAAGACAGCAATAGCAACAACAAAACTTCACCCCACCCTTTTATATCATCAATAATTTTACAGTATTAGGCTTGCTATTAATGTAATAGTTTTTATCCTTATTATTATCATCAATGATAACTCCAAAAACAAAGTAAATAGATTAAATAGAAATAGATTTCACATAAAACCAAAAAGCTTACGTATTAAATAAATTTACAAAAACTAAAACCAAGGATGTTTTTGCAATAGTTTTAGACACAATACAGTTTCAATTAGTTATCATTTTTTGAAAAACTGTCACTTTTATTTTTATTTCAGTAAACAAAAATGTTTTTTCCATTTTAGTTTTAGTTTTTTCGTTAGCTTTAGTGAACTAGAATAACCTTGAAGCGTAGCTAAGTTTTAAACGAAACACACGTGAATGATGGAGCATGGATTTGACTGCGAAGTCCGGACCAGATACCGGTACCAGTTCCGGTAAGTGAACATGTGTTTGTAACACTTAGCCTGATAAGCCCTTGTTGGTTATTTGTCCAGTGTTTGTGAGCGCCCCGTACATTAGTAGCTATTAAACACATGATGATGCTAATCGTCCCAGGCACGGCGTGTAATCCTATTATGTAGAATAACACTGTCAATAAGAAGGATTTCCCGACAGCACAGCTGCCTACGGATACCTGTTTAGTTCAAAAAGGCGGAGCGTCTGGGATTCAGGTCGAGCTAAAGATGGTGCACGTTCACACATCACTCGCGCCGCATTTCAGGTCGACACAAGCCGCTCTGAAACCGCCATCTCCAGCTGGTCCCAGAGCGGGTGAGTTATGTCGGCTATGCGAGTGGCGTGTTCACACAGACCCGGGCGCCGTTCACACGAGGACGATTGTGGGTAAAAATGGCAAAATATTTAATCAGAAGTGCCTTTCGTTCACACGGCAACGGCGTTATTCTGGGTTGAAGAAATCTGAAGACTCATTCCGAAGTGGAATTCCTAAAGACGTAATGCTGTTGCGTTCTCGTCTGCACGGCCCAAAACGCGAGAATGATGGTGCACCGGCTCATGTCATGCTCACCTCGCATGCTCGTTGATGTCACACTCAAACAGGAAAAACAACAATGTACATTATATACGTAAACTACGTCAACCAGCGGATCTCAGCGGACATGGTGGAGTTCGAACGGCCTGGCGTGCATGTCCAATGGAATTACATACACTCTTGCATCCTCGTATGCACGCAGATTTCTTCATGAGGACGCTCGTGTAAACATGGATGAAAAGACGAGACGCCACTTTTGCCTCTTCGCTTCTGATCGTCGCCGTGTGAACGTAGCCCCAGTCGCGCTGTGTTCGGACCCAAGTTCGGCCTTCAAGATATTAACGCAAACTGTACAATTATGCGCTCGTCTTTTAAGAGACAAAAAGTATCGGTATCGATGAAAAACTACCAGAAACTACTGGTATCGTATCAACAGAAAAAATTTCGGTATTGCCCATCTCTACGTTTTCCATCCCACTTCCTGCCATATGTCACAAATTTCGTCTGCGGATCTCTGCATGAGCCGATTTGTGCGCAGCGCGCTCGATGCTCCGGGGCTGATGGGAAAGACTTCATCTGTTCAGATGGCTGACAAATTTTATTTCTCAAGAATTCATCTCTGTTCGTGCGCCTGCCGCTTCTGCTAGTCGTCTTTTAAGCTGAAAAATGCCCGGTGGGGAGGACCTGCATCGACCGTTGTGCACCTGCCACCCCTTCCATCCTCTGACGCGCCTGCGAGCTGCAGGAGGACGCAGGTCCTGGTGCTGCAGCCGGCTGGACTGGTCATCCCATCAATGCCTCCTTTAAGAATCGCTGGAGCAGAGCTTCAGCACAGACCACCTTTATCTAGCACTTTCAGGACACTCATTCATGCACCAGAGAGGGGGGGCTCTCTGCAATTACACACACATACGTACACATACTGAGCAAATTCTCTGTGTGTGTACTCACTTACTCAAACACCATCGGGGGGCGAGAAAACACACCTCCTGCACTCATTTGCACAATCCATATGTATGTGCATCTGTGTCTGTGTGTTTTGCATCTGCCACTGTGCACACATACACACACACATACACACCTCTATTTACAGTAAATAAAGATAGATTTCATTTTACAAACAAACTGGTGTTTATTTGAAAAATCAGTCTGAAGCTCGTGCTTGTGTGCAGCCATTTAGCCGCTCCTCCACGGTGACCAGAAGAAGCCGTTGATCGTTTCCTGCAAAGTTTACCTGGCAACGGCCGTGTTTCTCTACGCTGCATTTCTCTGTAATAATACAGAATTTTTTCACTCAAAAGATGAGTCATGACCGCTCCAGCACAAACTCACGGTTGACTTTACTCTGGTTGGACACACACAGTTACAGCCACACACATACCTCTGTTGTTAACTGGAGCTGCAGGAGCTAACCTAAATAATCTATTTAAAAAGCTGAGTCACCTTCAGGTTGGCCTCAAATCACCTCAACTCCAAATGCAACGGGGAAACGGATGACTAATGAGAAAAAGATGTGTATAAACAAAAAGGGAATCAGATCCTCTCTACTTGTAATCACGCTGATTCATTCATTTATAAATTTTGCTGTTTTAGTCATATAATCAGGCTAAACTTGTAAAATAAAAACTAAAAAAAGAAATTTGAAAATGAAATTCATCCTAAAACTATCCTGGCTTTTTCAGAAAAAAATCTCAAGGAAAAAAACTTTTTTTTTTTTAATGTTCTGGAAAAAAGCCAGAATCCTGAGATTAAAGTCACAATTGTTTCACAGAATTCTGAGTTTTTTTTTTTTAAATTTAAAAAGAAAAATTCTCCTGGGAAAAAAACCCGTTTTTTCCCCAAATGTTCAGAAAAAAAGTCAGAATTCTGAGATTAAATCAGAATCTTGACTTTTTCCGAAGTTGAAGAAAAAAAGTCAGAATTCTGACTTTTTCCAAAATTTGAAAAAAAAGTTTTTTTTTCAAATGTTCTGAGAAAAAAGTCAGAATTGTGACTTTTTTTCACAGAATTCTGAATTTTTCCGAATTTTTTTTTTTTATTTTTAATGTTCTGGAAAGCAGTCCGGATGCTAAGATTAAAGTCAGAATTCTGACTTTTTTGTAAATTGAAAAAAAAAAAAAATCCTGAATTTAAAAAAAATGTTCTGGAAAAAGTCAGATTTCTGACTTTTTTTATTCTCAGAATTCTGACTTTTTCCGAAAATTAAAAAAAAATATATATTTTTTTTCAAATGTTCTTGAAAAAAGTAAGAATTTTTACTTTTTCTTCAGAATTTTATTTTTTTCTTCAGTGGCTGTAATCCTCTTCCGTATAAAGCAGCTATCAGCTCATCACAAAGTTCAGTGGTGAAGTCAACAGTTCTGCTTGTCACGCTGTGAACTGATGGCAGTAATGAGCATAATTACAGACGGCCAGTCATTAGGCTCGACCTCAATCACAATCTGCTTGTCTCAGTCCCGCTTGTGTCATTATGGTGCAATGTATCCTTTATTTACCCAAGACCAAGTCTTATGCAACAGTCAGCTCTGAGGAAGACTGATTTTGGAAATTCCTTTACCTCGTTTTCTCAGAGAGAGAGAGAGAGAGAGAGAGAGAGAGAGGCCTGCATGCAGTCACAAGCATCTCATCAGAGACACCAGACTGAAACAGAACAATGCAAACTGTTTTCCTTTTGCAGTTGAGTAATTTTCATTTAGAAAATAAGCTTAAAGGTGCAGTGCGTCACAAAATCAAAGGTCAATGGCAGAAAAATGTAACATTTAATTCAAAACTGTTTTTATTGATGTGTAATCGCTTAACTAAAATAGCTGTTATGTATTTGTCTTCTCAGAATGAGATATTTATATCTTCTTGTTGGGGGTCCACCATAGACTGTATATAATTACTGGACGTAGCTTCCGGTCTCTTCTGAATAGAGAAATGTGAAGCCAGGTGGGCGTGTCTTACCGTCGTCATCTTGCCGTGTCACGTACGTCGTCACTCCAGGAAAATCCTAAAATGGGCACAGCGCGGCCGCGGGACAAATGATTGACAGCTGACGTACTGTGGGCTAAACGCTAACTGAGCTAACACGAAACTAAGAGGAGCTAACAAAGATAAGCCCCCTAAGCGGCATGGTTAAGGTAAGACATGCTTAGACTTGCAATTCGCTGACTAAACACCGCCGTTGTGCGACTCTGTAACAAACTGAGACCTTATTAAGAGCAAAGAAGGAGCTAACTAGGAGCCTCCGGTCGGCAGGCGGAGCTTCCGGTCTGCCGCATGTCAATCATAAGGACGCGCCCTTAATTATGTGTAATTTGAAGAATAAATAACATCTAAACGAATGAGTTATAAAAAAATTCACCCCCCTCACAGTTGACATGAAGGTAAACTTGACCTAATAAACCTAAA
The DNA here is from genome assembly GCA_023101725.1 of Atherinomorus stipes. Classification (NCBI taxonomy): domain Eukaryota; kingdom Metazoa; phylum Chordata; class Actinopteri; order Atheriniformes; family Atherinidae; genus Atherinomorus; species Atherinomorus stipes. Next base: position 274,698 of record JALJCO010005994.1, on the reverse strand, counting down.
ATGATTTTTTGAACCAGGCTGTAAACCTGTAACCTGACTCCCGCCACCTGGTATTTGCAATACCATCTGGGGAGGGAGTTAACCCGATGTCATTTCAAATTAGTCTTTTTTTTCTAAAACTCTTGCATGTGATTGGATAGAAGATCTGTCCGTCATCTTGACTGACACGCTACTTCAGCCACTCACGTTGAACCGAATGACGCAACCCGTGACGCAACTCAGAGCGACACCAGAGCCACCACGCATAGAGGATCGAGTTATCAAAACATGTTATCAAGCTCAAAAAGCTTCAGTCAAACAACATGGCGGCGGCGGCGACAGCTAGTACGAGCGGTGTACAGTCTGTGAACGACTTTTGTCGAATGTGCAAAGAAAACACTGAAATAACTGACTGACTACACTGCTGTCGCCTGTGCTTCTACATCACATCCGGCCAAAACGCCGCCCATCCTTCAAAATTCCCACCCGCGATTAGTGATTGGCTCCTATTGTTCTCTAACCAGACGAAATCACCTATAACTGTCGCCTTACTCAGATGGAGTGCGTGAGGAAAGGGAACGCCCCCGCGTGTACTTGTTGAACGCACCCAGATGATGTAAATCAGGTTAGTAAACCTGTTTATTTCTGCTGTGAAGTTGGCGTTTTTAACATAGGAGTCTATGGGGATTTGCTCGCTCTTGGAGCCAGAACCTAGCGGATGAAGGGAGGATTACACTATTTACAACAAGGAAGCGAGCTTCACTGTTCTGAGGCGGAGTTTGCCCCTTGGGGTCCACACATGGAGGCTGCCATTTATGTGTCATCATTTTTACTGCAGTATCCCTATAAATGGACAAAATAATATGTAAAGTGTGAACTCTGAACTTTAAAACTGCTGTAGCAGCTTTGTTTGATGGGAGTTAGAGCACTGTTTGCGATAAGTGGGGGAGTGGGTAGCGTAGTGGTAATGTCGCGGGCTTTGGCGCAACAGACCTGGGTTCGAGTCCCTGACACAAACCACTGTGGCGAACCCCCTGAGCAAGGTCCTTAACCCCCACCAACCACTACCCGGGTGCTTTAAATAGCAGCCCACTGTTCTCAGGTTCAACCTGAGATGGGTTAAAGGAGTAGTACACCCATGTCACTTTATTTTCCACTTCCCCTCATGGTGAGAAAGACTCTGGAGCATTTTTTTAATATCTCAAATGCAGCCGGCGATCAGGAAGGCTTCTCCTTTCCCCCAACTTTCATATCATGGAGTTCACCGGGGTCCGAGCCAAAAAGGTCCATAAAAGTCCACAAAAACTTGTCAATGTTCCTCCATACTGCTCGTCCAATGTAATCCAAGTGTCCTGAGTGGGTAGCGTCCAGAATTTACTCAAAACGACATCATTTAGTATATTTTTAGAGCCTAATCTGTAGTACATCTTACTTTTGTGAAGCACGCAAATGCGCGTTCACGAAACTATGGAAGCCTCGGCGTTCAGAGCCTACTCTGCTGATAATGCAAGTGTAGAAGAAGAAATTCGCTGTTTACTTTGTGCTAAGAGCGACAGAGCTGCAGACAAACTGGGACAAACACAAGAGGGTCCAAGAGGGGTTGATATTGATTTAAAACAAAGAAAGAAAGAAAAAGAGAACACGTGATCTCGTCTGCCGCGGCTTCTGTGGGTTCATGAATGTGCATCGGAGTGGTCGCAGGAGATGTGATGTAGTACTGTTTAGACTCTAAAAATATACTAAATGGCGTCGTTTCCAGTAAATTCTGGACGCTACCCACTCAGGACACTTGGATCACATTGGACGAGCAGTATGGAGGAATATTGACAAGTTTTTGTGGACTTTTATGAACCTTTTTGGCTCGGGCCCTAGCAAACTCCATTATATGAAAGTTGGGGGAAAATGAGAAGCCCCCTGAGTTGAACAAGTGCGCAGAAGCATTTTCTAACTGACCCAGTCATTCTCTGAATCTGGCAGCACCGATTTTAGCTTAGCGTAGTTGCTGTAATCTGGTGGATCCAACTAGCACCACTTGGTGAAAGTGAACTAATTAACAAGATTTTTACAAACAAGAAGCTGATTTCACATCAGAGGACTGACTAGGTGGCATTCAACAGGGGAACTATATGCGGGAAGTACAGGCCAATCACAGGGAAGCACTGCGAATGGTAGCAAAGGCAGCACGCATGCGCAGCATCCGGCAGCAACCCTGTTTACGGAGGTTGGAGAAGGATTCACTCCTGCAAACTTACAATGTCTGGTTTTTGAGGAGGGGAGCCCCTTTGGAGCACTGAAATGTGTCAAGTGCTGCATATTGACCCCAGAAATATTCTATCATTACTTAGTTACATTAGGCTGATGTTTGGGTCAAAAGTTACACAGTATACCTTTAAATATTGTTTTATTAAATATATAAATCACTAGATTCTGTTTTTATTTTCATAATACTCAACATTTTCTGAGTTCAGGATGCACTTTTGGCTAAAACGAGTATCAGAATGGCAGTTAACAAAGTGATGGGTGACACATTTGCTAAAACAGACACCTGTTCCTATGAGTAAATGATCTTTTGAGGATGCTTAGAGTAAAACATCTCTCAAAACTCGACGGTCTTTTCCTGCCGTTGGACTGTTGCTTTCCATGGAGAAACGTAAACAGCAGATTCCAGCTTGAAGCACTCGCAACCATATATTACTGAAATAATATTGACAGGAGAGCTCATCATACCCTCTTCGCCTCACATCCACACAGAAATCCCCGAGGACTCCTGCACTGCGGAGGAAATGAGAAGATTGAGATCTCTGTTGATAAAAAAGCAAACCTGTCAGTGTGTGCTTACACAGCGGCACGTTTTCGCTGCTTCCCAGTGCCGTCAGCCAGGCCAGAACTTCCAATTTAAGTCCTTTTCCTCTGCAGCAGTTTATTAGAGGAGCGTTAGATAAACAGTTTCTTTTTTCGCTCCGGAGAAATCTATGAAGTCATTCATGACTGGCCAGAGTGTAGCAGGGACTCTTTGGGCTCGGCATTAATTCCTTGTCAAACATCTTGGCATGTGAACTCATATTCACAGAAGTGCTCTCCCGCTCAATGGATGAAATTTACTGATGTTTTTTTCCTTTTCTTGAACTCGCTTGTAAAAGTCTTTCTAGAAGAAAAGAGCTTGTCAGAATCACTGAGACTAAAAGCAAAATTTGTGCTCTGCTAAATTTCTGTTTTATTTGGACATTTTTGGTTTCATATCAGATGACACTTTAAATATCGGCCCACCAATGTTAGAGTTTCTATTGCTTATGATGAAGTAGAGGATTTACCTAACATCTGCAAGATCCTTGTCATGAAAGAATCCATCTTTCCAGGCTTCAGGCTCAGAGTCTGTGGCCAAGATTTGTGGAAAAGACATTTCTCTCTCCAAACTAGCCTAGTTTCTCCTGTTATGCTCTTTGTAGAAAATGCCTAAATCAGTGATCCCAACCTGGGATGGTTGAGCCTTCTGTGATCACAGATGGTGCGTATGGCTTTCAGTTTTTTCTACACTTTTGTGAAGAAAAGTGACAATTTCACAAAGTCAAGTTTTGCTGAAGTTGACAGACATTTATCAAAAGAATCAAGCTGATGAGCTGCTGAAGGATGTGGTAAACCTAGGCCATGAAGATCATCTAGCCGTTATGTTTTCCAGGGTCGTGGTTACAAAAGGTTTCATATTTTCAAAGGAGAATCTGGGAGGATCCAGAGGGGACTAATGGAGAACTTCAAGGAAACATGTTGGGGTCCAGGGGCCTAAATGAAGTAGACTTATGTGATTTCAGAAGTGACAGTGATGAGTAACACTAACATATTTCCTTTATATATTCCTATGACTTTAAGGTGAAATGTAAATTGCATTTTGGCATTTTTTAGTATATATATATATATATATATATATATATATATATGTATACATACCAGACAGTGACGAAAAGCAGTTAACTCCATTTTTTTAAATGGAGTTAACTGTTTTTGCAAATGAACTCTTCATATATGTATATATATATATATATATATATATATATATATATATATATATATATATATATATATATGAAACAAAGGAAAATTTCAGTGCTCTCCTTTAGATGAGCTTGTGGGGCCTTTTCGGGTTGAGGATGAAGTCAAGCTCAACTCCCAGTCCTACTGCCAGTTTCTGGAAGACACCTTCTTCAAGCAGTGGTACAGGAAGAAGTCTGCATCCTTCAAGAAAAACCTGATTTTCATGCAGGACAATGCTCCATCACACGCATCCAAGTACTCCACAGCGTGGCTGCAAGAAAGGGTCTAAAAGAAGAAAAACCAATGACATGGCCTCCTTGTTCACCTGATCTGAACCCCATAGAGAACCTGTGGCCCCTCATCAAATGTGAGATTTACAAGGAGGGAAAACAGTCCACCTCTCTGAACAGTGTCTGGGAGGCTGTGGTTGCTGCTGCACGCAATGTTGATGGTGAACAGATCAAAACACTGACAGGATCCATGGATGGCAGCTTTTCAGTGTGCTTGCAAAGAAAGGTGGCTATACTGGTCACTGATTTGTTTTTGAATGTCAGAAATGTTTATTTGTGAATGTTGAGCTGTTATATTGGTTTCCCTGGTAAAAATAAATAATTGAAATGGGTATATATTTGTTTATTGTTAAGTTGCCTAATAATTCTGTTTGCCTAATACAGCTGATATAGGGTGATGATGTCATTAGACCACAGCCCTTCTCATTACAGAGATGCACATCACCTGATATGCTTCATTGGTCGTAGGCTTTGGGCCTGTACAGCTTGGAGTAAGACAACATGCATAAAGAGGATGATGTGGTCAAAATACACATTTGCCTAATAATTCTGCACTCCCTGTAAGATGTTGAGATTAAACTTATTTACACCTGTAGATGCAACAAGGCTGCAGGTGGAAAAATTTCACCAGGTGGGCAAGTTTCCCCCCTCCTCTGCTCCTCACATCAGGATCACACTCATGCCCTGTTGTACCACTGATGGCTGTACTGACCCAGATTCGCACTTGAAGATTAGTATGTGCGTGTGTTCCCGTATACATACGTAACATGATAAGAGACACAGGTGGTCACGATGCTGCTCTCCATTAGTTTTCACAGAGACCACAGACTGAGAGCTGAGTACAGTACGACTCAAACACTTGAACACACACGGTACTGTACGGGCTCAGTAACGCCAGAAACCTTTAATCTGCAAACAGAAACTGTACACATGGTGACATATACACAGAGTGACCTGAAAACCGGGGTAAGAAATAAAAGTAAATGGAACAGGAAGGGTCAGATATACTTAATATGTGTGATCGGAGTTAACTTAGATGACACTGCAAAAGCAGAAGTTTAACAGCTGAAAAGTTAGCTTAGAGTGACAAAAAGAGGTTTTATAAAGACTTTACAGGCAGAAATGTGTGTCGTCAGGATTCTTTGTTCACAAACACACACGTGGTGAGACAGCATGTTGAATAAAACAGAGTGTGTGTGTACCACTACTCACTACTGAGGGCTGTCTTTCACATTACCAAATACTGTACATTCCTCCAAATAGTAAACATCCCCAATACCCCCCCCCCCCCCCCCCCCCCACACACACACACACACACACACACACACGTTTGTACACCTATCTTAGTGAGGACATTCATTGATGTAATGCATTCCCTAGCCCCTTACCCTAAACCTAGCGCCCATAACTGATTGCCTAAACCTGACCTTTGCCCTAACCAAAACCTTAATGTAACCTAAACTCTAAAAACTAATCTTGTCCCTCAAAAATGGGTTTTTCTTAGGCTTTTTTTTGTTAAACAGGCAAAACAGTCCTCATGTTGATGGCTGAACAAATACACACACTACACACGCATACACACACACGTTTGTTTTTTATATCCTCGTGGGGTACATCCATTGACATAATGCATTCCCTAGCTCCTTACCCTAAACCTAAAGCCCATAACTGAGTGCCTAAACCTAACCCTTGTCCTAATCCTAACCAAAACCTAATTGTAACTTAATCTCTAAAACCTAAATTTGACCCTCAAAACGGGGTTCATACCCGTGGGGACTAGGAAAATGTCCCCACGAGGGCCAGACGTCCCCACGGTGATGGTATAAATCTGGAACATGGTCCCCACAATGTTGCAAAAACGCGCCCACGCATACACACACACACACACACACACACACACACTGAAATGCTTCTGTTTGTTTTCTGGTACATAACACATAAATCTGATGAGTCATGGGCAGATGATGCTACAGCTAGTGTGTGTGTGTGTCGGCGTGTGTGTCATTAACTCACCTGACGAGCCCTGCAGGGAACAGCTGGAAGCAGCAAGCAACATCTGTCAGTTGCATCAAACACACACCTACTGTCTATCCTGTGTGCAGAGGCACTGCATTACCATTTGTGCACTCCTGAGTGTGACCCCCCCCCCCCCATGCTAACTTTTGACAGCCTTCCACCTCCTTCACCCCACATGAATCTCACAAGTGCAGGACCTCTGGAGGTCTGCGGGGTTAAAGCCATATCTGCCCCGAGCTGCTGATACTGTTATCAGCTGGAGTGTGTTTGGTTTCTGCTGGGAATGAGGGCATGCTGCTGGCAGCTGCAGGGTTCAGCTCAGAAGGAAATAGCTGCGAGTAAATACCACAAAGACTGCAATAATGCATTCTGTTGCAGCAGCCTGGGAGATCAAATAAATCCATGTCTTTATGAAACCTAGCTGGAATGTTGTTGCACAGCAGCTCCTGCCAGCATGCTAATACACACTCAAACATAGAGGTACGAGACAGGAACGTTTCGGTACATTTTTTTTCAAATGTTCTCTCAAAAGTACAATATTGGTCTTTATGAGGCCAGAATATACTATGAAAAAGGGTCCAAAGTAATATAAAGTACAAATTTGTACCATTTCAACCCTAAGGGTACCTGCAGCATTGAAAAATGTGTGTAGCTTGTACAATAACTATAAATAGCAGTACTTCTAAACAGTGGTATAATTATAGTTACTATATTATGATTTTCATAATAATCATAGTAATCATTGTAATAATTACATGTATAATTATATATGTGTTTAGTTGAATATTTATATAAAAATTATTCATTTAAATTAGCATTTCATTTCATTTCATTTATTTGCAAATCATCATAAAATACAGCATAAGGTTCTCAGTCTCCATCAAAGAGCCAGATCTGCAAAATGGGACTCACCAGAAGCTATACAGCTTATAATTGGTGACCCAAGTATAAAATACATCAAAATGTACAAATAACAACTCAAACAACAACAATATACAAACTAATGAACAACAAAAATCATTATCATTATAAGCATCTTTGATTGTTGTCATAATCTCTATTTTATTGACTTTTATTCATCATTTTTAATTGGTTTAATTGTACTTTATTAACTCATACAGCTTGATAAGGTACAAAAATGGACCAGGACCGAAGGTACAGAAATGTCTGTCAGAAAGGAACCAGCAACAAGCTTTGTACCCTTTTAAGTACAAATTGGTACCTCTATTTCTGAGTGTGTACCATTAAACCAACTCCTCTCTGGTTTTGCTTTTTTGTGCTTCCACGTGGTAACTAAAGGTGTCTTCTTAGCACTTTCCAAACTCAAGGAATCATTTTCACGGTTCCAACATTTTCCATTCAGTCCATCCATTTACGTGAAATTGGGTTGCGAAGGCAACAGGTTCAGGAGGGAGACCCGTATGCCCCTCTCCAGGTCTCACTGGGGTATTTCAGGGCATTCCCTGATCAGAAGGGATATAAAATCCCTTAAGCAAGTCCTGGATCTGTTGTGGGGCCTCCTTCCAGTAGGATGTGCCCAGAGAACAGCCAAGGGGGAGGCAACCCAATCAGATGATTGAACCACCTTAACTGACTCCTTTGATGCAGAGGAACAGCAGCTGCATGCCAAGATCCCTACAAATGTGCAAACTCCAACCTCATCCAACCTCTTCAGGCTGGAACATACTTGCTGTGGAAGCAAGCGCGTGCTTCAGCGTTCAGTTTTTTTTGCGTCCCCACAGGTAAAAACTGGGACGGGTACCCTTATATCCGACCCATCCTACTTTTTTGGGACCCCTCTGTAGGGGTACTGATCTAACCGAACTGGACCAAAAAGGAGGAGCTCAACACACTGCGGTCTGTTTATTGGTTGGAAAAATGCGTCACTTCCCACATGACCCGGTATAAAAACAAAGCACGGATGAACCTTTGTTTCGGTCTTGTGTGGTGCTTTGGTAAACCCCAAGGTCCCCCAATTGGGGGACCTTAAGACTCACTGCAGCAAAAGACAACAATGTTGTACTAATTATGTAGCAATGTAGCCATACCATACATCAAATTAAACAGGAGAAACTCTGCTACAAGCACATATAAGTCATTTTAACATACACCAAGCATATTAATGTTTAAATATCAAAATCGAAATAAGGTCCGAGCGTCCACCCACTCTGCACATTTCCATCGCTACCTCTCTGCTACTTCATGGTAGACAAACAAATAGTATACCATATGAAAGCTAAGATCCTGACGATTTCAACAGTACCACTATTATTTCTCTATGACAAAAACTCAGTAAACCACCAGCCAAAGAATACAAACATAAACAACCGCTTACTTAGAATGACTAACAGAAATTCTGTCTTCACTTGAACAAAAGTCCCAAGTGCTCCCATTATTATGACGCCAAAATTACTCGAATAGACCTTGTACTGTAGGTGCAGAGATGTACTCTATTCATTTTGGGTATGTCATTTTCAAGCAGACACCTTAAAAAGAGCTATAGAGCTTAAGAGGTTAAAAGGCATTGCACTGTGATGATGTCATGTGATCACGTAGCAGCGCTATCCAGTTAACCCTCCGCCTTCAGGGTAAGGGTATAGTTTGACATTGACTACTAAAGACTAGACAGTTTCTTTGTGCCTGGATATTTTATTTATTAAATAGGCTGTTTTATTGCCTGAGTTAAGTATATTTAATACAGTACCTGAGCTGTTTTCATCAGTAAGTATAGGTTTGATTTTTACTTGAATTTCACACTTCAGCAAAGGTTTTACAAGCTGTTCAAAATGTCACAACCTTAAAGTTGTACTTCCATGTTTATTTCATTAATATTTCTGTGTTCTCCATTATTATTGAATGCATTCTGCATCGTTTCTGTTTTAAAAAAACCTTCTGGTATCTTTGCATCCAGCTGTATTTGTATACTAGAAAAGAGGCTTGTGGTCCAACGGCAGCTTTTCCGGGTCTTTCTCATGAATTTCCGTCTGATTGGCTGCCTCCCATCAGTGTATGAAGGAAGCTCCGCCCTCCGCTCTTATTTCGCTACAGACAGGAAACAGAGCCGACAAACAAGTTTGTTCCGCCATGCTAACAAACAGTTAGCTAATTAGCTTCTCAACTCCGAAGCTACAGTCGTGCCGTCTTTACTTCTAGTGTGTAGTGGAGGGTTACCTGCCTTCCAATGGACAGATAGAAACCCCACGTGGGATACGCTATTTGAAATGTGACGTAGGAGTGCGAGGCTGTTCCCGATTCGCTCTTTTCTTAGTATTGTTTCTGTGATGAGAAAGCACAGCCGACTGGGGGGAACGCAACGCTAGCAAGTCAGCATGTGTAAGTAAACAAGGGGAAACCCTCCGTATTTCAGAAGGAGCAAGTTAAACGGGTTTTCAGTGGAAGGAGGCCTTTAAATATGACAATAAATGGTATACTACTGACGGTTAAAAACATTTTATATAGTCATTATTGTTTGGTGAGCCTTCCCACAATATTGTGATAGATATCGTGCTGTGTTGTTCATATAGCGATAATATCGTACTGTGAGATGTGGATATCGTGATACCCCTGGTCACTTTATAAACACCAAAACAAATGCATCCTCTGATCTCCTCCTGATGTAATCTTTGCAGTTTACATGATTAGATTTTGGGGTACTCACAAAGAGGTTTTACATATTTAATGTTTTTTATGGTATTAGGTTGTTTTCTTAAAGTGAAATCAGGTAAATTTAGGGAAAAATGTTTTGCAAACATTTTGGAAACATTTTCAATAATTTTATTACGTTCTCGATTAGGGATGCACGATATTGGAATTTTTGCCGATATCCGATATGCAGACATTTTAAAACTCATGTGGCCGATAACCAATATTGATAACGTTATTAAAGCTGAAAAAAAAATAAGCAGTCATTGCAAATAATAGTTTTGTTATCCGTTTCTGACACTTTGAAAAATAGGGGTTGGAAAAAATTTTAATACACTGAAATATTGCGATATTTTCATATGCCAATATCAAATCGATATTTAAAAACGTGGAATCTATCTATTTTACTTACAAAATCTTGCGAGATTTCAACGTTCTGTTACAAAATCTCACGATATTTCTTGAATTCTCGTGAGATTTTGTAACAGAACGATAACATTTTGAGATTTTGTCAGTAAAATAGGTCAATACCACGTTTTTTAATGTCAATATATCAGCCTATGAAAATATCGCAAAATTTTTGTGAATTCTCGCGAGATTTCATAACAGAACTATAAAAACTCACGAGATTTAATTCGTAAAATAAATCAATACCGCAGTTTTAAATGTCAATATAATATCAGCATATGAAAATATTGTGAAATTTTTGTGAATTCTTGCAAGATTTCGTAACAGAAGGATGAAATTACGCAAGATTTTGCTATTAAAATAGATCGATACTTTGTTTTTAAATGTCAATATATCAACATATGAAAATATTGTGAAATATTTTTGAATTCTCGTGAGATTTCGTAACAGAACGATGAAATTACGCGAGATTTTGTTAGTAAAATAGATCGATACCGCATTTTTAAATGTCAATATGATATCAGCATATAAAAACATATAGCGATATTTCAGTGTATTAATATTTTTCCCCACCCCTTGTCTTTAGAAGTTTTGAAGTTTGTAAAAAAAAGAAGTTTTTGAAGAAGAAGACGAAGTCTGTTTTTTTTTTTTTAAACTTTAGATACAGCAGTCTGATCTGTTAAATATTAGCTAAATATCGGTGGGGTGACCGATGTCTGCTCCTCAGTTTTAAGGCCGATAGAGGCCGATACCGATAAGGGGCCGATTATATCGTGCATCCTTATTCTCTATACTATATGTTATTTTGAAAAAGGGAACTAAGAAATACTTCTTTAACTTTATTTTTTCATGAATTGCTGCTGGTTTGTCTACATTTTTGCGAGTGTTTAAACATGGATGAGGGTATTTTCAGAAATGAGCTGAAACTTCTGACCTTTTTGGCTTTGTTTTGACCAAAAACATTGTTTTAAATTAAATGCTGTCATGGTTTTGGTGAAATAAGCCATTGTAGACAAGATGGACATTGAGTCAATCAATTAGCCAACCAGGCTGCTTTCCTCCGGGGAATCACATGCTGCTTCTCACAGTCAAACCCTCTTCCAGCTTACGTCAGTGTTTTCAGCCCCTCCATGGAAACACCACATCCATTCAGTCTTATCAGCACATCGGTCAGGGGAACACATGGCTTTCCTCAAAGTGACATGTTCTCTCGATCATATTTCCCCGTCTTTGTCTCTTTTCTCCCGTTCTCTCCATACACTCAGAAAAGTTTGATGTAAAAAAAAATCTCAAAATAGGCCTTCAGTCCATAACTTACACTTCCAGCTGTTTCATGATGATCCCATTCAAATATTCAGCTGTTATTGTCAATTTTATAAGACATTTTTAACATACAGGAAGGTTTTTACCGCCTAAAACCAGACTTTCATATGGTCCAGGAGTTGGAAGGGTTTAGAGGGGGAACTGCTTCACTGTTTGCCACCCTGCCACTTATTATTTTTGAACAGCATGTGTGCATGAGTGCTTTTCAAAGAGCATGACTTTTGGACTGTTTTTGTTGGTTTTGGTTTGTGAGTAAGACAGGGAGAACATGTGTTTACTTTTTGTGGTTTTCCTCTGGCTGTGGAGGGCTTGCCTCAGCTTCTTTCACTATCATCCCAGCAGCAGAGGAGACGAACTCAGACGGTGTGAGAGCAGCTTAAAGGGATAGTTCACCCGCAGAATGATTTCACTTTATTTTCCACTTCCCCTCATGGTGAGCAACTCTGGAGCACTTTTTTAATATCTCAAATGCAGGCGGCGATCAGGAAGGCTTCTCGTTTCCCCCCAACTTTCATATAATAGAGTTCGCCGGGGTCCGAGCCAAAAAGGTCCATAAAAGTCCACAAAAACTTGTCAATATTCCTCCATACTGCTCGTCCAATGTAATCCAATCATTTAGTATATTTTTAGAGCCTAAACAATACTACATCGCATCTCCTGCAAGCACGCCGAAGCACATTCACGAAACTACGGAAGCCGCGGCAGACAAGATCGCACGTTCTCTTTTTCCTTGTTTGTTTTAAATCAATGTCCACCCCTCTTGGACCCTCTTGTGTTTGTCCTGGTTTGTCTGCAGCTCTGCAGCTCTGTTGCTCTTAGCACAATGTAAACAGCAAATTTCTTCTTCTGCTTCGTGAAAGTAAGATGTAGTACTGCTTAGGCTCCAAAAATATACTAAATGATGTCGTTTCGAGTAAATTCTGGATGCTACCCACTCAGGACACTTGGATTACATTGGATGAGCAGTATTGAGGAATATTGACAAGTTTTTGTGGACTTTTATGGACCTTTTTGGCTCGGACCCCGGTGAACTCCATTATATGAAAGTTGGGGGAAAACGAGAAGCCTTCCTGATCGCCGGCTGCATTTGACATATTAAAAAAGTGCTCCAGAGTCTTGCTCACCATGAGGGGAAGTGGAAAATAAAGGTACATCATTCTGTGGGTGGAATATTCCTTTAAATAGGAGTTATGGAGAAATCAGATTTAATGAAGCGAGATCCTCTGGCAGTCATGTAAATAGGTTGAGTTCTGTCAGCGATTCCCGTCTCACTCTTGAGTTTTTAACTTACAAGCTAAACTTTATTTGCATGCAGTGCACTCCCATCAGCAGGATGGTGTATGATGGAAAAAAAGAAAAGACTTGCACAAAAGTCAGCGTGAATGTGGGAAAGCCAGAACAGAAAATAGTTTCAAAGAACAGGACCGACTGGCTTGTAAAGTAGAGGACGACTGGGACACTTTTGACAACAAAAATACATGTAAGGTGTGTTTGACAGTGTAGGGAGTTTAGCAAGATGAGCCTAAAACAAGAGAACGAAGAGAAATGACAGAACAAATCATCTTCACTTATGAACCAGCTTCAGTCCTTCGGGTTTCTCATGTCCACATAGAAGCAAACTGAAAAATGAGTTTGTTTTTGGCAACACAACGTAAATGATTGGAGATGTTAGAAGAAGAAACAGGCTAGTTTCAAGCAGGTTTGGGGTCATGAGGTGACACGGCCAGTCATCTCAGCAGGTGGGAAGCAGGCCTGGTGTGTTTGTGCATATGTGTTAGAGGTCTGAGAGGTCAGCGGGTGGTTGCCTGGATTCCTTCATGCTATTATTTAGCTATGCATCCTTTGCAGACTCTTCACCATGACAGCTGCTAATCTAACTCCTCAGTCCTCTGACTACCTCAGTGCCTGCAAATAAGGGTATTTGTGCATATGCCTGTGCATGCACGTGTCACTTAGTCTTTGTTTTATTGGTACATGCCTGAACCTAAACTATTTGGAAGCTGACACAGCAAAGTAATGCGAGTATGTTTGCACTTTTCCTGGAATGGTAAATGGACTGTACTTATATAAATGGACTGTACTTATATAGCGCTTTTCCAGTCATACTAACCGCTCAAAGCGCTTTACACTACATATCACATTCACCCAGTCACACACACATTCATACCCCGATAGGCACATCGGGAGGCAACTTGGGGTTCAGTGTCTTGCCCAAGGACACTTCGGCATGTAGTCTGGGGAAGCCTGGAATCGATCCCACAACCCTCCGGTTGAAAGACGACTGCTCTTCCACCTGAGCTACAGCCGCCCTGGAAGATAGCTCAGGATAAAGCACATGATCGCTAATGCTAACAAGCTAAACACACAGCAGATGTAGACTCATTACATCATGTTTGTTTTTCTATTACAACCTTGTCACAGCCTTTTTTTGGGGGGGGGGAAAATTTTGCTTCCATTGAATTCAAAATAGGCTAATATCCTTAGTTCTTAAATAAAATGTCTCAGTTGCAACATCTAGGGTTTGTTTTTTTTTTTTTTCTATATATATTAGATATAACACTTTCCCAACCAGTTGAATCCCAGCACCCCTATTGTATATAAACATATATATATATATATATATATATATATATATATATATATATATATATATATTCATGGCAAAGGGGATAGTTTTTTTTAAATTAGAATTTTCAAATACAATTCAAAAGCAATGTATTATTTCAGTAAATTATCATTTTGTACATTTTTATTTATTTCAGTTTTATTTTCAGTTACTTGTTATATAAATTACAATTGTGAATTTAGCATTGACACACACACAAACACACACATATATATATACATATATATACTATATATATATATACACTACTCACAAAAAGTTAGGGATATTTGAGTTTTTGTATGATGTCAGAATGAACATAAAATCCACTCCAACCTTTCCAGGTGAACTGAATATGACTTTCTCTAAACTTTTCAATGCACATGTACATTGTTCAATGGTTAAATATCTATTGCACATCATGCTGTTCTCCAAAAACTGAAAGTTGAATATCCCTAACTTTTTGTGAGTAGTGTATATATATATATATATATATATATATATATATATGTGTGTGTCTATATATTATCAGTCAGTCATTTTCGGACCGCTCATCCAGTTCAGGGTATGTGTGTATGTAGCTCAACTTTATTTTATGATAAATATTCTACATGCAAGTTTGGAAAACTGGAGTGTCTCCATAAATAAGGAGGATAAATGGTGTAGTGATGGATCTGGTTCACCGCTCAGACACAACACCTGCAGCCTAAAATCAGCTTCTTTCATCCAGATAAAGCTGAATGTGGATTTTTAAACAGCAGCATAATGACTTTGTTTCTGGACGCTGGATGATAAAAACTTCAATCTAAGGCTTGAAAATGATCAGAAACTTTGTAATTATGGAGGAAAACGTGGGTTTTGGTGGATCTGGTTCACCGTTGGAACAAGGCAGCAACCAGCTTCTATCACAGCTTCTCTCTTCATAATCAGTCACAGACTTTCTCAGATAGAGTTTGATGATCTTTCATCTCACCATCTAATGATGAGTCCAAATTTGTAAATGGTGATTAAAGTCAGATTTTTTATTTTTATATTTTTTTTATGACCGTCTCAACAGCAGAAATCTGGTTAATCCAAATCAGACCCTTATGCGGTACTAAATTAGATTTTTAGCTTATATTTCTCAAACAGGCTTTGATAATCTGAGGTGTTAACATGGCTGGAATGACCCAGCTCCCTTCAAGTGGTCACAACTGACTGAATTAATCCTCCACATAAAGTGGTTTTCCTGTGAATAATGCCTTTAAAAAGTTCATGTGACCAGAAACAATGCTCCTGATTTCACAAAATGATGCTCTGTTGCCTCCGTGGCTTTTCATCTACTCCATCAGCATGCTTGAGGGTAAAAAGCTGCAACCATTATAGTAACGCATCATTCATGTCTAAGACAACATCTGAACTGACTGGAAAACATCCAGATCGAAATCAACTGACACAGCTACTTAACTTCAGTATGTAGGTCAGTAAACTCCGTCTCAGTCCAGACTTTTATCCACCGTGCAGGATTTAATGTCTCTCTATGGTTGTTCAGCACAAAACCTAACGACAGCCTAAGTGTGCACGAATATTCCTGTGTTGGTGGGCCTCAGCCTGAGAGCGTGACATGAGTGGGGTGACCGAGTGCAGCGTGTATGTGAGTGTGAATGCGTGTGGAGGGTACAGATAGACAGGACAATCTAGGTCGGCCGGCCACAGAGGAATTCTCCCTGCAGGCCTCAGGGCCCACAGCTGATCGCAGCACATGCTAATTACTTAGCTCAGTGTAAACACACACACTCATGCAGAAAAAAGTCCTTTACACACATAACCTTTCCAGACTTTCCTGAAAATGGTGTGATTGTGTGGCTCAGCGCAGGTCACATGTGTAAGACTGCAGCGTGGAAGTGGGTCAGACGGTAAATGCAACGCGTCATGTTTGTTTTACTGTGTGGAAACCAGATAGGAGGAGTCGCCCGAACCAGGACGATTGTTGTCAAGTACTGTCATATTTAGAAAAGTACACAAAGGTATATAGGCAGTTTGCTGAAGAGTAACATATTGTGACCACATATTGCGACTTACAGTCGTCCTCAAAATTATTCATACCCTCCAATTAAAGGAAAAAAATCAGCTGTGAGCTAAAAAAAACTGAAATTGACAAAAGTGATAATAAATAAAAATTCTATGAAAATCATGACATTGATTTTGAATTGTGGTTTGAAAGAAATTTTAAAAAACAAAACAAAAAAATAAAACTTGTAAACAAGCATGATGGGGCTCTGAAGCTAAAATTTTGTTGGCAACACTTTGAGACAATCACTGCAATCAGGTGTTTTCTGGAACGTCCAATCAGACGTCTGCACCTGTTGACATGTATGTTGGTCTGCTGTTCATGAGAAAAGTGCTTTAATGTGTTTGGACAGTTTTTTTTAAAGTTATTTTTTCCAACAACAATTCAAAAATAATACTTTATTTCACCAAATTACAATTTTTGTAAATTTTTATTTATTATTAGTAGGGATGTCCGATATTATCGGCCGATATTGGCATTAAAATGTGATATTGTAAAATATTGGTATCGTTTCTTTTTGGACCGATATTTAAAAATTTTTTTAGCTATGGAACAACAAAATCTAGCAAGATCTTGTTCCATCAGCACCGCTCCAGCATGTAGAAACGTCCCTGTTATCCTGGAAGAACTTCATTTCCCAGCATTCCTGTCAGAGTCATGTGACTACGGTGCAGCTGCTGCTGCTACAGACTGACTTACTTTGAAGCTGCTGATAATATGTCTGGTTTTAAGTTGTTAGTTAAGTTACCAAGTTGTCAGAAACATCAGAATTAGCCACATGTTGGCTAATACCTGCTAGTATCTGGCAGCCAGATGTCCAAAATGAACTCCTCTGGTTGAGTTAAAGGTACAGTATGTAAGAATTACTGACATCTAGTGGTAAAGATGCATATTTGAAAGAAAAGATGTTTTCTTTCAGATGACTTCATATTCCAAGTGCGGTTGTGAGGCCAAAATTGTCCCAGACATAAAGATGTTTTCATCTGTGAGTGGATCCAGTGGTCTCAGGTGTAGCTATGACTGTAATGTCTCACTGATCCCAAACAGTCTCTAACTCCCATTAAACAAAGCTGGTACAGCAGTTTTAAAGTTCAGAGGGTTCTTGCTTCACACACATTGTTTTGTCCATTCAGGGACACCGTAGTAAAAATAGTTGAACAAATATGGCAGCCTCCATGTCTTCGCCCAGCAAGTAGATATAAATGACTCATTCTAAGAAAATTAACATGTAACAGTTATTCTAGTGCAGCGATTACACATCAATAGAAACATAGTTTTGAATTATTTATCCCATTTTTCTGCCACTGACCTTTGATTTTTTACATACTGTACCTTTAATGATATTTTGGGATCTTTGTTCTCAGGGAAGAATATAGTTGTATCTCTCAGAATATGAGAGATGCATCCTCACAGTTCTCTGCATATATCGGTTGATATCAGATATCAGAATTTAAGAGTTGGACAATATCGAACATCCCTAATGATTAGTTTCTTCAGTTCCTTGTTATTTGAATCACTTTTGTGAATTTAGTCTTTTCTTTAATTTAAGGGTATGAATAATTTTGAGGACAACTGTAAGTCCAAACATCTCCTGGTTTCACGATTTAAGTGCCAGCTGTAGGTTTACTGTGGACATGGACGGTCTGCTGAGACATGACTGGACGTACCTGCTGTAGGTGGTGGTGTGCTACTGAGGTGTTGACCATCATATGACCGGATCACTGCACTATAAAAACACAGCCACATGATCCACACACACACACACACACACACATACTGGTTCAATGGGAAACATCACACCATCTCTTTCTCTCTTGACTTTGCAGGTCGCACCCGCCGTTGACATGGCAACCTTTGACAAGTCTGACGTCAAGGCCACCTCTATACTCTCCTCTGTGTATGCTACTTGATCATGAGGCACATAACAGGGAGGACGTGAGAACGGAGGAGGAAAGAAAAGAACATCTACTTCTCTCATTTGGCTGATTTTTAATCACTTTGGTCTCTTTTTAATATAAAATATGGTTCAGTTGTCTTGTTTGTTTAAGTGATGATTTTTAAGTAAACTTTCATTTCATTCATTTATTTTTCTTCATTTCAGGCAATATGTTTTCATAGTTCATAGAACACAAGAAGATTATATAGCTGATCATCTAATCAGAAAAAAACAATAAAACAAGTTATGGCCATCACTATGTAACAAAACAATTATATTCAACATGGCTGAAAGGGAGTGGGAAGAAGCAAACTTATTAAATCCCACCTACATTTCTCCATATAAATCACAGAAATCATGCTTCCTTCAAAACCAATAGGAAAAACAAACTATTGACCACATTTGGAGCAATAAACCATAGAAGAACAGGAATTTATACTAAATAACTCAAGCTACTAGGATCATAGTGGCGTTACACAAGGCAACAAAAAGCCATTACATTGCAACAATAATCCATCCCAACAATGGTAACTAATAGCGCATATTAACAGTAGTTGAAAAGGAGACAATAACTCACAATGTTCTTTTTTCCTTTCTCCCTTTTTTTTTTTTTTTTCCTTCCCCCCCCCCCCCCCCCCTTTTCCCCCCCTTTTCCCCCTTCCTTACTCCTTTTTCTTTCTTTTTTTCTTCCTCTCCCTTCTTCCTTTTTTTCTCCCTTCCCTTTTTTTTTTTTCTCCCTCCCCTTCCTTTTTCTCCTTCTCCCATAACAGACAATATACCAACAATGGTAATGAAACAAAAAAGTACATTAACACTAGAACTGTTATAGATTCAAGACCCCCTCTCTACCTGTTGCGACCAAACCATAACAGTTTATATTGATGAATATTTTGACATTGCCTGTGTTGTATTTCCAGATGGTTCCAAAGTTTCGCCCCACACACAGACAGACGAAAACTTTTACGAGTAGTTCGAACTTTAGGTATGATGAAATGCTCAAATCCTCTCAAATTATGAGCTTTCTTTTATTTTGAAGAGCTGCTGTAGGTTAGTTGGCAATAAGTTGTTAAATGCTTTGTACAGGAATATGGGGGATTATCATGCTTCCGTGTTCCGAACTTGCGGTTTGAAACACTTAGACCGCCCACTTCCGGCCCAGTTCAATGTCCCTGCCTTACTTTGTAAATAATGTGAATAAACGCCAACCCTACTTAAAATTTCACTGATTCCAGACTGAAGTGATACTAAGGAAGAAGTGGATCAAAGCGACTCTCCAGAGTGAAGGGCCGAACTTTATAATAAAACAACGTAGCATGTTTGTTTGTAGCCAGTGGGGCACAACACCGGCCAGCTAGCGTTTACCGACGTGCATAACTGTGCGTCTTAAAACAGACAAACATCTGAAAATCGGGTCTGTACCCCCCCCCCCCCTGTTTCCAGTGGAACAACTGGGGATTGCCAAGAAAGGAGATGCTTTCAGGTGCTTGTGTGTTTTCAGCCGCACAAAGTTAGGCACGTCATCAAGCTGGCTAATGCTAGCCTGCTAACAGTAGTCTGCCGACTACTACTCTGTTAAACTTTCCAGACTGGAGTGATGCTAAGGAGGAAGTGGATTAAAACGACCGATTCGCCGCGGTGAAGGACCGAACTTTATAATAAAACGACACACGTTTGTTTGTGGCCGGCAGACTGCGCAGTCGTGTTAGCAGGCTAGCATTAGCCAGCTCGATAACATGCCTAACTTTGTGCGGCTGAAAACACACAAGCATCTGAAAGCGTCTCCTTTCTTGGCAGTCCCTGGTTGTTCCACTGGAAACGGGGGGGTGCAGACTCGATTTTCAGATGTTTGTGTGTTTTAAGACGCACAATGTTAAGCACGTTAGTAAACGCTAGCTGGCTAATGCTAGCATGCTGTGAAGTGCCGGTGTCGTGCGGTGTTGTGCCCCACTGGCTACAAACAAACGTGTGTTGTTTTATTGTCAAGTTCAGCCCTTCACCGCGGCGAATCGGTCGCTTTGATCCACTTCTTCCTTAGTATGACTTCAGTCTGGAATGAAAACTTAAGTATGTTTGGAGTTTATCCGATTTAAACAGTATAACAGAGCAGGAACGGCTGTTGTTAAAATGGCCCGGAAGAGGAAGTGTCCAAATACCGGGAAGTTCCGGTAAGCGTGATAATCCCCTATTAATGTGTTATATTTAATCAAATCTTTAAATTTTAGCTACTTTGATTGAACAAACAAATTATGAGTATGTTCAAGAAATCCAACTTTATGAATGATCCGCATTGGTCGTTTTTGTAATGTGACTAATGGATTTAATGTACACTGGTAGGTGTTCCCACATACTTCAACACAAAACATAAGGTATGGGAGTACTAACGTGCAATATAAAGTACGGAGCACATTATCATAAAGGTATTGTTTCAGTTTGTTTTTGTAATTGAGAGGCTTTTGGAGATTTTAGTTTTTATGTGTCTTATGTGGGCTTTTCTAAAAATATATTTTCAGTTACACTTTCAATTTGGATGCCTTCAATAATTATATGCAGTTCCAAATTTGTTTTAAAGTTACCAAACATCATTACTTTAGAATTATTTATATTTAACTCTAATTTAGTTGTGTCCCTCCACTTTTTTATTTCATTAAGTTCCTTATTCACAGTATTTACAAGCTCATTATAGTTATCACTACTATAAAATAAGTTTGTCATCTGCAAAAAGTATAGGTGTTAGTGAGTTAGACACATTAAGAATATCATTAATATATATATTGAACAATTTTGGCCCCAACACAGACCCATGGGGTACACCACAAACAATGCCAAGCTGTTTTGATATATGTTGCCCCATTTTAACAAACTGCACCCTCCCCATTAAGTAACTTTTAACCAATCCCTAGCTACGCCCTGAATTTCATATTGTACTTTAAGAGTTTAGATAAGATTTAATAGAAAATAATTATTTTATTCCTTCTATGCTGCCTCCAAACTAACAGGCAACAAGCTAAACAAAGTTAGCTTGGTATTTCCATATGACCTACTCTCTGTATGTCATGTTACCTCAGAGGTTTGAACTCTCTACACTCCACACCATTATTTGAACATGACTATAAATCCCTCCTATATTGCTTCCTGCAGAAGCCTCTGGGTGCAGAATCCTGTGACAAACCACTTTATGGTGCATCTAACTTTATGTAACAGGCTCCTGGATCTGTGTGGGGTTGCTTAGCTCAATGGGAAACACATGACACAAGCACACAAACTGTCCGTTGCTCAAAAGGAGAATGATAGCCTTAGGCCAAAAATGAAAATGAAAAAGTACTCCTGCCCCTCAAAAAAAAAAAAAAAAAAAAAAAAAAAAAAAAAAGCAAAGGAAAACAGATTTTCCTGAATTTGGATGTGTTTGTTCTGGTTTTAGCAGACTTGACCCAAAGATTTAGGCCCAAACCACCATGTAATGGAAGGAAATGGAACCATTTATAGTGATTATCTTTTCTTTAAAATTCCATTTGAAAAATGTTACAAAAACTTGTCTATACACAATTTGTCCTTCTATGGATCATCTATCCAATCCCTTGACATATTTGATTAATAAAAAATATTTGTCAATGCATTTTTTTGGTGATTAAAACAGTTTATATTATTTTGTTGTTTCAATATACAGTTGTGCTTGTAAGTTTAGACACCCTCCAATTAACTACTGAAAAATTTCAGCTGTCAGTGAAATAAGTTGAAATTGAAAAAAGTAATAATGAATAAAAATTCTATGAAAATCATGACGTTGAT
Organism: Atherinomorus stipes; assembly: GCA_023101725.1. NCBI lineage: Eukaryota > Metazoa > Chordata > Actinopteri > Atheriniformes > Atherinidae > Atherinomorus > Atherinomorus stipes. The sequence continues at coordinate 252,637 of JALJCO010005994.1, read as the reverse complement.
TTTGAATTTTGGTTCAACAGAAATAAAAAAAACACAAAAATAAAACAGGCAAACAAGCTTGATGGGGCTCTGAAGCAAAAATTTTTTTTAGCAACTCTTTGAGGCAATCACTGCAATCAGGTGTTTTCTCTAAAGTTCAAAAGACTTGAACACCTGTTGACAGGTATGTTGGTCCACTGTTCATGCGGGAAAGGTGCTCTAATGTGTCTGGGACAGTTTTGTTGGTTTGTTTTTTATTATTATTATTTTCAACCACAATTCAAAAGCAATAATTTTTTTAAACTTAATTATAATTTTGTAATTTTTTATTTATTACTAGTTTCTTTTTATTTGAATTACAACTGACATTTCCTTTTCTTTAATTTGAGGGTATGAATAATTTTGAGGATGACTGAGTATGACTTTCAGCAAGTGATTAATGTATTTTTGGGGTTTTCTTTTAATATTCTTATCACATTACTTACCAGTTTTATCACTTATTCTATTCAAGCAATAAAGAAAGCTGTTATGCTTTATCTCCTTGATTTCAATGGGGAAAACAGAAGATGTTTTCAGTTATCAAAAAACACGAAGAAACCATGTGCAGAAACAACAGAAGTCATGGTACATTGTTGCATGCAGCCAGGAATGAAAAAGACCGATGCCACAGTCTGAGTCAGAGAGTGTTGCTGATGGGACAGATAAGACTAACGGTTTACATCACAAGAGCCCTTTCAGTTTCACTCTCATCTCAATACTGTTTCAAATAAATCCATCCAAAGTCTTCTGAGAAGAAAGATAAAAGCACGATCTGCAGCAGAGCTGCAAAATCATGACAAGACCAGTTCCCCAGTGGGCTCATATGAGTCAGTGCAATGAGAGTTCAACCATACTTTTAGTCCCAGTAGTTCCACATGTTAATGTACTATGTAAATGTAACATGCTGCATACATTAAACCAGTTCTGGTCCATTTTAATGTAGATTAGTTAATTTAAAAAAGTACACACAGATTTTTAAAGACTCTTGTGATACCTTAATAAACTATTGTAAAATCTGAGCTGTAATCAGTACTTTTACTGTTCAAAACAACTCAAGTGCACTTACTAATCATATGACACTACTATCACACACCCACACACAAATCAACTGACCACTAAAATTCAATAGGGCTTTTCAGATTGTACACATACACAGTTGTGTTTCTTTAATTTCCTGTGCGCTTCCTTGTGTCACAGAGGGTCATGTTGAGGGCATCAGTGTGAGGCAAAGTCTTTGTTGGATCAAGTCTGGACGAACAATTGTCACACATGGTACCAGCCACTGCAGGAGAAAAAATATAATGCCAAAATGTGAGTGTTTCAGATTTAAAGCTTTATTAAGAGTGATAAAGTAATAAAAATCCTTGAATTTTTTTTAAAAGAATACTAAAATGAGCCAGTATGATATGGGGATGGAAGAGGAAGGTGTCCTCCTCCTACCCTGGTTGGTCCCCTGTGTCTCAGCCTTTCCCATCAGGCCTGGATGTCGTTTCCTGATCAAAGCCTCTTCCCCTTCGTGCCACCTCCCTACTTCTCGTTAGGACCCGAGGATCCCTACGCTCCTCCATCCTTCACAGTCAGCCACGGGAATCACCCCATTCGTATATGTCATTCCACTTCTGTCACCTTCGTCCTCTGTTTTAGACGTTGGTCTTTTCTCTCTCCCAGCTCAATCCAGCCCACCACCCTCCGTCAGTCCAAATGCATTGGAAGAAGTCTCATAATATCAAGCGTTTATAACTCAATAGCTACTTTATAAGGTCTATCTTGCTAGTAGCTACAATAGGTTGGACCGTCTTTTGCTTTAAGGGCTCCATTAACCCCTTAAAAGTGTAATGACATATCAGTATAAACTATTTCATGTAGCTGAAATTGCTGCATATGTCAGTTCTCCAAAGAAAAATAACATCACTTCTTTAGGGAGGGGGTTGGAATGCTAGATTTCTCTCCTCTGGATCAACCAGCTGGTAGCTAAGAGTTTGTTTGTTAAGAGGCTATCTGTTAGCATCATGGGCACGTACGTTTATCATACAAGACAGTATTTAAAAATTAAACAAACTTACAGGTAATGACAACATTATGGTCTCCTCCTTCAGTGTTGCTACAAACTTTTTTCTTTTTTTTAAATCCATTTGTTCAAAACCTCTGACCTGAATTCAACCATGTTCAGGAATGCAGACTAGCTTGACTAACGCCAGTGTATCAGCTGGGGGAGGACGGGAAAGGCTGTTTGCTTGAATTACGTAGAATGATAACCTACTGTACGAAGAATGCGACGCGACTGTCTGATTCAACTGTTTTTTGAACTGGAGATGTGGGTTCTGGCATGCTAGATTTCCCTCTTCGCGGAAAAAGTTGGGTAAGGTAATGATATGCAGCTCTACCTGGAGACCAAGTTGACTTTATTTTGTTTGGCTACAACCTTATTCGGAAAAACTGGGTCAACCAGCTGGTTGCTAGCAGAGTTTATTTGCAAAGAAGCTATCTGTGGGCACGTACGTTTATCAGACAAGACAGAATTTTAAAAATAAATTACAGGTACCCTAAATAAACTTACAGGTAATGACAATGTTATGGTCACCTCCTTCAGTGTTGCTACAAACCTTTTTTTCTTTTTTAAATACATTTGTTCAAAAACTCTTACCTGAATTCACCCATGTTCAGGTGTATCAGCTGGGGGAAGAAGGGGAAAGACTTTGCTTGATAGTGTGCTCAGATTGAAGCAATTAAATTACGTAGCATGACGAAACTGCGTCAAATGACAAGCTGCTGTCCGATTCAGCCATTTCTGAACAGAGAGACAAAGCTGACTGACTATGAACAGGGACTTTGATACTCACTCTGGACATTCACATGGCCTCATCAGAGCACACCAGATCATATTATACCCCAAAAACCCCAGAAAACTGAGATTTGCTGTCATGGCACCTTTAACATAGGCATTGGAATTGGCCCGTTATTAATTCTTTGAATGGATCTCAGTTGGGAGCCATTCTTTTATACATCCAAATTGTCCACGCTGCCTTTACGTGATATGCGTGTACCTTTTTCTTTGTAGTTACACTTTTTAGTGTCTTTCAGTTGATCTGGATCGTTTGCTGACGGAAGAAGAATCCATAACTATCGCTTACAGTGTTTGAATTTACCGGGACCGTCTTCTTCCTGTATCAAAACTGTGGATGTAGCGTCATTTGACGTCATGTCCGCAGGGCAGTGCGGGAAATTCGGACACCGAATTGCAGCGCATTTATCGCTTCTCACCCATTAGTATTAAAAAAAAATGGACATGCATGTTTGTTTTTTTTAAAATTACTGCCTCTAGTCCCTTTAATTATAGTTATACTTTTCTTGTGTTTCCGTATTGTTCCTGCTTTTTTAAAAATCCTATATTTTATGTAGATACGTGTATCCTTTATTATCCTTTGTTCTTATAGATTGTGGTTTTTTTCCTGTTTGTATTACTAAAATATTCTTGTGTTGAAAATTTTGGGAGTAAAGTTGTTTTGCATGACAGTTAATTATAGCCAGCTCAGCTTTTGTTGTACCATAAAGGTTTTTGGTGAGTAAAAATTCACAATATTTCCCACCAACTGCATATATTGATGGGATGTGTAAGTACCAGTTATTCTTATAAATCTCGCCTAAATTGCTACCAGTGATTATTTACTTCATAAAAAGGAGTTACTATCCTGGATAAAGACCGGCCTCTAGTGCCTCTTACAATTCGTCAATGATGGAGAAGCGAAACAGGTCGACCATCCACCTGTAACAACATATACAAAATAGCTGCTTTTCTTAAGGTACATTGATTGATTGATTGATTGATTGATTGTTGTTTATTTAAGTGTTAAGCACCTTGGTTGGTGCCCAGCCTTCATGGGCTTATTAGACACTACCAAATAATATAATAGCCTCGTGTCAAAATACAGAACAAAGCAAGACATAATAAAAACCTATGAAAATTTAAGCACACAGAGAAAATAGTTAATCAACAAGATACAACATACTTTGCCGCAGATACCAGGCCTTTCCCACAAATTTTGCCAGAGCAAAAACATAATTTTCAAACAGCCAGCACAGAATCTCCACTTCATGTTTCCAAAATAAATCAGGACTTTTTAGGTACAAACGTGCTTAGAGATGAATTCTGGTGTAGATTTTATACAAGTCTTGATATATATTTCTTGTATTTCCTTGTCCTTTGTGACTGTAGGTGGATTTGTCCATTTTGGACAGAACGCCCTCAGAGAATGAAACATAGCTGTATCTGTTTGTGGTCAGACCAGCCATAACCCATAATGCAGTGGAAGGAACATCTCTGGCCTGGGGGGGTTGAGGTTATGAGACAATACTCCAGCTAATGTTATTTAATATGGTAGGCAGCTGTCTATCTGTACATCTACCTACCTGTCTGTCTGTTTGCGTTTAACATTACATCTTTTTAAAAATCTGCTGCTGCATACCTGATCTGCAACTTGTTTATGGAAACTTTATCCTCCCCAATGTGATTGCTTCCTCGTCTCAAGCCTCCCAGTCATGCCTGACTCACTTTATGAGCCGTCCCCGTGGACAAACAGCCTTTCATGCTCCACATAATGCTTTTAATATGTGTATTGGGAAAGTTTTACTCATTCTTAATTGTTTGTACATGTGCACCCGAGCATGTCTTGTGGTTTGGGAAAATGTTTGGGAAGTGTCTTTTGTGTTGTTCCAAGAGAGATTAATCAGCTGTAAAATAGGGCCAAAACTTCTGGTGTTGCTTAAAGGACATGAACCCCTGGAGATATGTGAAGCCCGCCACGCTGTTATCTATAGCTGCTCTGGATATCATTCACAGGGGAAAATATCAAGGAACATACATTAAGTGCAAATGCAATACTTCAACCTAACTAGCGTAGTACGGCATGATACACTTATATTGTACTACTGTGTCCTCCAACGTTCAGCTCAGTTTAGTATGTAGGCCAGCTGATAAGAGTTGTGGCAATAGATCAGTTGTTATCAGACAAATATCATTTGGTGTTAAGGAGGCAAACTTTTAACCATCAATCACTGCAGCTCTGCTTAATCATGACCTACTCTCTGAATTATATGAGCGTAATTTAGTCTGTCTGACTCCCCATGAGTGAGCTAAGATTTTATGGGCTGACTGTAGAATATCTCTGCAACGTGATTAGGATTGACCCTGGCCAGTATGGCTGAAGATAGTTGACAAAGGCTGGTTCAGAGTCCAGGGCTGATAAGACACGGTGGGAGAAAATAAAAGAAGGGCAGAATACCCGATTTCCTTGACTGCACCTGATGTTTCACGTGAACAGGATTGGAAACTCATTAAACACCACTGTTTAATTACATAATGTGTTGTGTAGACTGGTACTCAAACCCCACACTCTGACCATTTTTCCAGACGTTCCTCCAAGAGTCTAACATCTGCAACCTCTCAGGAAAATGCCTGAGAAAAAAGGGATCGAGCATCCACACACATCATAAAATAATAAACCACTGTGTCATGCAAATCCATGACAACAAAAAAGATGAAAAGAAAATGTTCGTGATCAGGACACAGAGATGAAGAAAGGGGTCATGGACAGCGAAGTTAACCTGATCTAACCCCGTGCAGTCAGCATCCATGACGCAGCACCACCACCCCATCGTGTATTCATCACCATCTGTATTCTGGAGCGACTGCAGGACCTGGCAACAGGCAAAGCCCACAATTGTTAATATTTAGGTTCTAGCAAAATGTATGAGGAATGAACCAGGAGGGCAGAGAGGACACTGTCAGAATAATTTAGGCTGAAAGAAGAGTTAGTTATGCTTAATGAAAAAAAAGGTTTCCCTGGCTATACACAGCAGCAATAGCAAAGGAATACTTCACTGATCAAGGCTGTAGTTATTAAAGAAAATGGAAAGATATGGAAAGAAAATTTAGGTAATAAATAGACAAAACAATAACTTTAAACAGTTTATTTGTTAAGGAAGGACGAAGGTGTCAGCATTGGGTATATCCACTAGAAGCCAAGAAGGGTCATGACTCACAACGTTTTGCTAAACTCAGATAGAGAACCTTCGAAATATTGCAAAGGACTTTGTTCCTTTCACAAAGAAGCTACATCATATCGTAAAAAATCCAGTGAGCCTGAGGAAGTCTCAGTGGGTAAAGGCCAAAGGTCAAGGCTGATGTTTGATGGGCCCTATCAAGCTCTCGTGTGGGGAAAAAAAGCTCTCATGTGGCACCGTGCCATTAAAATATCTGGGACAACCTTTGTCACTGAAACGGCTCACTGTTGCATCCATGTGACCTGTAGATGCATTTTATATGTAAAAAGCCTTAAATAAACTTTGCACGAAAACATGACTAAGCTCTGCATGTGCTCATCTCAGATGGGCAGAAACAGGGTTCTTTGGTCAGATGAGTCCAGGTTTCAGTGGCTTTTTGGGGGAGAAAAGGTTTTGGATCCTATTTCAAACTTGCAAAAGCCAATGTCTGTTATGGCATTGGGGTGCATCAGTGTTCGGGTTTCTTATGAATTATATGTACTACGTGTGTGGAGGGGCCATTGTAGGGCTGTCCCTGATGCGTCGATGAGTCGACGTAAACGATTATGTAAATGCATCGACTCAAATTTTCTGTATCACCGCGTTGTGAATGACACCAGAATGGTGGTGGCTTCCGAGGGACAAATGGATGGGCGCCTTACTGCACTTTTAAGCTGTGTGTTAATTGGAGGTCGGCACAACTCCAATTGCAGATTCGTCTGCTGTATATGTCCCAGTGGTGCATACTATCCCATTTCGAAAGCCTCCAAAGGACCTCTGAATCCACCCTACAAATCCACACTCCATTTAGCCTGTAACAAAGGTGGTGTATCCTTCGTGGTCTCGTTTCTCCCAGAATTCATTGTGCACAAGACAGCAGGGATTAATCAGCAGATGTCTAAGTATAACATTTATTTGTGGATATTTTAGTGTCAAATGAAGTCTTTACCGGCTAGAAAAAATAGACGGCCTTTGTGGAAAATACCAAATACAGATTTTTAACATGGCATGAGAAATGAACCCCCTGAAATCACCGTGGGACTCCCAGTTTGGAAAGCCTGGTGTTGGTTATCATATGCAGAAAGTGGTAATATATATCCCCTTCCCCATTGATATTTATTTATCATCATTACCCACAGAGCATGTTTTGGTCTAAAAGATGTCTTAACAGATGTGTAATGGTCCTTAGATGTCTGGGCTAAAATTGTCCAACCACTGGTCTAAAAATGAAAGTTTTTTTAGCTGTCTAAATTTAGACGAGTTTAGACTAAATCCAAACTATACTGTACATTGATCAATAACTGGGCAAATGTTTTAATTCAACTTTTGGCCATTATTTATACAGCTTACAGCTGTTTTGTAATTTAATATTTAATAATAATGGATTAAATTGTGGCATCAAGATTTGGGCTAAAATATAGACTGATTATGGTCGGGTGAATTTGGTCTAAACTTAGACAAGATGTCCAATTGATGTCTTTGGCTCAGTGGGTAGTACGGTTATTGACAAATGCCAGACTTTAGGCAACATCTATCTATCTATCTATCTATCTATCTATCTATCTATCTATCTATCTATCTATCTATCTATCTATCTATCTATCTATCTATCTATCTATCTACCTACCTACCTACCTACCTACCTACCTACCTACCTACCTACCTACCTACCTACCTAGCTAGCTTCTGTGTGCTGCAGTGAGTAAAAGTTGGTCATTTAAAGCAGTAAATCTTTGTATCTGTTTGTCATATAAAAGTTTAAACAAATTAACGAGAGATTGAAATCTTTGGAGCCAATAGTTCAATGTGAAAAGATCAATTCTGAGGACAGTATAGGAAGTGACACCAGTGGAGACCAATGTGAATGACACATGCTGGGAAAAAGTGAGTGACAGACCACAAACGGGTTAACCCGACATAAAGTCGATGGTGTTCGTGTGTGTCCTTGAGTGCACGTACATAGTGATATCTTCACCTCTCTATGTAATTTGTGTTTTGCTGTGGAATGTGATCGAGTGTGTGTAATGCTGACAGCAGTGTCCTGACTCTGATGTGGGCTGCTGGAAGTGCTGACAGGCCGGTGTTGTTTCACAGTCCTGCAGGGGGATGTTGGGGCAGGTCGGGGCACAAACGTTCCTACGTGCTCTCCCTCTGGCTTCTTGGTTAAATATACAACCTTCACCTCTTCACCACTTAACCCTTAATGGTATTTGACAGATATATGTTACCATATTCTTGGACTTGAGCCGGATTTATTTTTGTTGTTGACTGTCTTCCAATTTAAAGCTATGCTAATCAATAAAATTATATTAACAAAGGATTTGAAATGTAACTTAAGACTTTACATGCCTGAATCTGCCATTTGCTAGTTATATTTTTGTAGGTCTTTGGCTCTTTGTTTTGGTTTTTCAGTCTTGGAATTTACTGTTTTGCCTCCACCTCACTGCCCACAATCAGTACTGTGCAAATGCAAGACATCTAAAATTGTAGCCTGTTGTAGCCTGTTTACCCTCAGTACTCAGAGGGCTACAGCATCCACAAGAAACTATTGTCACCTTTAATGACCCACGACGCAACCTTTAGCAGTTTTCTCAGTGGCTCCCCTATTGACGGCTAAACTAGCATCCATCTTCTCCTGTACTGTGATTCACTCCAGCCAGTAACAGACAGTCTTATCTTGACTCTTGTTCTGTCCCTTCCTCTCTTTCTTTTCCTCTCTTCTGCCGGTAATGTTTCCTTGCGTTTCTTTGCCAAATTTCACATGATGCGCGTTCAAAACACCCGCTGTGTTCATATCTGGTTCATATCTGTTTGCTAGTATGTGACGCGGTGCTGCAACCAATGTTCAGCTGCAACGTCACGGCCCTGTCCGGGCCCATGGCCCGGGTGCAAAAGTTACATAGCTCAGTTTCTGAGCCTCGGGACGCCGCTGGGGAGTGACGATTTGAAAATGCACATAATGAATGTTAGTGTGCCATCAAAACAGGTCAGAAATACAGATTTTTAAGGTGGAAAAGTTACCTTCTGGGTCTTAAATGAAAATCAGGCAAACTGTTGTTTATTCTTGGTGTTTGTGTTGCGTAGCTATACAGTACTGTTGTCCAATATGTACTATTCTTAAGTATAGATGGGTTTCCCGTTTACAAACATTGGCTGTTGCACGCGCAACCAGGGGGCAAAGGCTGTGGTTGTACTGCAGTCTACGGCCAAACACGCACTCATATCATTCACATAAAGGTAACCTGATGAAACAAGCAGAAATCGTGTTTAAATTATATTGTATCTGTATTTTGATGACAAATAAAAAATACTGACCCAGCGTTGCTGTTTTGTGTTTTTATTACCATTATACTAACTTTGCAAGGTAGTCATCACCCGGAAACGGCATTTTTCTTGTCAAAACATGGGAATTATTAGTGTAGGACCTCATTTGAAATTTACCTGAAAAACTTGAGTTAGAAAGCGGCTTAAACTTTCGTTCAGACTCTTTGTTCAAACCAAAATGGCCCCAACAGTCTGCTGTCTGCAGCAGGTTCTGCTCCGTGTCGTCCTCACCACCTCCACACAGGAGCAACTTTCACTAGTTTGGGATTAAACCAGGCAAAGACGACATCATCACTACATTTGGAAAGGAGGCGATTCCAACTGTTAGGGACTAACACGCATTGCTGTCAGCGAGTCTCGCTCATTATGTAATGTTATGTTTTATTGTGCAAAAGAGACTGGTAGACAGTAGACAGACTAGCTAACTGCTAACAAGGCTAACGGTAAAAACTCAAACGCCATCTGATTTACGACCCCGTACTTCATGTTAAATCTCTCGGATGCGTTGTTCTGCAATGTGGATGTTTGTAAACGGCTTCACAGTCAGTTTTTCTTTTTATTTTCCGTGTGTGAGCAGCTACAGCATATTGCAGAGTTGTGATGCAGCTGTGGACTGTAAACTGAGCAGGGCCGACAATGACTGATTGCGGTGGTGATACGGTATTGTCACCAGTCTCCCAGCTAGAACATGGGAATAATTTCTGCCACCGCAGTGGTTTAATCCGAGATGATGACCATGGTGAAAGACTAAATAAATCATAAAGTCTAAACCTGCAGGAGTTATTCCGGACTTTTTGAAGACCAGTCACTCCTACTGTTATATTATCACCATTTTTAACTGTTTACATGCATTAAAGTTTTGATTTTTGTAACCGAACAAATACCAGGACTCAAATAATATATTTCCCCGACATTTTCACATCATGACTGCATTTGCATTAAAAGTTGAGTCTTGGACGTTCAGCACAAGTCTACTCATAGTTCAATAATGCTTTTTTCTGTGTTTTCTTGCCCGCTGGTTGCACGCATCTCATCTGTGACGTTGCTCCCATCTATAGGATGATGTTTTGTATGCGTGGTATGGTGTGATATGAGATGGATTCTTGTGCTGTTTTATAGTATGATAAAGATCGATGGGGTTAAAAAAGAAAAAAAAGAGTTGATATACTACAGGAAGTTGGAAAGACAGCAATTTTGAGTTATGGTAGTAGGATGGGATTAGATAACTTTATACTTTCTCCCACTCCTTTTTACCTCTGCCATGGAGGTAATGTTTTTGGTAGCGTTGGTTTGTCAGTCCGTCTGTCTGTCTGTCAGCAACTTTAAGGAAAAAGTTCTGGACAGATTGACCTGAAATCTTCACCAGCCGTGTGTCTCAGTCCAAGGACGAACCCATTAAATGTTGGTGGTGATCCGGATCACCTTCTGGATCCAGGACTGTTTTGAAGGATTCTTTATCATTGTGAGGTCGGCCATGTTGGAAAGGCTGTTGATGAGATGTGAGCGCCCCCTGGTGGCAGAAGTGTGCAGCTGCTACTGAGCACATGATGTCAGTATGCAGAAATTAAACTTATGAGCAGCAGTGAGCACAAGGACAGAAGACTGTTGGACAGACTTCTAGCTGGTGAAGATGGTGAACTGTGTGCGTCTGTGAAGAACTGGAAGTAACTAGTTGTGTTTCTGCCTGAACAGGATGTTTATTTAGCCTTTAATGTTATTTAGCTGATTTTCTTATTCAGAAGTGTTCCTCCATTCACCATGTGCCTTTTTATGCTATTAAGCTAGCTGACCTGTTAAATGCCAGTTACTGTTACTGTTAGCATTGAACACATATGCATGTTCGGTCCTAACTGGAAGAGATTTATTAGTAATAATTAATACCTTGAATGTGTTTATTTGCCAAACAAATGTTCCTCATGGCTTCCACACTCACTTTCATCCAGCGTTCACCTTAACTACCTGGAATTGACCTATGGCTAAGCCCCGCCCCCTCCACTCACTCGGACAAACAAACATTCGGTGACAGGCGCTATGTGACATTTCGGGAGATGACAGCTGTCAACACGGACAACAGACGCGTGATCAGACAGAGTGATCATGACAAGATAAATTAAAAAACATAAAAACAATACAAACAAACAAAAATAAATTGTTCACAAGTCTTAAACTGGGAGTAGAAATCAGCCTGTGAATCTCTGAATGTGACTCGTGTCGCTCCCTCAGTGTCTTGCACAAACTACTGCACGGCTGCTGTTGTTGTGCCAAAAAGTGATCATCTGACAAAAACTGATCAAACAGCCACGGAAGCGGAGCAGTCTGGCTGCAGCTGGAAGCCAGAGGCGTGTCGTTATCGACGTTACTACACCACACCTGTACTACACAACAGCGTCTTATGTACCGTTACCACGTACCAAAACTAGCATGTTTAGCTAGCGTTAGCCAACTTAAACTAACGTTAGGGAAGGTAACTTCATATTTCTTTCAAGCAAAGTGACAACATGTTGCCTCGAATACGATGTTCCCTTACCTTAGAACAAATGTAGGCATCCTTGTTCATTTTATCCACGTTCAGTTGATGTTGTGGTCTGCCGCATAACTTTGGCTTGATGTGACTTGGTAAAAGGCAAAAAAATACGCCCTGTCACCCAGCCTCTCAGGATACCTAGTATCGGAGTTGCATGTACCCCATGCACACGTTTGACCATTTTAAACTAAAAAGAACACATAAAAACGAACAAAAACGGACTAACTTCAATGCATTTCAATGGACGTTCAAGCAGAGAATGTCCGAGTGTATGGGAAAGCTGTGCGCACTGTGATTGGCTCATCGCGTTTGGGGGCGTGGTTTAGCCATAGGTCAATTCCTCACCTGTAATCCTGTCGTTTGTTGCATTACAGTGCTGTTGTGATTAAGAGTGACCAGTAAAGACAGTTAGCCGTACAAGCGAGTCCTGTGTGTTCTGACCAACACCCCATAGTGAACATCAAACCTCCTTACCAACGCCTAAACATTCTTACATCAACATCACACTAATAGGCCATATTTTTGGAATTGTTGCATGTAACTCCATACAAATGGCCCGAGTGTTTGGTAAAAAATTACAAGAAAGGATCTCAATGAGTTCTACAATGTTTTGTAAGTTGATCCAGATGCAGAGAAAATTCAGGACACTATGATCGAGAACACACAAAAATAAGGGACTGCTGAGCGGAGGTCTGCACTCTCAGACCTCCGCTAAGCTAAGAGAAGGTCATCTCATGTTCATGTTTTTGTTGCCTGTATTATATGTTGTTATTCTTTTATTATGTTTGAAATATTTATTCATTTTTTTTAATCTGGTAATAGTGTGTAAGCAATTGAGAAAAACTATTTCCCTCAGTATTTATCATGATTATTGTCCTTGGTTTTCTTTGTTCCTTGTCAAGCTATCGCCATGGCTACCAGTTTGTTTCTTTATTGTTTGCTTTAGCTTTTTCATTATTATTATTATTCCACCCCTTTTTTTGATATATTGAATGATTGGATTCTTTTGGATTTCCTTCTCTGCAGTATTTTAAGTTGAGTTTTCCATTGAAGTGAAGACATCAATGCCACATTTAAAGTCTTCCTGGAAACGAGCTGGAATCTTCTCCCACGTTTTGTGCAGCTCCTTCATTTGCTGACAGACGGTGGAAACTGGATGTTTAGCATGACGCATGGAGCCAAAACCCCCCACACCTATGGGAAATATGTCAGGTTGAAATGAACCAGAATGATTGCTTTCAGACTTGTTCAAGTTGGCTGTCTGCTGCTTTTTGTAAACTTTGTAGTGATTTCAAACTTTGAAATGTCCAAGTAACCTTAACATGAATGATCTCCATTTTGCTGATACATAACAGCTGGGAGCAATCTATAACTCTGTTGGACCAAATCCTCCCACACCACCCGGAGACAAACTCTGGTCTGACATTCAATTACATTCTTGTGTGATAACATGGTAACAGGGAGGGACCTCCATCATATCAGATCAAATGAAAATGATGAAGTAGCCTGTACTCAATAAAAATCTATATTTGAAAAAAACCAATAAGTCATTCTAACTTAAGCATGAACATCCAAACTATGCTGTCCTCCTGGATGTATATCAGGCTTAGGCTGTCCTGTCACATTTATGTGTCACATAAGGTTGTTAGACCTCATAAATGTCATCGTCGCTTCCACCTTTAACTGTGACGGGATTAAAAAAAAACAGCTTATTGATGGATGTACAGATGCCCTCTGTAAGGACACGAGGTTTATTTATGTTTAGGTTTTTTTGCCGTGGAAAAAAAGTGACCAAATGCGGAGTGACATTTACGTGGAAAAGGTGGACATCTGATCGCAGCGGTAGCCTGACTGACCGGTGTGTGAATATGTACGGCAAGTTGGCAAACACTCTTTCCCCATCTGTCATATCCTGTCAGGAGGAAGAACAGTGAGAAGGAACACACACGTAGTCGTGAAGCATTTACTGTAACGTTGCCAAAATATCAATCTCTTTCTTGGCATTTCCAAACTCTAATTTGAACATTTTGGATTTTTTTTCTTCATTTCTTATAGTTTGTAGCTGCAGTGGCATATAGATGTACATGTACCCTTGGACTTGTCAGATAATGGTGTATTGGTGTGGGTGGGCTGTCATCGCGCCGACGAGAGTCCAGGAGTTTGCGATTTAGAAGGATGAGGAGAGACAGAAAGGAAAAGAGAAGTGAGCTGAAACGATGACAGATGTTGAGAACCTGATGCATCAGAGCCAGATGTGACATTTATCCGTGATTTAGATCTGAAAGTTTCCTTTAAATCTTCCCTTTGTTTCATCACATCTCCATATTTCTATCGACTTTTTTTCCATTCACGCTCAGTTCTTCTTCTTTCTGTTAAAGAGATAGGACACCCACAGAATGATGTGCCTTCACTTTCAACCCACCCTCATGCTGAGCAAGACTCTGGAGCACTTTTTTAATATCTCAAATGCAGCTGGAGATCCGGGGGTTTTCGTTATCCGCCGACTTTAATATAATGGGGGTGACTGGCACTTGAAACAAAAAGGTCCATAAAAGTCCACAAAAACTTGTCAATATTCCTCCATACTGCTCGTCCAATGTAATCCAAGTGTCCTGAGTGGGTAGCATCCAGAATTTACTGGAAACCACATCATTTAGTAGTTTTTATAGCCTAAACAGTAGTACATCGCACCTCCTTGATGCGCGTCGAGGGATGTGCCGTATTTCGGTCTCAAGGTATACCATGGTATAAAAACGTAGCGGTATAAAAAACCATTACATTTTCCTTCATACCTTCATACCTTGACCGCGGTATGAACTTCACTCTCTTATAAAACACAGGGAGAGAGTGCAGGTCAGGTGTACGCCCCCTATCCTGACACACACTCCCAGTTGGTGGCGGTAAATTCACGTCGCTTCCCAATGCCAACGCCATTAAACATCAAAGGAAGAAGTACAGATGTTCCAACAAAGGGCATTGTTCAACCACCTTAAGTTTTTTTTTATTTACCCAGATACTAAAAAACAATATTTAAGAGCGTAGTCATGATACCATGGTATACCGTGATATTTTAGCTTAAGGTTATCATACCATCAGAATTTCATGCATGTCCATGCGAGTTCCCGACACTACGGAAGCCACAGTGGTGGCGCCCTGGTGTCAGGTGTGTGGGGCAGGGACGTCGGGGTGGGGGCTGGCCTGTCCTGGGGGGGTTTCGTCTGGGGGTCCTGTTCTCCTGGGTTTCGGTCGGGTGGGGGGGGGACTGCTCCTGGGCGCTTGGGCCCTGGGCCCGGCACTGTCCCTAACCCGGGGGTGGCCGGTGCCCGGTGGGGTCGGCGGCTGCTGGTCTTGGTCCACTGGGGCCTGGACCCCGAGACTGCGGGGGGGTTCCGACTGGGGCCGCCTTCTGGGCAGGACAGGACAAGTTAAAAAAAGGAAAAAAAACCCAATGTAAACAGCGAATTTCTTCTTCTATGCTTGCATTATTAGCAGAGTAGACGCTGAACACCGCGGCTTCCATAGTGTCGTGAACTTGCATAGACACACGGGGAAATGCAATGCTCTACTGTTTAGGCTATAATTAAATGATGTCGTCTCGAGTAAATTCTGGACGCTACCCAATCAGGACACTTGGATTACATTGGACGAGCAGTATGGAGGAACATTGACAAGTTTTTGTGGACTTTTTTGGACCTTTTTGTTTCAAGCGCCGGTCACCTTCATTATATTAAAGTCAGCGAAAAACAAACCGGATCTCCGGCTGCATTTGAGATATTAAAAAAGTGCTCCAGAGTCTTGCTCAGCATGAAGGTGAGTAGAAAGTGAAGGTACATCATTCTGTGGGTGTTGTATCCCTTTAATTCCCATCGCCTCGTCCCTTCTTCTTTAACTCACTGCGTGATAAGAAATATGCTAATTATAGCAAAGTAGGGCATTGTAGCCAAGGACAGCCTGCTATAGTAAACACTTGGCCACTGACAAACTAAAACTGTGCCACCCTGGTGAGGACGTCTTTGCAGAGACACTGATAGTGGATCTAAGAAAAGCTTTGAAGCTTTTCACCAAGGCTCTTTCTCATCGTAAAATTTTTCATCGTTTCTTTGTTTTTCCATACCGTCTTTAAGTTTCTTTCATCGGAGTCTCTCCTAGGCATACTTGTTTGGTGAATGTGTAGGCAGTGAGTGAGGTGAAGCTGCAGAAGAGACCTTTGCTGTTTGGAAAGCAGCCCTGGAGTCTGGGAGGCCATCTGGATTGAAGATTGACCCGTCATACCTGCAAATGATTTACAGCTCGCTGGAAACTGGTAAGCACACACACACAACTCTCATCACACATGACGGCTTACGCGGAGGAGCAGACATCAGGCATATAGTACTGTGTAAAAGTTTTATAGTTTTCTTTTGTATTCAAGGAACTTCTAGTCTTTGAAAGTCTTGAGCAACAGTTTTACTTCAGCTTTTCTGAAAGTCTTTGAAACTTTTTCTTTGGTTGTTTTCAGATTTTTGCCATTTTCAAAGGATTTTTTAAATTTAATTCCTCCCTTTACAGTTTAACACTGTTATTTATAGTTTTGAGTTACTATAATGAATATTATTTTAAATTTGTAGAAGAAAACCTGCCTGAACCATTTCTACCCCTCAGTTTACACGTGCCATTATGCGATTCACTTTTCAAGTTTCTCAATAATTATTCTAATTATTATTCTCCCCCAAAAATGCATAAAACACGCACAGACATTTTTCTATTATATAATTCTTTTTATTATTAACATTAAACGGTTAATGCATGTAACACTGGACATTTGTTCCCATGTTTTCATTGTATTTACATAAAAATGACATTAGCAACGTTTACATTGAGCCAAATATACAGATTGCTTTCGGTTTAAAAGCTCTATCGGAATGAAAATGATTCATCTAAACAACTCTTTCTGAATGAAAAGTGCGAAGCTGAAAAATTTTAAGTTGGTTTCACATGGGTAAAATATTCCTTCCCCCAAACCGATTGTGGCATCATGTAAACGCTAAATCAGGCGTTCTTACAGCTCTAGATGGAAACCTGCAGCGAGTGACGTTTCCTCTCTCTGACAGATGGCGGTGAACAACGTAATTCACTGGACAGCAACAAAGTTTGTTTTTAACTCAAACTCTGTCTTTGCGCCTTTTTCTCCAGGTTGTTTGCAGTAGGAGTGCACGAGTATCAGCTGCTGCTGGATTTAAGTCCTACAGAAACCACAAGGGGGAGTGGGTTTATTTTTTTTTTTGCTCCCATATTATGTTTTTAACTCATTTTTTTTTTTTTTAAAATCTTTGGCCTAGTGGTAGCGTCATGGGCTTTGGCACGGAGGACCCGGGTTCGAGTCCCCGACACGACTCCTAGGTTGAACACTGTGGATCTCTGAGCAAGGTCCTTAACCCTCCAAATGCTCCCCGGGCGCTTTAAGTAGCAGCCCTCTGCTCTCTGATACTCAGTACAGAGATGGGTGAAATGCAGAGCCCTAATTTCCCCTCGGGGAGTCATACAAGTATAACAAAAAAAAAAAAAAAACCAAAAACAAAGTGGGGGACAGTTGTGACCCGTATAGAGAAACAAATGCTTTTTAAATTATTTTGGCCCCCCCCCACCTAGACCGTCCACCATTCCCAGGGGAGCGTTTCTGTACATGTGTAATTAAACAGATGAGAATGGGACTTTTTTCTGAACAACATGGAGGAAATCTGGAAGGACGTCACATTCCTGATAGTTGGAACATCAGAGGAAAACTTTAATGTGGTAATAAGTGAAGAAGAAGATCACGGACATTTATTTCATGAAGATTTCTGCCGTCTGCGACAGAAGTGGACGGTGCTGCTCACTGATGTCAGTGTGTTCGTATCGGGTAGGAATATCGGACACACAGAGCAGAGAAGGAATAACTTGCTGCCACGGTGGAGAAAACACTGGATTTAATCCCCAACAAAAACACGGTAAATTATGGTGAACACTCATTAATCTGACACTTTACTTCACGTATCTATGCTCTCGAACATGACGCACCTGCCAAAATGATATCGCTAAGATCCTGTGGAATGTCCAGATCCAGACTGGTGAACTGGTGACGGTAACCAAAGTCAGCTGAGTGAAAGTGCAGCTTCACTCTAAACACAGCGAATGGTGGAGAAACCAGATGGTGAGATCTGATCTGGTGTGAAAATTATGAATTGATGCTAGGACATCTGTTTAAGCTGTTGGGACACCATCTTCTCTGACACAGTTGGACGAAGGACGGTGTTTGGATGGACATTGAAATGTCTTGTGTTTTAAAGTCTGTTTTTAAAGTCCAGTGTTTTAAATAATTTTTGGAAGCCTTTCACTTGGACGAATGAACCTTCACTGACATATGGTGATAGCAACCGGATATCACAGCAGAAAACACTAGTAGATATAGATACAGCGATTCAGAACTTTAGCAAGAAGAAGGAACATCAGAAGCTGGAAAAGTACCAGAGGCTGAAGGAGGAAGCTGAAAAGATGTGGGGAGTGAAGGCAACAGGGGTCCCTGGTTATCGCTAAACTGGTGACTGTGACCTCCAAACTGGGAGAGTATATCCAAAAAATGAACACCATTGGAGACATCTGACGAGAATAGCACAGTACTGGGATCAGGTAAGACAGGGGTTCTCAACCTTTTTCATGATGGGGCCCAGTTTTCCAGTCCAAACTGGTCCGGGGCCCTTTCACATTTTAACACTGTATTAGTGTCGTGATCTAATTTTTGGTTTATTTATTTAAAAACTAAACCAAATCCACCTGCCTTTAACAGACTGAACCTGGTCCAACGTGGCGTAAGAAACATGACTAACAACACAAAAATATACTATGAGATGGTCACAAACACATTTATATCACGTATAATTCATGGAATAAAGTCAGTCTCCTACAAGAACAAATCAGAATTAGGCTATGAACACAAAATCTACAGCATTTTACTACAAAAAGAGGGACAACAGAAAAAAACTGTTGGAAATTGATTTTAAAAAAAGAGATAAAATGGTGCAGTAATAAATGACATCGAAAATAAAAACGCTCAATTTAAATAATCTGTAAAAACCCGTGTTTTATTTGTTCAGACAGGCCATTAAAGCACACAATTTCATTGAACAATTTATTTATTTAAACTTTTTAGAATTTTTTAAAGAATGTCAATATTTTCTGCATCAACAGCTGATTTTCTCTTTAATTAATAAATAAATGAATGAATAAATAAATAAATAAATCCTTTCTTTCCAACAAGTGTTTGCTTTTCTAGATGAAGCTTACAGATGCAGGCATAGATATATGGATGCAGGTGTCAGGGCTCCTGTTAGCTTAAGTTAGCATTAGCGTTAGCATTAGCTGGTGCTCAATCCAGACTTCTCAGCTCTACTTTGTTATCTCCACTTACTAATCCGTATTACATTGGAGTGGATTTTTGCCTTTTAAAGGGCGATTTGGGACCATTTTTTGTCTTCATTATTTCATTTGAATTCTTCTTTACGTTAGCTACAGGCTAGCGGCTAGCTGAGTGTCTTCTTCTGCTTGTTTGTTGATTTCTAACAAATTACCGCCACCAGGTGGGGGGAGGCTACATTGCAACTCATCCAGTCATAAATAACAGTGGAAATATCCGGTCCTCGCGGCCCACATGTGGAAAAGGACATTTTTTTCGCGGCCCTCTAGGTGGCGCTCGAGGCCAGAGCTTGGGCCCCATGGTTAAGAATCACTGAGCTAAGATACAATGCAGAACCATCAAGCTTCCAGAATTTGAAAAGAGGGACAATTACCCACATGGGGGAATTTTTATTTTTGTTGTTGTTGTTTTATTTTTAATTAGTGGAAGAGAGAGTACATGGTGTAAATAGATTATCTAAATGTGCAGTTGTCCTCAAATTATTCATTCCCTCCAATTAAAGACGGAAAAAAAGAATCAGCTCCCAGTGAAATAAGTTGAAATTGACAAAAGTAATAATAAATCAAAATTCTGTGAAAATAACAACATTGATTTTGAATTGTGTCTGAAAAGAAATATTAAAAACAAACACACAAAAAATGAAACAAGTAAATAAACATCTGACCTTTCAGCTGATCCAGATACGGCACTAAAAAGAAAGTATATTTAGTTGTTATCATTAAATATAATATTCATTTAAAAATGTTGAAAATAGATGAAAACTGTTATTTGATTTATGTGAGTATCATTAAAAAGGTAATGATAAAAACCAAAAACAACCAAAAACACAAAACAAACAAAAAAGAAAACAGTGAATTTCGTCTGTATTTGATGCTCTAAACTTTTACAATTTTTAAGCAAACTTGCTCCTGACCAACCGTGCACATCCTGATGTCCGAGAGCACACGACTGCCATGCAACCAGCAAAACCAGTTGAGATCAATGGCTTTTTAAGGGCTGTGACCGCACTGAGAGAACTAGCAGGATGATGAAGATGAGGAGGAGGAAGGAGAAGATGAGAAGAACAGAACCTGAATGCAGAGTGAGAAGTTAAACGAGTGAAACAGGGGAGGGTAAGACACTGCTGGGCAGCACTCCTGCTACGCTGCATTACTGACGGAGCTCACGTATCGCTGGCGTGCATGTGTGTGTGTGTGTGTGTGTGACAGGGGGGGGGGGGGGAGCAACAGATATGAAGCAGCTAACTAAACAACAGCAAATGGAGAAAGCTGAGTGAAAGTGCAGCTTCATTTTAGACACAAATGGTGGAGAAACCAGATGGTGAGATGTTTCCTCTTCGGATCTGATCTGGGATGGAATCTCTAAATTGAGATTAAGGTTGTGCATGAGTCGGTTAACGTTACGGTTCGGCTTTTCATGCCAATGCAATGCCCCAACGAGCTGTGCAGACTTACCCAGACTTATGTTTTGAAGATGAAAATGCTGCTTGGGGAACATTTGAGATAAACTGGGTACAGAAATGAACCCAACACGAAAACTTTCCATTTAAATATCAGCCAGATGCATGATGGGAGACTGCTCTAAAAAGAGGAGGGTTCTGGGATCAGACCAGAACCTTGAATTTGTGTATGGTTTAGGTCTAAGTGGTGATTTTAGAAGACACACTGCCACTTTACATCACCACTGTAGGGCCTACGGGACACAGCAGCCAGACAGAGTTGTCATTTCTAAACATAAACCCTGCAGCGTGTAATATAGACTGTGCGAGTGTGTGTACGAGTGTGTCTTTGGCCGTCTGTTCAGTTTCAAGGACGGTTTAAACACTTGTCTTTTTATAGCACTGGCAGTTCAGCTTGTGTGCTTGTGTTTATGTGTGGGGAACTTGTTGGATTACAGAAAGAAGTTGTTTTGGTGCAGAAGGATACTTGTGATGTTACTCCTGCAATGGTGAGGAAATTGGGCGGGAATAATAGTTGTGCAGGCCTGACTGTGTGTGTGTGTGTTTGTAAGCATGTAGACTCCTGCATGTCCTTGGGCCTTTCAGCACAGCTTTGTGCAATGTTGTCAGGGCAGTCATAAAAGTGCATGAATCAGCCTGTGTCTTTGCTTGTACACACACACACACACACACATTGAAGTGTATTTTTCCATTCAAGTGTGAAAAAACAGACAGCACTGTCAGGGTAGAGAGGATGAGTCACCTGACCTGCATTTCACACACTTGTTGCACTTGCTTGGGAGGCAAATAGATCACAGTTATTTTTTAAATGTGTTATGTTCTTCCTTGTGTATACTCTGGATCAGGGGTGGGCAACTCTGGTCCTCGAGGGGATCCTGCAGGTATCAGGAGTTTCCCGGTGGTAACACAGCTTGTGACTTGCACAGAGCTTCACATCAAGCTCTGTACAATTACTCATTGATTGGAATCAGGTGTGTTGCAGGTTGAAAGTTATCCTTTCAACCTGGACCTTATTTCTAGGAGTACATACATGCATTTACTCACCAGTAAAATTTCTCAATCACTTTAAGTCCTTCGGAAGATATTACATTGCATCGCCCTTTAGTGTACATCCAGTGTAATGGTGGAGACAGGACAGTTACTACAGAAGACATTATCTGCAGCAAAACTCCTTGATACTTTCAGTAGAATGAACGAATGAACGAGTATTACTGTCCTGTAAGTCCAGATTTAGCTTTCCGTTAGTTACCAGGGTGTTGTACGCATGTTTTGGGGCCGCGCATTCATGACCCATGCTCCCTTAGTACAGCTGAGAAGAGCAGCTCGCTACCCAGACAACAACAAAAACATAATTTGTGAAACTCTGAACTCATGGGCCAATAGTACTCATTCGTTCGTTTATTCTACTTAAAGCATTGATGAAATGAAGGCGTTTTACTGCAGATAGTCTTCTATAGTGACCCCGTCTCTGCCATTTTACTGGATGTACACCAAAGGGCAACTCAATGTAATATCTTTCAAAGGAGTCAAAATGATGCAGAAATGTTACAGGTGAGTAAATGCACGTATAAACTCCTCGAAATAAGGTCCAGGTTGAAAAAAAAGAAAGTTATCCATTCAGGCAGTAAACAAAAGTCTGTATTTGACTCTTTTGGAACCAGCTCCTGGCTTAAACCATCTTTCCTGTCCTCTCCACCCCAACTGGTCCCGGCAGGCAGCTGGCCTTCCTGGTTCTGATTCTGTTGGAAGCTTTTCTCTCCTCTTAAAAGAATCCCTGCTCCGCTGTCACCATCAGGGATGGCAGATTGAATACAAATAAAGTTTGTGCAAGCCATTGGTTTCCTTGACCAGTTAATTGTTCAATGTTTAATTCAAACCTTAACAGCACAAACGATAATTGTTGCAGCACAAATAAATGGCAATGTTTATTTTAGTTTTGGAAAAACTGGGGTGGGCAGCTTCACACAGGCCTTGAAGATTTGTTCAAGAAAAATAAGAGGACTTTTCAGGGTATACCTAACTATGGCAAAGGTCATCCACTTTCATAGAGACAGCAGTGATTGAGAGTAGCCATAGCCGGGGTAGATAGCCTGAAACTCAATGATTGGTCTGTGTGGACACAATGTATGCTCTTATAAGATGTTTTTTTTTACAGTCATTTTGATTACTATGTGGTAGTACTTTAGATATGTTAGCAAGCTTGCATAGTGTCATCATTGCAAACCACCTTAAAGACATAAAGATCTTTTACAACGCTGGGCTTTTTTCTGTGTCCTACATCATATTTCAGTATTGGTAACTAAATGGTAAACAAGCAGCTGACTTTGTAAGATGTCATCATCAGTTTCAGCAGCTTAAACATTTGTTAGATGATGATTCACATTCTAATTATGTGTTTTCTCTCTGAAGATAATAATAAATCACAACATGACATCGTCCCCTCCCCCATATATCCCTCCTTCTACTTTTCAGTTCTGCAGCCAAGAAAAACACCACAGGATCTGGGTCCTGAGCTGTCTCTGCTATGCCAGGAATGACAGAAACAGCGGTGTGTCAGTCGACTGAGTCATGACACCCATTTCTCAGAGCAAACTCAAGCTCCACCCCTATAATTAACCCCTTTCTGGCCCTGGCTGGGAGGTCAAAACTACCATAGCAGCCTCAGTTTGGATTGTTTGTCTTTCGTGAACTGATTTAAAGGATCTCAGGTAAGGTTTTCACCATCATCTAAGAGGTTTTGTTAAATGTATATCAGCACAATTACTGTTCTTTTAACACTTTTAACATAAAAATCACTTGTTTTTGTGTGACATCAACCTTCCGACAGACACAAGCAACACCAATGGTTGAATTAAAGAAAAATCAAACACAACCAGTTATGATTTAATACATGTGCAATGCGAACACACACACATTTTATGTATTTCAGTCATTTTTCTAAACATTTCTCTGTTCCATGTCATATCTTGTAGATTCCTGATCCCCACTAAGTAGAGACTTCGGATGTTGTCGTGAAACCTGAGGAGCAACAAGTATGTCCTCATAAAGACTCAGCGGCCTCAGAGAACACTGTGGTTATTAAGTTGGCCTGATAACAGCAATGAGAGGGATACCCTGTTATCTTTATACTGGATGTCAGCTCATTTTCCAATACTTGACTTTCAGAGTGATGTTTCGGGCATTTTGTTTTCCACATGTATTCCCTCAGAGATGGCAGACAGTGTGAGTTATCAGAAGCTTCTTTTGTGGGCTGTTGGTGGTGGATTGTCACCTAATTACTGTACCCAAGTTTAGTTCGGAGGCGCTTGAATATTTCTGTTTCTCATCAACCACATTTTACCGTTAGATGTTTTGTCATTTTGCAGATTCAGATTATTCAAAAATATGTAGATGATCACAAATTATGATCATCTGCGGGTCTGGACGCTGATGTGTTGCATTGTTGCTCTAACTGCTGAAGATATGGAGAAGGATCTGCTGGTAAGAGCGTAGAGGAGAGACTAAACAAAAAACGCACAGTGGAAATAATTGTTAGGTTGTATACACACAGAAGAAAAGAGAATAAAGGTCAGTAAAAAGGAAAATGAAGCATCAACTACGAGTGTGCACTCGCTCAAACTGCTTGGTAGCAAATGCTTTGGAATATTTGTATTCTCTCACTTACTGATGTTGAAGAGACGAAATGCGAGTCACATAGCGAATCTTTTTAAGATGTTGCAGACACATTCTTGCATGTCACTGCTCAGGAACATGGAGCCATGGGAGAATACCTCTTTTACTGTTTTAGCACCAATGACCATGCTGGAAATAAGTTTTATACTTTTGCATGTTATCCTTAGGACTGCCTTTCCCATGTTCCAGAAATAAATCAATCAATGTGCAGCCGACAAATCTGCAGGAACTGTGTGATGCTATCAGGTCAATATGGAGCAAATCTCTGAGAAAATGTTTCCAACACTTGGTTGAATCTATGACACCAAGAATTAAAGCATTTCTGAAGGAAAAATGGGGGTCAATCCAGACCTGGTTGGATGAATCTGATTAGATGGCCAACTCTTGTGCCAGGTGAGGACAGATAAAATTCTCCAACTCCTTAAAGAGTCACATGATCTTCTCGAAGTTGAGCTGCTGCCTTATAAGAGAACTGGCTGATGAGTATTTGGTGCGTTCACTCGGTGGACTAACTTGTTCTGCAGCAGGTCTCATGTGGAGGATTGTAGTTGCAAAAATGGGTAAAAGGTGAACCGCCTCCATTAGACCGAAAACACAAGGTTAGAGCCTGAGTTATTTCACTAGATCCTGTGCAGGAATGTTTTATGGTGGTTTCTGTGGTGGATTATTAAACCTCCTCCATTTAATAAACAGCTCCTCTCAAACCCGTCCTCGCACACTCTGGTAAACTGTTACTAAACTCTAGACTTGATCACATGTGATGACTGGCACTAACACACACACATGCAAACCCTCACACACAAACACAGACAGACAGGCATAGACTGTTTGTAGCCAGTGTTGCATGGAAGACGAAACGATGACTGTATGTGAGGAACAGGTGGGAGTTCGTCTTTCCTTGATGTGACAGGTGCAACAGCAAAGCGTATCACATTACACCCGTAATCATTAACTAGTAGCTCTGTGCATTACTGTGCACGCATGGTTGTCTCAATCACTCGGCCTCTCTAGGTTTCCTTATGCAACAGGTCATTGATTTTGTTGACTAATGCCGTTATCAGACCTGAGTACTCAATGATGTCATTCCCAGGTGTGTGTGTGTGCGCATGTGTACTTGTTTTAAGGGTCATAGTGAGGACCAAAACCTCAGTGGATTCCAGCTTTCTGTAAATGTGGGGACTGTGGTTCTTATGTCCCCACAAGTAGATTTTAGTCCCCTACAGTAGATTTCCAAGGGTGGCCTAATTCCAGTTCCTATTCTCATCCCTACCCCTAGCCCTTCCTTCTTGGCTCCAGCACTTAAAACGGAGTTTCAAGTGCTAGGGATTGAATTATTCCCCTAAGAAATGGGACAACCCTTCGAAATCCTCATGTGTCACTAGTACAGTAGTCGTCTGTGGTGCAGTAGACTGACATCACAGCTGTTTCGGGAAGAGTTTGCAATGCTGTCTGCAGCGGCAAAAACCTCCCTTTCTGGGGCAATTAGGCCGAAAAACAGAAAAATGAAAGGAAAAGAAGACGCCTTTGACTCAAGCTTAACATTAATGTTACGTTATAGACATGAGCAGATGCACGTAACGTGATGAGACTAGCGATTTTTTTTACATTTGTGATAAAATTGTTAATACATTAAAGCAACCTTAAAAGAGCGATTTCATATTTTATTTACAAAAGAAAACTCACAGTTGTACGTTTTAGGGATGTCCCGATACCACTGTTTTGCAGACCAAGTATGAGTACTTGCATTTGAGTACTTGCCGATACGAGTACCGATCAGAGTACCTATGCATTTCTCTTTTTTTTTTTTTTTTTTTGTTTGGTTATTAGCTTTAAATAAAAAGAAGCATCTCTGCGTGCTTAAGTGTGATGCTGATATGTTGCTGCCAGCTTACTACGACATTTAACGACCTCGTCAGAGCAGAAATAAAAGCTTACAATTAGTAGAAGCTTATAAACAGTCTCTTATCCAGTTGTGGATAATTTTACATTCAAACTTATACCAGCTTAACAAGCATATACTTGGAAAGCGTAGTAAACAGAATTAGAGGTAAACTTACTAATGACAAAGTGAATGATGAATAAAATGCCCATAACTGTATGTATGTGGGGGTACCGCAGGTCCAGTGGGAGGGAGGGAGAGAGGAAACCGCTGCCAGCGTTTGGAAAAGTATCCCAGGGACATGATCCGGATCAGTTATATTCTTTATCCTCATGTAATACAAAGTTTCTTGTAATTTAAAAAAGGACATAAACAAAACAAAGATGGCGCCGTTCACATTGAGGAGTATTTTCTGCCAACATGGCGTTGTAAATACTCCAAGTATGTGACGTCTGGTGTTGTGTCATATTCTGCACCTTCTGCGAGGGGTGCTGTTGTGAGCGAGTATTTCACGAGTATGAGTACAGTAAAATAGGCCAATATCGGAGCAAGTGCTGATACTGGCATTGGAATTGGGACATCCCTAGTACGTTTCTTCGGCTTCAGTTTTGCGCGTATTTTGCATGAAATTATGGATATAATAGAACATACCCCTTGTTTTCTGAAAAATCTCTATTTTGAGGGCCAGATAGTCCGAACACTTCCCCCTCCCGCTTGGTCTGAACCAGAATTGGGACACCACTACTCCTTCAGATGAACACACAAAACGAAGAGTTAGGGCTAAAGGCTAGGACTAAAGCTTGTTCCATTCTCCACGAGAAGCGAAAACTTTGTTCTTCCCCTTTAGGCTGCATTAACAAGAAAAAAGTTAGTTTTCGTCAAGTCATTACATGCAAAAAAAATTCTGCCAATGGAACAAGCAACATTTTCTTGATAAGATTTCTTGAAATAAGATGAATCTGTCTTAAAACAAGTTTTCATATCTCACTGAAATGTTTCTCTTTAGGTCATTTTGGCTTACAGTATTTTGAGTGTGATGAGATATTTTGATTAGAAATCACTCCTACATACTCCAAGCAGCTAGTGCACACAGGTGAGTACAACTATTTGTAATCA
Organism: Atherinomorus stipes; assembly: GCA_023101725.1. Taxonomy (NCBI): domain Eukaryota; kingdom Metazoa; phylum Chordata; class Actinopteri; order Atheriniformes; family Atherinidae; genus Atherinomorus; species Atherinomorus stipes. The sequence goes on along the minus strand of JALJCO010005994.1, from coordinate 225,177 downwards.
TGGGTTATTCACCCAAAGTGACACACCCACCACCAAAGCGCCAATCGGGCATGCACACAACAGCATTTTGATATAAATGTCATTACTCACATATATGGCTTCTACAATCAGTATGATAAAAACGGATACTGATATTTTCTGATATCACATTTTAATGATATCAGTAGGCCAATAATATTGGGCATCTCTACTAAAATCCAACCTGAAAATAAAAGATACTTGATCATAGGCCTGTAATATTTTCACTTAGATTGATTCAAAAGATGCTTTCTTTCATCAGCATTTTCATTTCACTTAAAGGTCCCATATTATGCAAAATGCACTTTTTCAAGTTTTTAACACATAATTATAACTTGCTGGAGTCTATGGAGACCCCTGAAGTGTGTGCAGATGCGTACTCTCTGTATTTCTCCCTCCCTGCATTTCTGTGAAAGAGTCCTCCAGCAAGCCGTTTCTGAAACGGTCTCTTTGTGACGTACGAAGAAGACCTGGCCCGCCTACTAGGCCCTCCCACTGTCACTGGTACAGCCCTCTGCTTGCCTCCTCAATCCCCCCCCCCCCCGCCGCGCGCCCCCCCACCCCCTCCGAGCCACCACCGTCCTTGCTCCGCATGAGCAACTGAGAATGCGGTGGGGAGAGGACAGCATGCTAGCTGCTCTGTTTCATGCTGCAAGAAACAAGTCTTTTTGCAGATCAGCTGAATAAGTGGGACTCGATGGATATATCTTTTATTTTTCCTGAAATCCTCCTGAAACGGTCTGAAAAGAGTTCATGTATGTGCTGAGTGAGCATTTTACACCGGAGTCTGTCAGGAACCTGTTTCAGCTCCAGCCGGCTTTGCCACTAAACTGTGGCTGAAACTTGAGTCATACCAACTCTCTGTGAGCCGCCCTTCAACACGGAGGAGGTAAGTTGTCAGGTTTAACCGGCGTTAAATCATTTAGCGACAGTCGGCAAAACACAGCCAGCTTAGCTAGCCGAGTACATCAGCTTAGCCATTAGCTTGTGAGAAGCAAACTCTCTCATATACCACAACCTGACGGAGAGGCGACAGCAGCTCTTTCTTTTTACATGAATACTGTTACTTGGGGCATTTAGTGAAAGGCTTTTAAAGTTTACATGCTGTTTGCAACTGTGAAAGGAGGAGGAGGAGCGGTGGGGGGGTGTACGGCAGAATGTAAACGAGCTAATTCCCGGCTCGTTGCACACGTTGTTGCAGCTTGTAATGCAAAATAGCGGAGATCACACAACAACAGCTGTCGCAAATCAGCGCCTAACGGGACAGAGCCGCAGGCCAGAGTGCACACACACACCTGCTTGTTCTGACCCCCACCGATAACGCACGACACGGTGTGCAGACTGCCGCAGCATTTATTACTTTACTGACTAACAATATACTTAATATGGCACTTTGCACTTTTATTTTTGTTCATGTAACTTTATTTATTCAAACGATATGCATCATAAATGGACATTATCTTTTTTCTTCTTCAATTATTTAAAAGTTCATTTCTATCACTTTATTTCCTCCTCAGGGAGCACACCACTACCGAGTGCAGGAAAGAGAGCTGCCTCCCAACTATCCACATACAGCCACGCTCAAAGCAGGTTTAGCTTTGGAATATTTTTATTTACTGGAATAAACTTACTTTTACTTTCACTTAACTCTCTGTTTTTACTTGTTTTATATACATCGTAGATTAACTAGTGAAATATAATTAACAGCTTCCAGGCCTCTGTGTCCTGCAAACATGTACAGCCACACTTCCTCTAACCACTAACCCACTTTTTAACTTCAACCCAATAAACCACAAAAAGACCTTTGAGGAAATGGAGAGGAGAGGACCATTTAGGCACATCTTCAATGCAGTCACGAGAGGAGGATGTCACCAGATCCTCAAACTCTCCTCATTCACTTTCAACAGACATGAAGTTGCTTGTTCCCTACATTCATCCTACATATGAGACCTCATTAGAAAAACAAGCAGAATATTCTCAGCTACAGTCCTTAATTTTTCCTCCTTTTTTTCTTCCTTTCTTTATTTTATCAAACATCCACACAAACAAAAATACTGGGAGGAAAACGAACAAAAATTTCTATCACTTATTACCAAAATGAACAATAAAACGCCACCACACTTCAAAAATATCCAAAATGGACTCCTCTTTCCTTTATAGGGAGAAACCCAAACTCCACAGACATTTTTGCTTTCCACCATTTTTCTATATTAAATAATCAAACTCTCTCTCTTTTCCAGACAATAAGAAACAAACAGTTTTTCAAACCAGACACACGGTAACGAAATGAATTTAACATTACTAATCGGGAATTATGGAACCTAACTCTCGTGACACAACACTCAACAAGGTGGAGGAAAACAAAATGTTTATCCTCACAGAAAACATGAGAAAAAAAATGTTTATCCTCACAGAAAACATGAGAAAAAAAATTTTATCCTCACAGAAAACATGAGAAAACAAAATAATACCTCACAGAAGAACATGGAGAAAAAAAATGTTTATCCTCACAGAAAACATGGAGAAAAAAAATGTTTATCCTCACAGAAAACATGAGAAAAAAAATGTTTATCCTCACAAAAAACATAAAACAAATTTTATCCTCACAGAAAACATGAGAAAAAAAATATATATCCTCACAGAAAACATGAAAAAAAAATGTTTATCCTCACAGAAAACATGGAGGAAAAAAAAAAACCCACAACAGGAACAAAATGTTACCTCACAGCAGAAAACAAAATTTACCCCAGACAACAAAATAATCCTCAGAAAAAAAGGCAAAGCAAAATATACAGATTATTTACCATCATTTTTTTCTTTCCAGATCTTCAGAGCGTGCAGCTCGGTTCCATATACGCCTTTCATCAACATGCTCTATTTCACTGCCCATTTCCACCATGACATCTTCACAAATACATCCTACAACGTCTCAGCATGAGGAAAGACCACTTTGTGGTACACAGGGCTGACTCTGCAGGTATTTTTATGTCCCCCATGTTCTCTCAGGCTAAAGAATGGAAAAAAACTGACGCATGTTTTTTTTTTTCTGATGAAAGAACAGTCTCCGCTTCTTTGGTCTTTACTTCCACACACATTCTTGGCTCTCCAAATCAGTGAAAATATTTAGAAATTTGGCAACATGGAGCTCTGCTCTAACTCTACAGTTATGAGTTAAGTGCACAAATTATTTTATTCTCTATTTTTTTTCCTTAAATTTTGGGGCAAATGAAATAAATCCTGGGCCACTATTTTTTGGTCACTTGGTCTGTATTTGACACAGGCATTACTTACAGGCTCTTTTTTTTTACACGTCTTTCACATTCAAAAAACACTAGTGATTATTTAACGGTACATTTATGTTCTGGTATTATACTGCAGTGTGAAAAAGTGTGCAATGTCATAAAATTTTTTGAGCCGCATCTGCACTCAACCAAATTACAAAAAAAACTAGTTTTTTTTTTTTTTTTTTAAGTTTCGTTAATTGAAGTATTCCATAACTATAATTTGTGACATGTTTTCTCCTCTTATTTAGGAACATCCTCATTGTTCAAATTGGAGAAAGTCATGTTGAACAAGTGAATCCTGAAAGCTGGAAAAAATGAGTCCCCCCCCACCAGTGGAGGTGTTCCGTGTCTCCTTCGTTTTGCCTAAGTTGGTTTTTCCTTGGAATGCTTCAGGTAAAGATAATGGAGCAAGCTCTATAAATCTTAGCTTGCACTCGTATAACATTTTCTTTATCTCTAGACTCTACCTCTTACTACTTACTACTACAACCAAAAATCCTCAAAACCAGTCTTCAGAGGGCAAGAAGAGGGTGTGTGGATAAACCAGTGAAGACTGAGCCACTTTTTGTAAGTTTGAAATGCTTTATTTTGTTTCCAAATACAGAAATGCAAAGTTTTAGTTATTTACATCATTTACAAAACAGAAATCATTTACAGAATCTAAAGAAAACGCTGTAAAGTGAAATCAAGAGAACTTTCAAAATGTTTGTGTCCCATGTGCACACAAACAAAATGTAACCCCCCTCTTTGTACCTTTTGAAAAATCTTTGTGGACCCAGTGTCTTACACGGCGATGAAGATTCCCATCCTGAGAGACCTGCGAGCAGAGTGTGCGACCAGATGGGGGTCATCGCAAGCTGTGCGTCTCGCTTCAATCAAGAGGGGAACCTTGAATCCTTCATGTCGGCCCTCTGGAACCGGAAATTCACCACACATGCTGGAACAACTACCAGTGCTCTCTGTCCAAGGAAGCCCCGACACCATCGGACAAAGCTTCGGTATCACATGTACCTGAATCACCTGGGAAGCAAAAACAAGTGTCATAAAACATTTCTTTTTTTACATTTTTACATGCAGGTGTTGAAGCCCAAAGGCAACTTTAGCAAACACTTTTGAACTGTAATCTCCTAAATATTTATATATTCATAGTTTTCTGATTTATTTATTTTACCATTGAATGTTTTCTACTTTTATATAACTGTTTAACTTTTTCGTACTCCTTTACGTTGAGGAAAAAAAACACTGATGCTGCTTTTTCTTTTACAAATAAATGTATTATTCAATAAATTTGTTTTATTTCAAAGATCATATGTGAATGCAAACAAAGCTATAATGTCTAACAAGATGGTTTATAAGTTTAGCTATAACTATACTAGTTTGTGGTATACTTTATCCCACTAAATATGACTTATGGCATAAGTCACAAATTCATTTTTAATTGGGGGACATTAAGGTTCAGATAAACTCCAACTTACTTCTCTATCTACATGCTCAACTCCACTACTTCCTAATTATTAGTGCTCCTCTTTTCATTCTTTCATTACTACAAACTTTAATCCAAGTTTGCCTATCTCACTACCATACACATGGTCGGACACCTGATTAATCAGTTTGTCCAATAATGAAAGACGGGAAAAGTTGCAGTAAATTCAGGAAGTAGTGATGTGCATAAAGCCTTTCTTTGATCTGTAAACGGCCATACTGCTCTTATGTGCATTCCTATGTAAAGAGCAGATTCAGCTAACAGGCTCTAAAAGGTGGTCCAACATACGGGTCATATGGTCCTCTACCTGCTGCATCTGTCTCAAACCTATAGGGTAACATTTATAAGGTAAGTGTTGATGTGGAGAACAAAATCATGCAAGTCAAATTGTGGCCAAAACTTTATTAGCTGTGGTATTTCCTGACAGACATTCTCCTGCTCTTTAGGCATCGTTGCACAATTTCCACATGAGCAGCACCTAAAATCACACCATAAAATATGAAATATTAAACAGGATTATTCCTGGATTATATTAGGTTACTTATTAACATTTAAAAAGAAACCATCTTGAATTAGCAACTTAGTTGAGACTAAGAATGTTGAGGAAATAGTGTTTGCAGTGATCATAAAACAGATGTAAGCTGCAATAATTACTGTAAAATAACTATTACAGGATGTATGGACAAATTGTAGTTTGCTTTTCTTCCAAAAACATCAAACAGCAGAATGGCCTAATTCTGATAAATGAGTAGCAGTGGATGATTACAGCTAGATAATTATTGATGAAAAACATAGTGATGGTGAACTGTAGTGTCATAACTCAGACTGTGGGAATGCAGTGTGACGAAGGTTCATAGCTCAATCAGAATTTGTTTTATTCTCCAGCATTAGATTTGCTGTTTCTCTGAGAAACACTTGGCGTTTTCAGGTTTTGTACTTTTCAGTGGGCATAACAAAGAGCCGAATATATACACAATTTTTACTTTTTATTCTTTTTTTTAACGAAAAACGAGGCAATATCGCGTTGTACTGGCGTTTTAAACTTTTACCCATTCAATAGACAACAAAAGAACACTATTCTCCGTCGGGGGAAAAACGTTTAAAAACATCAAACCTTACCGTTCAGAAACTGCATTTCCACTTCTTCCTCTTCCTCTTCTTGCTGCTCCTCTCCTTCAGCTTCAGATTCGGGGTCAAATATATCCGTTTGGAGTCTTTGTTTTGGGCAATCGGACTATTTTTAGCAGCCATTATAACAGACGCTGGTTGTCATGGTTGCGGGCTGGTGGGGGCGCGGCCTTCGAGCGGGGCGGGGGCGTGGAAAGCAGCAGCTCATTACATATTAAGTAGGGCACCAAAACAGCTTGGCCAGCAGAGGGCTGAATAAGGGGGTTTCTGGTGCATGCTGTCTTCCTAATCTGAGAGGAATTTTCCTGCACAAATGGCAAATACATGTTCTGGGGGCCTTATTGTTAATATATTTACTTTCAAATTGCACCATAATATTGGACCTTTAAAGGAGTGATGACATCGCAGTAAAAACTGGTTCATGTAGTCGACATCACTGCATATGTAAATACTCCAAAGAAAGAAACATCACTTTTTACAGCGGGGGATTGTTTTGGCACGCTAGACCTCCCTCCCTCAGTAAAAGAGTTGGGTGCGGTAATGATATGCAGCTTTACCCGGAGACCAAGTTGATTTCATTTTGATTGGCTACACCTTATTTGGCTATAACCTTATTTAGAGAAAGTAGGTCATGCTGCGGTCGGACTTTGCTAAAAGCTAACTGTTAGCAACATGGGCACTTGTGAGCTACAGGGGTTAGACAATGAAACTGAAACACTTGGTTTTAGACCACAATCATTTATTAGTACGGTGTGGGGCCTCCTTTTGCAGCCAGTACAGCAACAATTCGTCTTGGAAATGACATGTACAAGTCCTGAACAGTGGTCAGAGGGATTTTAAGCCGTACTTCTTGCAGGATAGTGGCCAGGTCACTACGTGATGCTGGTGGAGGAAAACGTTTCTTGACTCGCTCCTCCAAAACTCCCCAAAGTGGCTCAATAATATTTAGATCTGGTGACTTTGCAGGCCATGGGAGATGTTCAACTTCACTTTCATGTTCATCAAACCAATCTTTCACCAGTCTTGCTGTGTGTATTTGTGCATTGTCATCCTGATACACTGCACCGCCTTCAGGATACAATGTTTGAACCTTTGGATGCACATGGTCCTCCAGAATGGTTCGGTAGTCCTTGGCCCATCTAGCACAAGTCCTGGGCCAAGCGAATGCCGTGATTTGGGCCACTGTGGTTTTACGTTTTTTGGATACAATCCAGGTTAGCACCCGAACATCCCGTTCAGACAGCTTCCTCTTGCGTCCACAGTTAATCCTGTTGGATGTGGTTCGTCCTTCTTGGTGGTATGCTGACATTATCCTGGATACTGTGGCTCTTGATACATCACAAAGACTTGTCATGGTCACAGATGCGCCAGCAAGACGTGCACCAACAATTTGTCCTCTTTTGAACTCTGATACAATGTTGTATGCATTGCAATGCTTTGAGCAAAACTGTGCTTTTTACCTGCTAATTGAACCTTCACACTCTGCTCTTACTGATGCAATGTGCAATTAATGAATATTTGCCACCAGGCTGGTCTAATTTAGCCATGAAACCTCCCACACTAAAATGACAGGTGTTTCAGTTTCATTGTCTAACCCCCGTACGTTTATCAGACAAGACAGCATTTAGAAAATAAATAAACTTACAGGTAATGACAAGGTTGCTGTCGCCTCCCTCAGTAGAATGATAGAACTACGTAGAATGATAAGCTGCTGTCTGATTCAACCGTTTTTGGACAAAGAAACAAAGCTGACAGACCATAAACAGGAACTTTGATTCTCACTCTGGACATTTACATGATCTCATCAGTGCACAACACATCACATTATACCCCCAAAACCCCAGAAAAGTGAAATTTGATGCCATGGCACCTTTGAAGTAATACTGTGCATACTCTGTGAAGACTAGACTATCTTTCCTGTAATTACCTCTTGGTGGGGAAGATTGTCTTATGGAAAAGAGAAAACTGGTGATTATGACACTGTCAATGCAATTGAATCATAAATGTTATTGGAATATTTTATGATTCCAGTGAAGACAAGTCACACAAGTCATGATGGTTACCTATATGTGGACAATCTTTCTTATTTGTCAGGAACCAACACAAATTCATGCAGAGCTGTAAATATTTAAGCATGCAATGAAAAAAAAAAGAGATCAGAAATGATTTATGACTCCGGATGTTTGCAGTTTTCTATCTACAGGGTTACCTGATATGTATGATATTTATTCTTGGAGGTTGATAGAAATCTTGTGCAGGAACATTGTGTGAAATTAAAGTTATATGTAAATATAATGCGACTTCTAAGGCTGAATTTAAAGATTATGTTCTTGTGGTATTTGCTGTTAGGCTCAATGAATATAAATGATGAGTTCCAGTCATCTGCTTTGACAGGCAAAGCTGAGTACTCTCAGCACTGTAGGTGTTAGTGCTAGTTATTTTCCATCCACTTATCCAGATGAAGCATCTGATTAACCTGCGGTACCAGTCTAATGTTAGTCTTGGAGCAGCATGGGGGAATCTCCAGCTGCTCAACTTTGTTTAGTCAGACCTTTAGTCAAACACCTGCTCATTACTGCACACTAACACACACATGCCCGGCCTTTTCTCCTTGCACAATAAAAACTCTGAGGTGTAGAGAAATTCCAGTCTAATTGTGGAGCTCAGGTGAATTAAGCAGGGCAAGTGCAAACCAATCTTCCCCCGTCTCTCTGCTCCCGTCTGTCTCTTTCAGTGTTTGTCTTTGGTTGGTCTCCATTCAAATCTTACGTAACTGTGTTGGTGAGAACCTGCTTGCTGTTCAAACAGGTCGGCCTCACGGAGGATTAGAGGCTGATGGAGATGACCCACATACTGGGACGTTCCCCTGCAGGTACCCGTCACTCCTTCTGAAACACATGGAATCATGCTCGCCACATGCATCTACTCCCGTCATGTTTGAGGTTATTAGAGAGGAAACAGGTTAATGGAGTAGTCAAGTCTGACTATGAAACCTGTTTCAAGGTGAATGAGGAAGACTGCTTTGTTCTGTTCCCTCACTGGCATGAGTCATTTCTGAGTCACTTCTGATTGAGCAGAACTTCATTGTTACTTGTTTTTGTGTATTTGTCATTCAGGGATGACATAGTTTCTGCTCTACATGATGGCACAGACTCACTTGCACACCCACTGACCTCTTTATTAGATCAGCCTGTCCAATTGCTTATTTTCATACAGTTGTGTTTCAGATCATCAAACAAATTAAAAGATTAGATAAAGATAACACAAGTGAACACAAAATGCAGTTAAATGAAGGTTTTTATTAGGAAGGGGGGAAAAACCCAAACCTTCATGACCCTGTGTGAAAAAGTGATTGCCCCCCTTAGCAGCAACAACTGCATCAAGCGTTTGTGATAACTGGCAGTGCGTCTTCTACAGCGCTGTGGAGGAATTTTGTTCCACTCATCTTTGCAGAATTGTTGTAATTCAGCCACATTGGAGGCTTTTCCAGCATGAACCGCCTTTTTAAGGTCATGCCACAGCATCTCAGTCAGATTCGGGTCAGGACTTTGACTAGGCCACTCCAAAGTCTTCATTTAGTTGTTCTTAAGCCATTCAGAGGTGGACTTGCTGGTGTGTTCTGGATCATTGTTCTGCTGCAGAACCCCAAGTGCGCTTCAGCTTGAGGTCATTGGGTTCTAGCGGACCAGGATGTTGTTCCCACATCGTGGGTTTGATCAATACATTGTATCCGATCTGAATTGCAGATACTGGATCTGATCAGGGTAGCGGCTACTGGACTGAGAAATGGGCAGAGAGGACCGTGTTATATTAGTCTCTGTTTGGCAACCAAGGTGACTTACACGTGTTAACTGGTATATTTGCTTAGCTACTCAGCTACCTTACTCCATGTTAAAACAGTAGCTTTTACTTAATATTATACCGCTGCCTTGTAGCTAACTACTGTGCTAGTTGGTGTTAGCCTAATGCAGCTGCGAGTGAGGTCTTCCACGCCGTTTAATCCATATTCCACATCTCCACTTGTGTTTTTCTTTTGGTTTTGAGAAGGCAAAAAATACATCATCACCTAAACGTTCTAGATATCTGTCATAAGACTTGAAAATCCTGTCTATGCCCCATCTATGGAAGTGAAGTTTGCCAGAAACTCCTTACCTTAGTTACTGTTGCTAACGTATGATTGGTCAGCAGCGGTTCAAGGGCGGGGCTGGCGAAGGGTCAGTTGTATTCTGTTGGCTAGACAAAGAAAACTTAGCATAATAACAACTGTCAAAAGGACTGGGGTAGAACTGAGACGGGATATTTCCACGGTCCTCTTTTGACTTGAAGCTTTACACAATGCCAAAGGGACGATGCATTTTAGTGGCTCTGACTATTTATGTGAGAAAAGAACTTCATTTTGACACATTCATGCACTGTTTTGGGAGAAATATGAGCTTGTTGTGCTGAACCATCCAGGTTATTCTGGTTAAAGCACCAAAAGTGTTGAGAACATCTGTTTTGTTTCAAGAAATTAGTCAAAGTAACCGAGAAGGATCCATTTTGGTGGCTCCTACTATTTACTGTATATCTGGAGGGAATTTTTAAGGATGAGTGAACAGTTTTTGGGCGAGAAATGAGCTTTTGCGAGAACTTGTAAGACTTTTTTACCAAATGATCTTAGAGTTTTGAGAATCCAATATCTGTTTCAAGAAATGAGCCAAACCAGTGGGGAAAAACTGTAAAATACCAATAAAATGCTACCAAAGCCACAACTTCACCATAAATGTTCTGAAATGTACGGAATCAGTACTTCATAATGATAAGAAAACGTCGTGGGACTGGAGGAAAATTATTCATCATTACTCTCAGTTTTGATTCTCGGCTTGTTTCTTTGGTTTGACGAGGTGGGCACGCAATGGTTAAAACAAAACCCCCGTTTATTAATATCAAAAGCTAATGTCATGGGTAATTAACTTGGTTTTGGTGAATCGAAATATGAGAGGTGTTTTATTCCATCACTGTGTGAGGACATAAAAAAAAACAACAAAATAACCCCGAAACAAACGCAGGTAAAAACAACCCTGTGAGGTTTCTTCATGACTTTCTCTTGGCTGCTATCAGTTGTTCTTTCCTGTTTTGAGGCTTCGCCGCCTGCGTGTGAACCCCTGCGATCGTGCGCAGGTGTGCGCGAGCGTGTGCGTCATTGTGGGGTCTCCTCGTTGCTGAGTGCAGCTTCTCAACCGCAGGTCTGACTCACATGTTGTTTTTCTTGTTTGTAGGCTCTCTGTTATTTTGTGACCCTCACCTTTGCACTACTTTCTCCCTGGGGTGAGCGAGCATCGCCTTGCACTCCCCCGCCCTCTCTCTCTCTCTGTCTGTCTTCTGTATTTTTCCTCGCTGTCTTTTACTTCAGCTTGGAGGGGGTTTCCTGCTGAACAATTGAAGGAACCCGGCAGTCAGAGGTGTCGCGCTCTCTCATCCTACTGTATCTCTGTCGCGTGCACAGATAGCACACGAACTAACGCGTGTTTCACGCAGCTGGTGGGATGAGGGAATTCTGCAGGAAGAGCTTCCTGCTCAGGAGTTCATTGTGGATAAGAACTTTGCTTTCACAAAATTAAACTGCATTTTCAGCTAATCAGAAGCTACCATGTGGATCTTTGAGCATCATTGTTAAAGGTTTTTTCTTTTTACTTTCCTTAAAGGTACAGTATGCAAAAAATCAAAGGTCAATGGCAGAAAAATGTGATATATAATTCAAAACTGTGTTTCTGTTTATGTGTAATCGCTGCACTAGAATAACTGTTATATGTTTATTTTCTTAGAATGAGTCATTTATATCTACTTGCTGGGCGGTGCACATATGGAGGCTGCCATATTTGTTCCACCATTTTTACTATGGTGCCCCTGAATGGACAAAACAGTGTGAGTGAAGTGAGAACCCTCTGAAGCTGTTCCAGCTTTGTTTAATGAGAGTTAGAGAACTGTTTGGGATCAGTAATGCCTTAAAATACATTAAAAGTAGTTACTAATGGTACAGTCATAGCTACACTGGATCCACTCACAGATGAAAACATCTTTATGTCTGGGAGAATTTTGTCCACCAATGGCCACCATACATTCTCAACAGTGCTTGGAATATGAAGTCATTTGAAAGAAAACATCTTTTTAAGTGGCAAGGGCCAAGGGGAAGGGGTAAAAAAAGAGAATTGGGATTGGGCCTTGTAAACATCAGTTCACTCCTCATCCGCTAGGGGCTGGCAGCAAAACTGAGTAAACCACATAGACTCTCAGGTTAAAAAGGCCGACTTCTCAGCAGGAATAAACAAGTTTACAGTCTGGTTCAAAAAAAATAATTTTAAGTTTAACAGGTCACGTTTAGCTTCATGTCAACTGTGAGGGGAATGAATTTTTTATAACTCAACCATTTAGATGTGATTTGATCTTGAATTTACACATAATGAGGGGTGTGCCCTTTTGATTGACAGGCAGTAGACCAGATGCCGGCTAGTGGCTAGCTTCCTGCTCGCTCTTAGGCAGGCCTCAGTCAATAGCAGAGTAGCCCAGCGTGACCATGTAAGACTCAGTAAAACTCCAATCTTTTGAGAGTGGCCAAGATTTTTTTTTGCTTGTAATCAGCAAAAAATTTATGCTAATGGAACAAGCAAACTTTTCTTGAGGTAAAATAGATTTAAAAAAAAATCAAAAACAATAATTTTAGGACTAAGCAAGAATTAAAACACATTTACTCTCAAACATGATTAAAAATCTAACACATTCTGCTCTTGTCAAGTATATTATTCTCAAATCAGATCGTTAACAGTTTTTGCTGAATATAGGACTGTAAAACTTGGTTAGATAGACGGTTTTTGTAGTGTACCTGGAGTGTAGTGTACCTGGAGCCTACTCTGGATTAATCTATTAGTTTTGGACCAAAGCTGGAGTACCTGCACCAAACCAGCACAGGCAGCTGCTCCTGGAAATTTCCCTTTGGTTTAACTTCAGAAACCTGTCAACTCATTTTTAAAAATAAATATGTAGTGACTTTCCAGCTGAAGCTGTCACTAGTGTACTCTTCATTAGCAAGCAGGCCACACCAAATTCATTTCACATAAGCCAGAAGTGAAGAGGCTACAGCAATATCCGGTGGCCACTGACTTATCGCCTGTTGTCATAGAAACACTTCCACCTAACACCAGGCCCGACGGTCAATTACAGAGTTTATGATATTTGTGGTCGTCCAATATAAGCTGCCACTCTGAATGTTGAACCTCCATGTCGGCAGTTTCCAGCGTTTCCGACTCCACGATGACGTAATTATTCTGTAACAAGTCATTTGTGTTATTTTTGAGCACATTGGAGAGGCAAACAGAAAACACGCAATGTAAAATCTCCTGAAGTGGGTCCTACATGGTTCCCATATGGGAACCTTTAGTTTGCAACAGGCTCCTCTTCAGATCTTTAGGATCAATGTTTTTGCTGAGATCTGATTTGTTTGTATGTTTTTTACCATGGCACTGCACCATCAGACTCCAATGAGAACAGGTTATGGTTGTGCATGTGAAGGTCAAGTCATGATGTGCTTTGTATATGTAGGCAAATATGGATGCTACATGTTTATTTGTGTGTGAATTTCTACGTTGTGCATTTAGTCGACAAAATTATTCTTCTGCCCATCTGTAAAATTATTTCCTGCATCTTCAGGCTCAGAGCTGTGACATCTGTCTCACTAATGTGATGGAGAAGTCAGATGTGTTTCTGATTTAGGACCAAATGTAAAAGTGGCAAGGTTAAATTTGAAAAAATCTGGTTTGTGCTATTCAGACTGTCATAAATAATAATATACACTGCAAAAACGTGTGTTCTTAATATGAGTTAAAAACACTAAAACTGAGAAGATTCAGACTCTAATCAAGATGTGATCGAAATGTTGTTGGAATAAATGCGGCTGGGAGTAAGTGTGCAGGCTTTTTCTTTAATTTTTCATGTATACGGCAGTAGCCTTGCACCTGGTGATGTGCGTCTGTCTATAGAGTTATACATGCACCAAGCAGAGAAATAATCTAAGGAGATTGCAAAAACTACGAAATATTTAATTCAGAACTATCCAATGGATTACTAAAAACTGGAAGGATAGTGGGGACCATCGTATTCCAGGAAGAAATATGGACAGAAAATTTAATGAGCTCATTTTAACCTCTTTTTATCTCCAATTTTTGTTTGTCGCGAGAATACGCACGAGAGTCAGACATGTCTGTAAGCGCGTTCACGAGGCAAACGTTAAAGCCAAAACAAAGTTTTATCAGGACAGAGCAGGTGAAGGAAATGATGTCCCAACAGAGAAAAACGTGACAAAAACGTAACGGTGCGGTTGATGGAGAGGATCCACGAAGTAAAAGAGCTGGACTCTGATGGATATAAGGAGCGGACGTCTGACATGAAGTTAACCAAACACTGTTAGCTTTTGTAGCTACATTAGCAGCTTGTCCGTTTGTCTACCATCGTTAACTGGCCTCCTAGACAAAAGATAATAAGTTACACAAGCAGCAACACTTACCGACTGCACATCCTCACTGATAAATATAATCCACTGCTCCCTGGTAAAGCTGTCCCTCCTGTTAAAGCACCGAAAACTGCTGAATTTCTGCTGAGGCAACTCAGCACGGCATTTCCCCCCTTCCTCCTCCTCCTCCTTGTCGTCGGCGTCCTTTCTGACAAAGCTGGTCTACTCCGTGGCAGGTAATCAGCTGCCTTCAGGTGGTGCTAAAGACGCTCGCTTAGCAGCTAGCAGCCTCTCTAGTTCACGTCATAACAGCTGATCATAACTCCTCCGTAGCAGGTAATCAGCTGCCTTCAGGTGGTGCTAAAGAGGCTCGCTTAGCAGCTAGCAGCCTCTCTAGTTCACGTCATTCGGAGAAAGAAATTCAATTCGCGTACTATGGAGAGCGCGTGCTTGTGGCCGATTCTGGTGAGAAGAGAGAGCCCGCACTCAAATACTAAGTTACTTTCACTTTCCGGAGTTTCTGGCACGTTATAACTGAGGCCCCGTTCCAGTACACGTGCTTTAACGTGAAAAAGTGGGATTTCCGGGTGATGACTCCTCTAAAGACTGGTTCAGGGAGCGTGAGACATCAATTTCACACGAACGAGCCACCACAGAGTCCAGACCTACACCCCATTGAGAATCTTTGGGATGTGCTGGAGAAGGCTGTGGTCAGACTCTACCATCATCAATACAAGATCTTGGAGAAAAACTAATGCAACACTGGATGGAAATAAATCTGCTGACATTGCAGAAATTTATTTGGAACAATAGGCGCTTTTGGACTGTAGGAACCTTTTGGAGTTCCTAGAACCTTTTCAGGAACCAGGTTATTTTTTGCACATTTGGACATGTAGGAACTAAGGACCTTGGCCCTCAGTTCTAGAACCTTTTTAGCTCCTACTCTGAGGAAGGGTCGTTTTGGGGTTCCATAGGAACTGAAATACGTAGATGATTGGTGATTGGTAGAACTGGCAAGCCCCGCCCCTTGCGTGATCTCCGCTTTTTCTGTCCCCGCCATGTTTAAAAAGTCCCACAGCTGTTTACCTGTTTGATCGTTTACCGAGCTCGTAATAACAACAACTATTACAATAGGAGTGTACCAATTCATTATTAAACCAATCGCAATGGTACACGTCCCGAATCCAGAACTCTTTTGAAATTTTGACCGAAATACAGCTGCAAAGTGTGGCAGTAGAATCTGCGGCTGCTGCTCGGACATTTTAGTGGACGGACCGCCCACTAAAATGTCCGGGCGCAGTTCAATAAAAGGTAAACAAGACGTCACGTGATACATCTGACCGTGATGATGGAAAGCTGGCAAGTTAGCTTTTATAATAGCTTTGAATAAAAGAGATGGAAAACCTAAACACTGTTGCAAATTGTGTCAGTGCAATCTGCGCCACTTTAGTGGACGAACCCCGGTCCGTCCACTAAAGTGTCCAGGCAGACTTCAGCGAAAGGTTGAAGGAAACAAGACGTTAGTAGTGCAGCTTTCCAACGGGGAGCTGTTCCGTTACGTGATGCAAATGACCGTGATAATGGAAAGCTGACCCAGCCAGCATTTCCATGTGGGGCCCATAGGGGTTAAATTTTGACTGCACATGAAGGACTCAAGTGGGTTTGCCACGGTTTCCATGGTGGCCCCCCTGTGTTTTACCATGTGGGTTTCCACATATGGGGCCCATGTAACTTAAACTATGAGATTTGCAAATTTTCCCAGTTCAAGCCCATGCCTAAAGGCTATATGGGAAAACACAGGTGGGGCCACCATGGAAACCGTGGACAAACCCACTTGGGTCCCTCATATACAGCCAAAATTTAACCCACATGGGCCCCACATGGAAATGCTGGCTGGGTGGTAAGCTAGCTTTTATAATAGCTTTGAATAAAAGAGATGAGAAACCTCAGTTTTGTATCAGGTCTGCTGGGGCATAAATTTGTCTGTCGACGATTGTGTCAAACATGGTCTCTATCAAGGTCCTCCCTCATGTACGAATGCAAACTGATGGGGAAGGGTAGTTCTGATAACTAAACTACAGACGGGGAGTTATCTCTGTCCGAATGCGCCTAATGCCACAGGGAACGCTGCCGTAATCAAAGCTAAAGGTGGTCCAGCCAAATATTAGAGTGGACCTTTTTTTTTTGGTGGTGCTTTTTCTTGGTCAGGCAGTGTATGTCCAGCTGATGTCTCTGTCCTGTTTCCCTGATTGAAAATCTTTTGGAAAATTTGTTTGCTCTTCTCAAACTCCTGAAGTCAGGAGAGACTATAAACTATCCTCGGCAGCATTTTGGAGGTTGTGATTGCAGCTTTAGCCAAAGCTGATTGTGAAACTTTAGATTGTGGACTGAGAAACTACGGAAGTCCACAGTCAGTCCTCATTCAGAAAAATCCAGAGTAAACAAGCAGCTTGGAACAAAGTCTTCCTGCGTTGTGGTGATCCTATAACTGAACATTAATAGCTCCCTAAAAAAGACAAAGCGAGTATAGAAAGTTTCAGTTTGCTCAGTCATTGTACTCAGTTTAATTCCAGCTCTGTTCCTGTGATCATGTAAACACTCGCTCACATTTAGGAACAAAAGTGACCGGGTTTCAGTTATTATTTTGGTGAGCTCAGTGTCGTAACATATACAGAAGGATGACCGCAACTTTAAAAATAAGCCCATAAGTGGAATAAAGAAAGTTATCCTGAAGCATTTTATGTGAGACAGGCAGATAGGAGAGTTAGACAAACAGAGATATAAAAAGGCCTGGGCGCCCACTGTGTATTCAGGGTGAGGTTAGGGGAAAACCTACGGCCACTTCTTTGGACAGCACTTTGTTTATTGGCTACATTTTCTGCAGCATTCTGCAGCGGTCATGGTGACCGGTGTAAAGTTTGTCTTTTCTAAGTTGTGGGTGACCAAGTTCTCAGTTGCCCGCTTTCTGAGTTTGAGCGTCTGTCTTGATTTGTGATGTGATTAGACGCTGTTTTGGATTAAACATGTTTTTTTTTAAATAATGATTTCATGGGAAACTTAACAACTGAGTGGAAACAACTCATGACTGACCTTACCTAACATAGTCACGCAGAATCAGCACACAGAGCTGCACACACACACACATTAGAAAACAGCTGGAGGTCACCCTGGGTGCAGTGCGCCGCTGTGTTGATTGACAGGTGCTTTAACAGGCTGTGATTGGGTCTAAGCTCACCTGAGATGGACCGGCTGCTGACCACCGTCTTTGGTAACAAAACTTGACACGCACACATGAATTCCGTCAGCCCTGCGCGCACTCACACACGCCAACCTCCCGACACGAACAATGCCACCTTACCGCCCTCTGATGCCTCAAACTGTGTCCCCTAAAAATTTCATTCACCCAAATGAAGACATTCCGTTTGATCTGCATAGGAATTTCCCTCTTCCATCTCCAGGACAGAGGGAGAGAGAGTCGCACAATGTACCAGTTAAAAGGACTTGGTCGCCATTGAAACTGGGCCCTCTAAAATCCCTGTAGAGCCCTCGGGGCCCCCATTACGGTTCTGGCTTCTATAGAAGGAGCTGCAGTGCTGAACACTGGGCCTCCTTGTATTCTCCCGGTGCCCCAGCTGAGAGCCATTGACAAGCCCCACAATGTCCCGAGCGCTCCTTTACAGTAGAGAAGGGTTCTTTTCTCTGAAGGGCGGCTCTGGACTCTGAGAGGAGGACCTACTTTTTTCACAAGGATCCCACTCCAATAGAGGCATCTGCAATCTGTTGCTTGCCCCTCAGCCTGGTCCAGCCTCTTCTCCCCTTAAGCTCCTTTTCTATTGCGAACCTGCAGCGAACGAGGACAAATCGAGCATGAATTCCTGAGCGCCTGGCAGCCGCTGCAGCTCTGTAAACTCGCTCCTGCTTTTCTCTATCTCCCTTCCTTGCTCTTTAACTCTGTCTTTTGTGTATGAAAGGCCCCCGAGGCCTGTTTTTCCCTCAACCATCTTTTTACTTCTCGCATGTGCATCTTTCAACTGCTTCCCACTCTCTTCAGGAGTGAAGTGCCGAATGCGGGAGGTGAAGGGGGCTAACGAACAGAACCCCCAATAAAAGAGCTTTATGCAGAGCAGCTGAATGGGAATCTGTTTTACTGGACATCCACCCATCTACCAACAATCCCAGGCCGTGCTCCTCTCTGTCCATTGAAAGTAATACAGAGAAGAAGCGACGGGTGTTTGTGTGTATGGGTGGGGGGGGGGGAAGTTTTCCACACTTAAAGTGTTTAACCTGACTTTCAGAGTTGTTCAGAAAAGTTGCAGAATAATGCAATCATGTGCGATACCCCTGAGTTCCCATCCGATCCGATAACAAGTTCAATTCAAGCCAGTATCGGCGATACCAAGCCGATACCAATACATTGTATAAAACCTTAATATGTTTGGAAAATTGCTTTGAAAACAGGCATCACTAAGGGAAAAGTTAAAAACTCCATGTTGCAGACATGTTGATGGGTTGTACAGGTGTGTGCTTCAGTGTGTGTGTGTGACTGCCATGGGTAACCTGCTACCAGGCTGTGCTCAAAAAAGACAATTTGATCACAAGTTTCTGCCTGGAAACAATAAAGATTGAATAAAAATGAACTGATAGTTTGCACTTTTATAGAATAGTTTGTAAATAAAACTGAAATAATTAATCAGATACATAAATGCATCATTGCCACTTTGCATGTTTAAGACCATGTACCTGTCAACAGGTGCAGAAAACACCTGATTGCACTGCTGCTTAACAAAATTTTAGCTTTGGAGCCCCATCATGCTTGTTTACTTGATTTGTTTTTTGTTTGTTTGTTTTTAATATTTCTGTTAAACCACTATTCAAAATCAATGTCATGATTTTCACAGAATTTTAATTTATCATTGCTTTAGTCAATTTCAGCTTATTTCACCGACAGATTATTTCTTTCCTTCTTTAATTGGAGGGTATGAATAATTTTGAGGACGACTGTATATATAAATTGCTCACCCCTTCCATTGAAGAAAAGGCTAAATTCACAATAGTAATTCAAATAACAAGAAACTAAGGAAACTAATAATAAATAAAAATTTACAAAAATAGGATTTAGTGAAGTAAATTAATGCTTCTGAATTGGAGTGGAAAATAATAATAATAAAAAATGCACAAACAAAACTGCCCCAGACCAACTAGGTACGGAAAGTATTCAGATCCTCTTAAATTTTTCACTCTGTATTTCACTAAATACTGGCTGCAATGAAGTGCTGCAAAAATTATTTTGTGACCATTCCAGATCTGTACCTTCCCACAATTCTGTCTCTGAGTTCCTTTGGCAATGGTCAGTGGTATTAAAATGGTATTAAAAAAGAAAGCAGTTTTTCTTTTTTAATAAATTTGCAAACATTTTTACATTTCTGTTTTTTTCTGTCAAGATGGAAGGTGCTGAGTGTACATTAATGACAAATAAAATAACCTGTTTTGATTTTGGTAATTGCAATGAAACAAAGAAGTGAAAAGTTTAAAGGGGTCTGAATACTTTCTGTACCCAGTAGATCAACCTGCTCATGGACAGTGGACCAAAATACCTGTCAAAAGGTGCAGAAAACTTATTGAACATTACAGAAAACATCTGATTAAAGTGATGCTTGTTTACTTGTTTTATTTTTTGTGATTTTGTTTTTAATATATCTGTTGAAACAAAATTCAAAACCAATGTCACCAATTTTAGAGAATTTGTATTTATCGTTACTCTTGTCAATTTGACTTATTTTACTGACAGCTGATTTTTTTCGTCTTTAATGGGAGGGTGTGAATAACTTTGAGGACTGAGGATAGACATTTTTGCTGCGGTGGCTTTAATGACATCACTGTTATGTGACCCACTAAATGTCTGTAAATAAGGACAGCTCACCACAAAAAAAGCCACTTCAAGCTGCTTCGAGCTCACAGGGGGGTCCGACTAAAGTTTCGTAACTAAACATTGGTGACATGAAGGAGTTTGTGGCAGATAATGCCTTATTTAGAGGCTGCGTAAGGTTGCCTGCACCACTTCCATTATTTTGGACATACGCTGATCTGGAGTGGATCTAAAAATCTCCTGAAGGAATTCAAGTTGCACCAAAACTCTCTGGGTGAGGAAATGAACGTATTTAATGCTAGAAAATAGGTCCAGGTTGAAAAATAAACAAACTTCCCCTTTAAATAAAAACACACACAGCAACTATAGATAGTTTTTTGGGCGTGGTATTGAAGTAATAGTACACCCACAGAATGATGTGCATTTATTTTCTACTCACCTTCATGTTGAGCAAGACTATGGAGCACTTTATTAATATCTCAAATGCAGCCGGAGATCGGACAGGTTTTCATTTTCCCCCAACTTTCATATAACGGAGTTCACTGGAGCGCAACACAAAAAGATCCACAAAACTCCACAAAAACTTGTCAATATTCCTCCATTCTGCTCGTCCAACGTAATCCAAGTGTCCTGAGTGGGTAGCGTCCAGAGTTTACTCGAAACGACATCATTTAATATATTTTTATAGCCTAAACAGTACTACATTGCACTTTCTATTTGCGCGTTTGTGCGAGTTCATGACACTATGTAAGCTGTGTCATTCAGCGCCTACTCTGCCGATAATGCAAGTGTAGAAGAAGAAATTCACTGTTTACATTGTGCTAAGAGCGACAGAGCTGCTGACAAACACAGGACGGGGTTGGATATTGATTTAAAACAAAGAAAGAAAAAGAGAACGTGCAATCACGTCTGCCGCGGCTTCCGTAGTGTTGTGAACTCGCAGTTGCGTGCTTCACGGCAGCAGGATGTAGTACTGTTTAAGCTATAAAAATCTACTAAATGATGTCGTTTTGAGTAAATTCTGGACGCTACCCACTCAGGACACTTGGATTACGTTGGACGAGCAGCATGGAGGAATATTGACAAGTTTTTGTGGACTTTTATGGACCTTTTTGGTTCGAGCCTGGTCACCTCCATTATATGAAAGTTGGGGGAAAACGAAAACCTGTCCGATCTCCGTCTGCATTTGAGATATTAAAAAGTGCTCCAGAGTCTTGCTCAGCATGAGGGTGAGTAGAAAATGAACACACATCATTCTGTGGGTGAACTATTCCTCTGGAAGCACATTCTGTATGGAAGCTAACATGCACATTCTGACATGTATGAACCCACACTGTGACATCGACTGTAAATAGAGTCTGTCCACAGACACAGAAGCTTGATCACACAAGCCTTTGTCAAGGCCACTCTCATCCTTTTCCTCCTCCCTCGCCCTCAGTAAAGCCCAGGGGATCCAGTCATCCAAGGCCAACACTGCGCACATCTGCTGTGCTGGACAGCCAGGCCAGCAGGCAGAGCGAGGGGCAGGTTTGGGGCCCTGTGGTCAGGGTACTTGGCTTTGGAAAGACTCGGGGGGTTGTCGGCTGGATGGAGAGGGGTTTGGGAGGGGGTGAGATGCCTCAGAGCAGTGCTCGGGCTTCCATGGAGATACTGTCTTACAGTGTTTACAGCCTCCCAATAGCGTGTCCGACCTCTCCTCCCAAAGCCTCTATTCCTGCACAGACCCACTGTGTGCCTCCTCTTCTAATGTAAATGCTGGGGGGCTGGCGGGGTGAAGAGTGACTGAGTGTGTGTGGGTGATTCTCTGCCTTCCCTCTGTTCTTGTTGGAGCTGTGTTTTACGATGTCAGCCTTTCATTTTATAACTCTCTCCATCCTTTCTCCTGCTTTTATAAGAGGTTCTGTTGGGCCAGGCCTGCTGCCCAGCAGAAGCTGGTGTTAGTGCCATCAGGCTTTCACACTCCCACCTATTAAAGCGAATGAAAGGTGGCAGGGCTTAAGAGTGCTGTCTGGCCCTGAGCAGGGAGCACCTGGTAGTTTTTATGTGCCAGCGTGGACACCGGGCCAGAAACGTCCATCTGACCGGCTTATTTTGTCTTCAAAAATAGCCCCAACACTTCAGCCAACATTTGTCAGCACAGCTTTACATTTCTTGTCAATAGAAGAAATTTGTGTAATACGGATGCTAAAGCACGCTTCTTCCACCAAGACAAGAAATGAGCTTTGTTTGTTTGTTTGTTTGTTAGCAGAATTACTCAACAACTACTGTCCCATGTTTCAGTTCAGTGGGGGATTCAGGATTCCACTTGTTGATGTGGATCAGACTCATTCCAGTCACCAGTTTATCTGTATGGGTTGCTGTAGCAACAACACAACTTCAGGTCCCTTGCAGCCTTGTCTTTCTAGAATCCTCTTCTTAACATTTGTTTGGTGTCTTGTTGACAGACTTCACGTAGCCCTTGACAACATCAAGATAGAAGCAGTAAGAGCCTGCTCAGCTGCTGCTGCTGCTTCGGAGCTCGCCCCGGGCCCATTAAGGCCCCAGAGCCCAGGCTGAGGTTCATTAGGGCTTTTTCAAGGGCTGGACTGGGACAAAAAAATCCGCCTGGGCATTTTGAACCGAGACTGGCCCACCAGGTATTGATGGAGAGACGATGAAGCCTCTGAGTGAAAACAAGTGCTTGTACACCGTCTTGTTTGTGTACTTACTTGTCTAATAAACATAAACCTAAACCTTCCTCCCGCCATCTAAAGACATGGACATTACGTAAACAGGTCTCCCTTGAAAAAGAGACTTTGTGTCTCAATGGGACTTACCTGTATTTATATAGGTTAAATAAAAACCATCCTCCCAGTTCTGTTTTTCTATAGACTAATCCAATGAGCATTTTGTGTGTTGCGCTGTCATTAAGGTGGGGACGAGTCCCAATGACCTCGTATCTACCAGCATGGAAAGCAGCGTGAATGTCTGGATTCACGACTTTGGACAGTCGTCTAAGGTCATGATAACCTACAGGTTTGTTATCCAGAGATCTTTGAAGTATTCTGACATTTATTTATTTATTTATTTTTACATCGGATCATTAATTTAAACTACTATTCATCTCCGAAACTGGCTTTAATAACAAGCCACACTGGAATAACACGCACATCTCATGATTACTTATCAAAGTTTAAAAAACTAAACTCTTTCAAAGGTGGTTACTTTTCTATTTTATCCCATATGTGGCTTTTGGTATTGTTTCAGGACTGTACAGACCACGTAGCTTCACATGTCCTGCAGATGAAACTAAAGGCTGCAGGACACCGTCTTCCTGATCCGTTTGTGTTTCTGACTGAACTGCTTTTATTTTCTGGTCCCAACGTTGCCCTGATCAGAGACAATAAACTGATATTTCACAATATCTCCCAGATTAGTCATTAACTATCAGCAGCACCACAGCTGTCTCTGTTAGCATTAGCTAGCATGATAACGTTATGCGGTGCGTCATTTTCGGGAGCATAAATACGTGAAATAAAGTGTCAGATTAATGAGTGTTCACCATAATTTACAGTGTTTTTGTTGTTGGGGATTAAATCCAGTGTTTTCTCCACCGTGGCAGCAAGTTATTCCTCCTCTGCTCTCTGTGTCCGATATTCCTCCCTGATACGAACACTGATACACAGTGGATGGAGCACCGTCCAGTTTTGTCACAGACGGGAGAAATCTTCATGAAATAAATGTCTGTGATCTTCTTCTTCACTTATTACCACATTAAAGTTTTCCTCTGATGTTCCAACAACCGGGAATGTGACGTCCTTCCAGATTTTCTCCATGTTGTTAAGAAAAAAGTCAAATTCTCATCTGTTCTCATTACACATGTACAGAAACGCCCCCGTTGCAATGGTGGACGGTCTAGTTGTGGCGTTTGGCCAGATTAGTCTATACAGTAGCCTACCAAGTGGTCTGTAAAGTATGAACAAGGTGAGAAAAAGCTACAATATAATCAGCAGGATGTTATAATGGCCAAATTATTGTTTCATAAAAACAAACATGAACCAGGTGAAAAAGGTAACCAATGCACTCTATTTATCTTTATCACATCTGAACTTTATTCAAGTAAAAGTAAGGCAGCCCCCGACCATACTCATGCATTAAGTCCCCTATAACAATCCTACTCCAACAGGCTTTATAAACTGGATGCATAGATATCAGCAACTTATGCCACTGACTACAAAAGCTACCATATAAAAAAAAAAAAAAAAAAAAAAAAAGGCCTGCCACCTCCGAGTTGGCAGGCCTCGGAGGTGGCAGGCGCCCAGTGTTAACAGTCGGGTTAACAGGTGAAGAAGCTTCTGTTATGATACATTTATTTAACTTCTGACTAGTTTTTGTTGCATTAAATCGACCATGCTCGTGGTATTGTTTGATATAGATGTAGGAGGAAGCTGCTGAACTGTAATTTACATTTTTAATGTGGTATATGCTAATTACAGCGCCTGCTGTGCTAACAACGGCTAATAACAATAGCCTGAGCAAACACGTTGTTTTGCTAGCATTTTCCGACCAGTGAACTGGAACGTAAGTTGGTCAGGTATGACATCACCCCCCAGTTCCCACTTCCCAGTTCTGAGGTAAATGGAATGCAGCATTACACAGTCAACTGATGCATCTGCACCAAAACCCATAAACATTCCAAGGTCTTTGCTGGAAAACAAAACTAGCAATCCCCTACAGGAGGACCTGCTGGTGGCTAGCTGAAAAAATCTGAAATAAAACAGCTACTGGAGTATCATAAGATCATACACACACAGAACTATGCAGAAAAGAGGTAAAACCTAGACCGAAGTAGTTATTAGCACACCCCCAACGGGAAGCAGCATCACAGTGTCATCGTGCAGAATAAAACGGTGCCGAGACCAACAACCACCGGCCACCCAGGGCAGGCACTACACGGAGCCCCGGGCCGAGGAGCGGCCCCCCACCACCACAGAAATCAGGAAAGGGAACACTGGAGAGCGAGTCAGGCCGTCGTTAATCTGCTTTCTTGTTTCGTATTTTTGCCCGTCCTCAAAAATGGCAGCGTGAGTTTGTGGCGCAAGCAGAGCTGTTTTGGTATGTTATATGTATATTTATTATGTAATAATACATAAAAATGCTATGAAAATCATGACACTGATTTTAAATTGTGGTTCAACAGAAATATTAAAAACAAACAAACAAAAAAAAACAAGCAAACAAGCATGATGGGGCTCCTGAACTACAATTTTGCTGAGCAACACTTTGACACAATCACTGCAACATCCAATCAGACGACAGCTATGTTGATCCACTGTTCATGAGGAGGGTGCTCTAATTTGGCGGGAACAGTTTTGTTTTTGTTTTTTTAAATGATCATTATCAACCACAATTCAAAATTAATGTTTTATTTCACTAAATTATAATTTAGTAAATTTTTATTTATTGTTACTTGGTTTGGGTTTTTTGTTATTTGAATAACAAAATGGAATTTGGCATTATCTTTAATTGGAGGGTATAAATCATTTTGAGGATGACGCTTCATTAAGTCAACTATAAAATAAAGCATAAGGGAAATACATTATAAAAGTTTTCCTTGAATTTTGTATGTCATTATTTACACATAGGTGAAATGATAAATGACTCAGTGGTACATTATCATCATCTTATGCATTCTGCAACTGACCTGAACGTGAAAATTGTACCCATCACACGTAGTATTTATTCAAATGTGTCTGTCTTATGTCGATGTATCCTTCTCAGATTAACGGGTCATTTAATTCTCAAGTTAGAAAAATGAGCATATCTTTCAGTTTGACTTTCAGTCAGCAGTCTTCAGCCTTGTCCCATGCACAAAGAGATTTGCAAAACATAGCATTTGTATTTTTATTGTGTTATTTTGATGCAGTTCCATGTACCACACAGATGAAAACCTTCACAGCAAAACTTAATTACAGTTTAGAGAGATGCCCTTTTCTAAAATCAGCCCTCTGCACATGTCAGCATGTGTTTCTCAGTAATCTGCTCATCTCTACATCTATAAAGTTTTCATTTTCTATGAATGAAAGAAAGAAATACATGTCGTGGTTTATTTGCCTTGGTTAGATAAGTTTTCTAAGAAAAAGAAAATCAACTAAATTTAAGATTTGACTTGAATCAAACGGGTCTGCGGGCTGTGGGTGATGACTCACGCTTGACTAAGATATTTGTTTTGAACACAAGCCGCAAAAAAGCAGCCGACAGACGGCTCAGACTACAAACTGAGCTGAATCTGGCAGCTCGTTCTTTTCTTATCAGCTTCACAGTAAATCACCTACAGTTATATAGTCAAAGGAAGAAAAACGCGCGCACGCAGCTATGCACACACACTCACACACATGCACATACACCCCATTCATGCAGTTAGACGAGCAGCAGACTGCTGATTGATTTCTTTGGGTGAAGAAAAAGAAGCACCTGACCATTAGCGGGGAATGAAAGGTGGAGCATGAACAGAAGGGCTTTTATAAGATTGCTGACTGACAGCAAC
Organism: Atherinomorus stipes; assembly: GCA_023101725.1. Taxonomy (NCBI): domain Eukaryota; kingdom Metazoa; phylum Chordata; class Actinopteri; order Atheriniformes; family Atherinidae; genus Atherinomorus; species Atherinomorus stipes. The sequence goes on along the minus strand of JALJCO010005994.1, from coordinate 198,390 downwards.
ACCGGGGAACTGTGTGTGTGTCTGTGTGTGTGTGCGTGTGTGTGGGTGCGTGTGTGTGTGTGTGGGTGTGTGTCTGTGTGTGTGTGGTAGACAGAAAAGGAATCTTGAGTGGTCGGTTTTTCCTTGTACAAGTGTGAGTATTTCTGCAATGTGTGAGACACAGAAAAGGAAACTTTCACGGTGTGTGTTCCTGTACTTGCTACATTGTGAGGACCGTTTTGCACTTTTAACCAGCAAAGTGAGGACATTTTGGTCGTTTCTCACTAAGAAAAACCCATTTTGAGGGTTATGATTTGGTTTTAGAGCAAAGACTAAAAAATATGGCTGTAGTATCCCGTCACGTCTGAATAGGTGAAGCCAGCTGGGCGCATCCCACTGTCGCCATCTTGCCGTGTCGCGTGTGTCGTCGATCTTGAAAAATACTAAAATGGACAAATCGCAGCCTTGAGGCAAATGATGGACAGCCACGTTACTCTGGGCTAAACGCTGACTGAGCTAACTCGAAACTAACAGGAGCTAACGAAGATCAGCGTCCTAAGCGTATAGTTGGACTTGCTGTTAGCTGCTAAAATCCACCATTTTGCTACTCTGCTACAAACTGAGACCCTACCGAGAGCAAACAAGGAGCTAACTGTTAGCCACCAGCGAGCATGCTATCTGGTCTGCCGCCTGTCAATCAAAAGGACAATTATTATTATGTTTCCTTTCAAGATTAGATAACATCTAAACAGCTGCTGTAAACATGTTTATTTCTGCTGAAACATGTTTATTCTTGCTGTGAACATGTTTATTTCTTTTGTGAACATGTTTATTTCTACTGTGAACATGTAAACATGTTTATTTCTGATGTAAACATGTTTATTTCTTCTGTGAACATGTAAACATGTTTATTTTTCCTGTGAACATATTTATTTCTGTTATGAATGTTTATGCTGTAAACATGTTTATTTCTTTTGTGAACATGTTTATTTCTACTGTGAACATGTAAACATGTTTATTTCTGATGTAAACTTGTTTATTTCTTCTGTGAACATGTAAACATGTTTATTTTTTCTGTGAACATATTTATTTCTGTTATGAATGTTTATTTATGCTGTAAACATGTTTATTTCTTTTGTGAACATGTTTATTTCTACTGTGAACATGTAAACACATTTATTTCTGCTGTAAACATGTAAACATGTTTATTTCTGCTGTGAAGTTGGTCTAATGGGGGTCCGTAGGGATTTGCTCCGTTTTGGAGCTCCTAGTGGATGAAGAAAGAACTACAGTTTCTAAACTTAACTTCCGGGCCTTACACTTTTTCAGCGGAGTTTGTTTTAGAGTTTAGGTTACAATTAAGTTTTGTTCGGGGAAGGGGAAGGCGCTAGGGAATGCATCATGTCAATGAATGTCCTCACAAAGACAGCAGTACAAGGATGTGTGTGTGTGTGTGTGTGTGCACCTGCCCATGTGTGGATATTTATTGTGTGTAAGTTGCAGGAGAAAAGAGGGGGCTCTCATCATTCCCATCAGTCCAGCTGTGCCTCTTTTTATCTTCACTTCCGTAGCCCATCAAGTTTACTTTGTCACGCCCCCCCCCTCCCCAAACCCCAACCCCACGCACACACACATTCAACATTCACACACACTCTTCCCCAGAGTGCACTTGACAGAATCTCTGTGTACCGCTGCACATCAAAGCCAGAGCGAGGAGAAACGGGGAGAGAAGGAGGAAGAGGAGGATGACCTCCTCCTCTTCCTCCTCCAGCCTCCATCACATTCACCTCTTTTGTTGTCACTTTTCCTCCCCTTCTTCATTTGCTCTGTTGTCCAGAGTAGAAAAGGAAAGATTGGCAAGTTCATGAAGAACCCTGAAGATCTGCTGAGGTGTTTGCAGGATCAACAGAAGCTCACAGCCAATCAAAAACAGCGAAGGCACCTCTGCGATCACTGCACATCACGGCTGCTTTTGCTCTTCACGTGTGCAGCAACATTCATATCAGCCGTCGGGGTGTGATGTCATGCAGAGATACGGGGATTTTTCTGTCAGCTCGGTTATCTCCCGATTTGCAGAAAAAGCTTCAAAGTCTACTCAGCAGTCACAAAAGCTTCACTTCCACTACTCGTTCTATCTTTATCCCTGCAGCTCATGACACCATTTCAAAGCTTGTTTCTTTGTATCAGGCTCTACTTGTTTCTGAACAAGTAGAAAAGAAGCTGATTCAGGTCTTCCAGTAATTAATATTTATCTGATGCGACAGCATGGCGAATGGAGGTGATCTTCTCCGAACACCGTGTATACAAAAATGACAAGGTTTTCTTCTGCTCCCCAATCGTAGTGTAATTTTAGTGTTAGCTTATTCAAATTCTCTGCATGATTGACGCAACTTTGGAGAGTTTGACTTGCAAATTATGCACATTTGTCTACAAGGTAAAAAGTACAAGAACAGTATGTTCCTGCTTAGCAGTTGTGTTTTTGTATACAACCTCAATTCCAAGCAGTAAACTCCAGAGGCCAACTGTGAAACCAGCCGGAGTGCTGGAATATTTGTAGTTCTCCTTTCATCCACTAGGGGCTGCAAAACAGAGCAAATCCCCCCAGACTCCCATGTTACAAAGGTAAACTTAACAGCAGAAATAAACATGTTTACAGCAAAAATTAACACGTTGGCAGCAGAAATAAACATGTTTACAGCAGAAATAAATATGTTTACAACAGGAATAAACATGCTTACTGCAGAAATAAACATGTTTACAACAGGGATAAACATGTTTACAACAGGAATAAACATGCTTACTGCAGAAATAAACACGTTTATAGCAGAAATAAACATTCTTACCACTGAAATAAACATATTCACAGCAGGAATAAACAGGCTGACCACTGAAATAAACATGCTTACAGCAGGAATAAACATGTTTACAGCAGGAATAAACATGCTTATTGCAGGAATAAACATGCTTACAGAAGAAATAAACACTTTTGCAGCAGAAATAAACATGTTTACAGCAGGAATAAACATGTTTGTAGCAGAAATAAACATGTTTACTACAGAAATAAACATGTTTACAGCAGGAATAAACATGCTTACTGCAGAAATAAACACGTTTACAGCAGAAATTAACATGCTTACCACAGAAATAAACATGTTTACAGCAGGAATAAACATGCCTACTGCAGAAATAAACGTGCTTACAGCAGGAATTATCACGTTTATTGCAGAAATAAACATGCTTACTGGAGAAATAAACACGTTTACAGCAGAAACTAACATGTTAACAGCAGGAATAAACATGCCTACCACTGAAATAAACATGTTTACAACAGAAATAAACATGTTTACAACAGGAATAAACATGTTTACAGCAGAAATAAACATGTTTACAACAGGGAAATACATGCTTACTGCAGAAATAAACGTGTTTACAGCAGAAAAACATGTTTACCGCAAAAATAAACATGTTTACAGCAGAAATAAACATGTTTACTGCAGAAATAATCACGTTTACAGCAGAAACTAACACACCTACCACAGAAATAAACATGTTTACAGCAGGACTAAACATATTTAAAGCCTGGTTCAAAATTCATTTCAAGTTTAAGGTCAAGGTTTCCTTCATGTGAAGGGGATGAATTTTTTTATAGCTTGTAACACAAAACTAATAATATATAAAAATTTACAAAATTAGAATTTAGTGAAATGAATTATTGCTTTTGAATTGTGGTCGAAAATAATACTTGAAAAAAACAACAACAACAAACAAACAAACAAAACTGTCCCAGACAAATTGGAGCACCTTTCCCACTAGCAGTGGACCAACATACCGGTCAACAGGTGCAGACGTCTTTTTAACGTAACAGAAAACACCTGATTGCAGTGATTTTCTCAGTGTTGCTCAATAAAATTTCAGCTTCAGAACCAAAATCAATGTTTTATTTTACTAAATTTTAATTTAGTAAATTTTTATCTATTACTTTCTTCAGTTTCATGATACCTGAATGACTATCATATTTTATTTGTTTTTTTAAATTATCATTTTCAACTACAATCAAAAGCAATATTTTTTAAAATAAATTATGATTTTGTTATTTATCTTTAGTTTCTTCTTATTTGAATTACATGTCAAGTTTTCATTATTCACAATGCAGGTCCAGCACCTGGAATTGTGCCAAAGAGCGCGCAGTCTGTACGTAATATCAGACCATCTTCAACAGCGTCTCCTTATCATGTCCTTAAACTGGCCTCTTCTTACGACCCACAGGGAAACCTGCTGCATTGTCTTTATTTTATAGACATTATGTAGAGTTAATTTGCAAAAACAGACGAACATCACTGTGGAAATACGGAGTTAACTGCTTTTGTTGCTGTCAGGTACAAACCTCCTATCTCCATTTTTACATCATTAAAACCCTCTACTTCATGTGAGCTTGATTTGGTGAAAATATTCAAAAAGTAAATGAAGAGTTTATTTGCAAAATCAGTTAACTCCATTTTTTCTAAATTTTTTTTTGCAAATGAACTTCATATTTATCTTATATTCTGTTTATTATTTGCTTCATATTATTTCTCTGGAACTAAGATATTAGTGCTCTTTATTTGGATTCTTTGCAAATCACATCTGCACAAGTGTCTTTGTGCAGATGTGTTGTGGGGAGCTTCATGATGCAGGGGGCCCTCTTTCTGCATGTCCGAGGCGGCTCCTGACTCCCTGTGTAGAGGCATTCCTCTTCTCCTGGTAGAGGACCCTCTCCAGCACAAATCTGTAGAAGCAGCTCAGGACAGCGTCTCCGAATCCCGCGGTGGCTGTGTGTGGACGTTCCACACTACTGAGGTCTGTGACAGTGTCAAATGACTAAAGTGTAAATAATGAGCATTATGTGTTGTTCTTTTTTCAGGATTACAGCGGGAAAGAGCAATTTTCCAAAACACCAAGAAATCAGAACAAGACTGAATACCAGCAGAATAAGAGTCCATGGGATTTGAACGCATTTTGGGGGGAACTAACACACAGTTAGCTGTGCTGCTCATTGGACAGAAGCACCATCCTTATAAGTGTAACTTCACTGTAAAGGTGATAAATCAGACTTCATTCAGTGTATCTGAATTAAGTTGCAAATGCTCCTGCAGCGAGTTCATTTTCTAATTTCCTGGGCATTGTTAAAGATGTTAATATTGAAATAAACATTAAAAAATAAAAAAACTTATAGACCAATCCGGCCAAATGCCATAACTAGACCATCTACCATTGCCCGGGAAGCGTTTCTGTACATGTGTAATTAGAACAGATGAGAATCAGACTTTTTTCTTAACAACATGAGGAAATGTGGAAGGACTGTCACATTCCTGGTTGTTGGAACATCAGTGGAAAACTTTAATGTGGTAATAAGTGAAGAAGAAGATCACAGACATTTATTTCATGAAGATTTCTGCCGTCTGTGACAAAAGTGGACGCTGCTGCTCCGTCAGCTGATGTATCAGTGTGTTCGTATCGGGGAGGAATATCGGACAATCAGAGCAGAGGAGGAATAACTTGCTGCCACGGTGGAGAAAACACTGGATTTAATCCCCAACAATAAAAATACTGTAAATTATGGTGAACACTCATTAATCTGACACTTTATTTCATGTATCTATGTTCCCAGAAATGACGCACCGCATAATGTTATCATGCTAGCTAATGCTAACAGAGACAGCTGTGGTGTTGCTGAGAGTTAATGACTAATCTGGGAGACATTGTGAAATATCAGGTTATTGTCTCTGATCAGGGCAACGTTGGGACCAGAAAATAAAACCAGTTCAGTCAGAAACACAAACGGATCAGGAAGACGGTGTCCTGCAGCCTTTAGCTTCATCTGCAGGACATGTGAAGCTACGTGGTCTGTACAGTCCTGAAACAATACCAAAAGCCACATATGGGATAAAGTAGAAAATTATGAAAGGGTTGAGTTTTTAAAACTTTGATAAGTAATCACTAGATGTGCGTGTTGTTCAAGTGTGGCTTGTTATTAAAGCCAGTTTCTGGAGATGAATAATAGTTTAAATTAAATAGTTTAAATTAAATTGTGTAAAAGAAAGAAAAAAAAAAAGTCAGCGTACTTAAGAGATCTTTGGATCAGGGTTTCCCAACCCTGGTCCTCAGGGACCCCTGCTCTGCTGGTTTTCCAGATATTCCTACTTCAACACACCTGACTCAGATGAATGGCTCGTTAGCAGCTTGCAAAGAAGCTGATGAGCAGTTTAGTTGATCTGAATCAGGTGTGGTGGAGTTGGAAACCTGGAACACATGCAGGGCAGGGGTCCCTGAGGACCAGGGTTGGGAAACCCTGCTCTGGATAACATACCTATAGGTTATCATGACCTTAGATGACTGTCCAACGTTGTGAATCCAGATATTCACGATGCTTTCCATGTTGGCAGATACAAGGTCATTGGGACAAGATGGTGAAACACAGAAAACGCTCATTGGATTAGTCTGTACAAGTAGTTATGTCTTGTATTGGTTTGTCCTTCTGTTGGCACATTGCTCAAATGGATATTCAAATTTATTAGAATTATGTGTTAATTTTAGAGCACATATTCGAATGTGATTTTGGAGCAGTTTTCGACAGCCCTCGTCCCGATTTCCACGACAAAGGACATAAAAGTTGTTGAAAAGTTGAAAGGGTTAAAATTACTGTACCTTTTACAAAATCTTACATATTTCAAGTAAAGACTTTCATACTGAAGATTTGTACCAACAGGAAGATGATATCTGTCAAAAATGGTTGATTTACTTCTCTGGTTGTTTTTAAAACATAGAAATTGAAATTCCTGCCATTTTGAAAAGACGGTGTGCTGTTTCCCAAAAAGAGAACCAAAAGAGAGCCAGAGACAGCAGTATTCAGATAAATACTGTAAATAATGCTTGACTTACAGGTCTGAGACTCATGTCCTCCACAGAGGACAAAAATTAATTGCCGGGTCTTTAGATATAAGATAGTGGATAAATGTAATTTATCTGATATCTTAAATTATGACTCAACCAAAGACGTGTGAGAAACGCCAGGCTGCACCTTTGTTTATTTCCATCTCAACCGTGAACAGACATTCCTCAGAGTTAACCATTTGGCATTTTACAAGCAGCAGTGATGGCAGCGAGGCAGAGAAATGCCACAACGTGGTCCAAACGTGTCTGAGAAACAAGCTTAAAGAGTTTAGCTGCACAAATCTGGAAACAGTCAGTCAAGTTTTCTATCAAAGTCTAGAGTGCATGACCTGTTTTAGATGAAAAGCTAATGGTTTCTTATTAATCAGTGAGTCAAAACCCTGTTTCAATTAATGAATTACTGGAAGCGGGGAAGTCTGCAGGATGTTTGCACCGTGTAGGAGATATTCAAATAGTGGTTTTCTCACCAGACAACTCGCACCTACACTGACTCTAACTCAAGGTGTTTATGTGAAATGTGAAAGAATAACCAAAAAAAAAAAAAAAAAAAAAAAAGGGAAGAAAGTGCCTGTAAATCATGTGCTTATCACCGCATACCTCGTGCAAATCACCTGTGGTGTTTCGTCTCTGCATCTCTGGAGGAAACCTTCTCATAAGATGGAGTGGTTTCACAGCAGCAGCAGCAGCAGAGGCGGTGGTGGCTGCAGCGTGCTCTGCTCTGTGCACGGCACAGGTAGTGTGTGGGGGAGACGGAAGGAGAAACAGATAAAAAAAAACAAGATAAAAAATGTCTGCAGAGATCCTCTACATCCCAGCAAAGATGAACTAAAATAATACACAATTAAACACAAGGATCAAACTAAAACTCTGGGAAAAATGTCAATAAAAAGAAAAGAAATAAAAACTTTTTATTGGAACGGTGCTCAGAAACGCCCCACATGCTTCCACAACATAAAGGTACTCACATGTTTCCTATTTCCTAAAGGAAAGAAAATATCAACAGTGTTTTTTTTTCAAGAGTAAAGGAAGAAAACAAGAAAGGGAAATAGAAAGCGAAGAAAAAGAGGTTACGATAACATCAGAACACAAAGTTCCTATATCTGCTGCTCGGCCCGGTTGCTGAGCAGAGTGACTGGAAACCTCTGTGATGCTGCACGGTTGAAACCACATCACACACACGCGCACATGCAGGAACGTCGGCGTGTCAGTGATGTGGTGGAGCAGAGGGCACGCATCCCTCACACACACTGACACCACAGCTTACTGCTGCAGCGTAACCAGCTGCAAATGTGCTGCATGAACAGGCACACGCACACACACACACACACACGCACGCACGCACACACACACACACACAGGAGCTGAGATGCTGCTGATAACACGCCGCATGCAAAACCAGACTGTTAGCAGAAAACACTACAAATGCAGCCGCGCTTTCCTTACCTGGTAAACGTGGAGGTGAGGATGATGAGGGTGGTGTTTGTTTATGTAGAGAAAATCTTTCCCTCTTATTTCCTGTTTGTGGGTGAGTGTGTTTTGTTTGTGTCACCGTGTTTGGCTATGCTTCTGTGATGTGTCCGTGTCGTGAATGGCTAATGCACATGTCATACGCTGCTGTTTGCTGTCAATCAGCCGGTTTACTGGCTGAATGTGGGCAAACAGAAGCAGACAGATGAAGGAGGAACACACATGTGCTTCCGCACCTCAAACAGCCATCAGGTTGGCCTTTGCCCCCTGAGAAAACACAGCGGTCATGTGTTGCCCCCTGTTATTGGAGACTCAGAAAAACTGCTGCATCACAGCTCCTGGATGGATGTTTAAGTAGGACAGTGATGTGAAGGACAGACATCACCACATCTGAGCAGCTGAAATAACTCGTTCACAGACTGTACAGATGAGACGTGATGCTCAGAAGCAGAAAGCTGTGACGTTGGTGGAATTTGTATGCAGGGTTAGAGTCAGTTCTCCAGTCGATGGCATAATCTGCAAGATTTTAAAGGAATAGTTCACCCACAGAATGATGTAGCTTAATTTTCCACTTCCCCTCATGGTGAGCAAGACTCTGGAGCACTTTTTTAATATCTCAAATGTAGCCGGCGATCAGGAAGGCTTCTCGTTTTCCCCCAACTTTCATATAAAGGAGTTCACCGGGGCCCGAGCCAAAAAGGTCCATAAAAGTCCACAAAAACTTGTCAATATTCCTCCATACTGCTCGTCCAATGTAATCCAAGTGTCCTGAGTCGGTAGCGTCCAGAATTTACTGGCAACAACGTGATTTAGTATATTTTTAGAGCCTAAACAGTACTACATCTTACTTTTGCGAAGCGTGCATATTCACGAGACTATGGAGGCCGCGGCGTTCAGAGCCTTTTCTGCCAATAATGCAAGCGTAGAAGAAGAAAATCGCTGAAAGAGCTGCAGACAAACCAAGACAAACACAAAAGGGGTTGAATATTGATTTAAAAAAAGAAAGAAAAAGAGAACGCGCGATCTCGTCTGCCGCGGCTTCCGTAGTTTCGTGAACGTGCATCGGCGTGCTTGCAGGAGATGCGATGTAGTACTGGGTAAGTGGAAAATAAAGTTACATTGTCCTGTGGGTGAACTATTCCTTTAACATTTGAAATACAATCTATCACATAATATTTGACATACAATTCTATGTGTATTTACAACAATGGGCTCTATGCACAGCTACACTACTTCCTGAACTTAAAGGCATATGCCACCCCTGGGTGAAATTTAGCCTCAGTCCCCTGAGTTGAACAAGTGGGCAGAAGCGTTTTCTAGCCGAGGCAGTCAGTCTCTGAATCTGGCAGCACTGACTTTAGCTTAGCTTAGCATATTTGCTGTAATCTGGCAGATCCAACTAGCACCACTTGGTGAAAGTGAACTAATTAACTTGAGATTTTTCTTTAATTACATTTTGTGACGCGTACATTCTGATTGAGTACAAATTTAATGCCAATTACACATCAAAGGACTGACTAGGCGGCATTCAATGGGAGAACTATATGCTACGGAAGTACAGGCCAATCACAGGCGAAGCACCGTGGATAGCAGCAACGACAGCGCGCATGCGCGGCATCCCCAACCTCTGTAAAAAGGGTTGCTACCGGATGCACCTTGTCACAAAGCTCACATCATCTCCACCTGCTTTCTGGAACATGATGATGAGTTCGCTGGACTTCAATGTTCTCCACAGTCACCAGATCTCAGACCAGCAGAGCAGCTTTGGAATGTGGTGGAACGGGAGATTCTCATCATGGATGTGCAGCAGCTGTGATGCTATCATGCTAATATGGAGCAAAACCTCTGAGGAATGTTTCCAGCAGCTTGTTGTCCGAGGGTGCCTGAGGGGACCTACCCAAGAAGAAGATCACATGGGGAGATCTATGGAGATTGGAGCCTTTCCACATCTCCTTCATTCTAAGGTCGGTGTGTGACACACTCCTGACTCCGACAAACTTGCACAAGTGGGATATGAGACAGGACCCTTTTGTGTAAGCTCTGTGGGGGGAGGGGTACCTTGGTACACATCCTGTCGGTGTAAGACAGAACTTGGTAGGTACAGGTGGCACCACAATAAGGTGTTCATGGCACTTGGTGACACTCTGGAGCAAGAGAGACGCAAGAAATGCCAACCACACGGGAGATCAGCACCATCAATCTGCTTTGTAATGGAGGGACAAAAGCCACAAACCACAGCAACAGCAAGAAGCAATCTGCTTCAAAAAGCCCAATCATGGAAGGTGAAGGTAGACCTGGGGTAAAGACTGCAATTCCCCCAAGTTGTCCAGACAACCCTGAGGCCAGATGTGGTACTGTGGTCTGAAGAAGATCATCCTCATTGAACTTACAGTCCCATGGGAAGAAGGTTGTGAGCAGCCGTTTGAGAGAAAGAATACCAAATACCAGCATCTCCACCATAACTGCAGGGGGAAACGATGCAGGCATGGCTCTTCACACTTGAGGCTGGCTGTAGAGGATTCCCGGCCCAGTCAGCGTGGAGGATGCTAACAGCAACAGGGGTAATGGGGAGGGAGAGAAAGATGGCAGCTGGCAGGATGGGGGAGGCAGCAGAGAGAGCCGAGGAGCTTAGCTGGAAGCCAGGAGGAGGTGATGGGCAGTGATTTGGCCACCACTGCCGACTCACCAACGTCAGGGTGTTGTGGTTCAGGGTTGAAACACCCAGTGACTGTTGGATACTGCCTGACGACAGTATTCAATAATACCGAGATAATACCTTATATAGAGACGATGTCCCGTCTCTCCCATCACAGTTTATAGACGTACGCTAAAGGCCGAGTCAACATCTTCCGAAGAGGTCAAAGTGATACAGAAATTTTACTGGTGAGTAAATGCATGTTTATACTCCTAGAAATAAGGTCCAGGTTGAAAAAAAAAAAAGTTTTCCTTTAAGGGGTCCAACTTAGTACGATCCGGTTGGACCCGATAAGGTGGCCGCTGACTGTATTTACGAACAGCAACAGTATGACACATGGCAAAACCGGACAGTTTGTTTTACTGTTGCAAAGAGAGCTTTGGTGCATATCAATGATGAAGAATACCTTCAGGTATGTACGGTAAATCATAAACAAGTCATATCCTAAGCAGTTACACAACAAAAACCTGATCAAGTAGTTTCTGTTGGCAAAAACAGAAGTACACAAACAAGACACTGAGAAAAATATATGACACTTGCATGCATACTTAAAGGCATAAAATGAGTTTAAAAAAAATAAAACTACACAACTTCACTTGCTCATTTTTTTACTTTCAAGTGACATATAGAAGATGCACTGTACAGTGTGTGTAATGAAGTGTTCATACATGGTTTTGTCTGTGAGGTTCCTGTGAGGGATCTTGCATGTGGCTGTGTTTGAGCCAGCTGGTGTGTTTAAGCGCCTTATCTCCCACACATCAGCACACATCAATGCCTGTGTACCTGCTGCTTTCTTACGCACTCTGTGGTTTCTCAACCCGTCCTGCAGGACGCTCATGCACAGATAAAAGCTGTTTATCTCACTATGGTGGCTTCCTCCTCAGCATACAAACGCTGTGCCTGTACCTCTCTCTTTCACATCTTTCTTCTCACATTGGTGCAGCTGAATATGATGCAACTTGGAACGTGTGGTGTTTAGCCGCTGCTCTTTCAGTCTTTCATGTCTGAGCAAAAACTGAGATGTGCAAAGGTGACCGTGTTCCCAAAAGCGTGCGCTAACACACCTGAGCATCACGAGCATCTGCTGGCATTCACACGCTGACAAATGCTGCATGAATGCACCAACATGCCCCCTGCACAACTGCAGGAAACAAACAGGCAAAGACAAAGATGCATGTCAGGAATCCTGTCACACAACTACCTCTGCCATTGATTTTTTTTACGTGGGAACATCTACACTACAAGCAAGTCTAGGAGCCAAAACACCAGCCATTGCATTGGTGATGTACCAGTATTAATGTCTCTCAGCTATGGCAGACTTTTTTTTTTTTTTTTTATCACGCTCAGTCTTTTTGCAGAAGTTCAGCTATGCAGATTGGATTAGAGATCTATGTTGATTGGTGAAAAGAGCAACTTCAAAGTGCTTGATGGTGTATCTTTCAGTGGATATCAAAGAGCAAGATCACCTCTTTGTGTCTCATTGGCAGCACACATTTATAAAACAGACTAAATTAACTTGAAAAAAAAGGGTTATCTGTGAAAATATGACCAAACTTGATGTAAAAGTGACTCTGCACTCCGTCCTACAGTGAACTTGATGCAGCCTCCCACTGAAAACACTCTGTTGATTCTTCACCGTGTTGTGGAGAGGAGGAAGAATCCTCCATCATCTTCATCAGCTTGTGCAGCATTCTTTTCTGAACGATCAGCTCCAGCGGCTCCAGAGTTCTCCCCAGCACAGAACCAGCTTTCTTGATCAGCTTGTTTAGTTTCTTCAAGTCTCTGATTCTGATGCTGCTTCCCCAGCAGATGCTGCAAAGCTGATTGCACTTTCCACAACAGACTTGTAGAAGATCTGCAACATCTTGGTGCAGACGTTGACTGATCTCAGCTTCCTTAAGAAGTAGAGTCTGCTCTGACCTTTCTTGTAGATGTAGTCACTGTTGCATTTCCAATCGAGTCTGTTGTCCAGCTGAACTCCAGGTATTTGTAGTTCTCTACCACCTCCACCTCCTCTTCCAGGATGTAGACAGGACTATGCTGCTTATTCTTGCTCCTCCTGAAGTCAACAATCATCTCTTTAGTCTTGCGGGTATCTAAGATGAGCTGATTGTTACCATTTCACAAACTGGTTGACCAGTTCTCTGTACTCGGCTTCTTCTCCATCACTGATACACCCCACAACTGCAGAGCCATCAGAGTATTTCTGCAGATGACAGGATCAGAGTTATACTGGAAGTCTGAGGTGTACAGTGTGAAGAGGAATGGTGAGAGTACAGTTCCTTGTGGTGCTCCAGTGCTGCTGATCACCATCTCAGACACACAACCTTTCAGTCTCACAAACTGGTCTGTTTGTTAGGTAGTCGTAAATCCAGGTGGTTGTGGAGGATCCACCTGGAAGCTATGGAGCTTCTGACATAGCAAAGCAGGCTGAATAGTATTAAAGGCATTTGAAAAATCAAAGAACATGACCCTCAAAGTGCTGCCTGACTGGTCCAGATGAGAGTGGGCTCTCTGAAGCAGGAAGATGATGGCGTCTTCAAGCCTGTCATGATTAAAACAGTGCTTTCAACAAACCGGGTTGGTTAGATACAAGGAGCCAACTCATAACCATGTCATTGCATCGATGATTGCGTCAGAAATTTATTCAAACAGAGACGGAAGTCCACTGAAAATAAAAGCAGAAGAAGGAGAGGACCGCGAGACAAAGCACGCTGTAGTAAACTCCACCCCTTCCGCCTGACGTACTTGGTGCTAGGCCAGCTCTTGTTTGGCCCAACAAAAAGGTGGTGCTACCGTAGCACCAGTTTCTGGCTCCAGGAGCTTTCGGTGATCTAAACCGAAAAATCCAGAGCTTTGTTAGCTCCAAAATAGCTCCAGCACCAGTCCAGTGGAAAAGGCCCCATTGCTGCCTCATAAAGCACTGACACGAGAAAGAGAACAAAATGAGAGAAAAATTAGGGGAGAGTGGGGGTTGGTTGGAAACAGAAAGTAGGGTAACAGGAGAGTGGGAGGAATGGCGTGAGAGAGCACCTGTCCCACTGGAATTGGGTTCGCTCGTGCTTAACCAGAGTTGGCAGCACCTCAGCTTGACCTTGTCCCCTTATGCCGTTGCTGGTCTCTGATCCCATTAGGGGCCAGGCACCATGGCAAGACACCCCCCATGCAAACATACACACACACATCTACACACTCTTCCTTCTTTGTCGTCCCCTCCCACATCCTTACCCCCATCTTGGGCAGGGCTTGTCCTTATGGGGGCCAGGACAAACATCAGGCGTGCAGAACAAACAGGCTGCTAATGTGGTCGGACAGGACGGACAATTAGAACCAAGCACATGCTGCACATAAGCGTGCGCGAGCCTGAAAACAGGCGCAAGATCACACACCGAAAAAAATCAAGCCACTGGCAGAAGGTGGCGTGCTGAGATTCGGCCAGTTTCTCCGCTCGGTTTCGTTCATTAGCACCGTTTTACCTGCTTAACATGTAAACCGTCACATATGCAGAAGCTGACACGTTAACTGTATACGCACAAGCAGAAATTTCAGGGTCAGTCCCCCACATCAGAGGCTCTTCACTGCTTTGTCATCATGGCCTGGTTTTAACTTGGCTACGAGGTTGTGACCTAGATGTGAGCCGCTCATAATGGCTCTGGACTTCACTCATCATCATCATCATCATCAGTCTGGACATCCAACAATAAGCTTACAGACAAAGATGCTGAAGTTCAAATATTAGCGATGCTTTCAGGAGCACCTGCATGAAAAATGGCTTGTTCTGTCTGTGCAACCTCATCAGGATTTCCCTGAGCCTGACTTCGATTCATGATGAAACTCTGACCTACTTGGCAGATTATGTAAGACTAAGTGGGGGTGGGACGGAGGCCACAGAAATAAAAACCCTTAATTGCATGTGTAAACAAAGTGTATGGCATTGTCTTATGCAGAGAGACGGCTTCACCGCAAATTAGGCATCCCTTTTAGAAAACAAATGTGAATATGCTGTTTATCTCCTTACTCTATCTCGTAGCTCTGCTTGGCCCAGGAGGAAACAAAAGAAAAACCCCAGCCAGAGCATGTGCGGTTGAAACAACAAGCACATGTACGCACTGCGCTAAAGTTAGAATCCGACGGGGTGCTTGGCACAGCCAGAGCTCTGTAACCCAAGAATCAGATACATTTAGCCACATCTATGCAAGCAAAATGCAAAATGTGATGCCATTCTTCAGAGGAAGCTGGAGTGGGATGTTCAAGGATGTTTGCCCAACAGGAATGAGAGAATGAGAAAAAGACCGCGTTTACATGAGAGTTTTAATTCAGAATAAAAGTTAATTCCACTTTAAGAAGATTAAAAAAGACCACACATTGATAATTATGTACAATTTTTAATCTTAATAAAAATTGGACAGTACGAGACATTTGTGATGTTAAACTAGCAGAAATTATCGGAGTGAGTTCTTGTACTCTTTTTTAAAGTTGTGATTACTTTTGTTAATTACCTTTGTGATTGCATAGTTGACATGCTAGTTATTTATCAAACACACAGACTCGGTACACAAAGAACACAAAAACACTTGTATCGGGAGCGGACCTTTTTAGATTAACAGATCAATATAACACTGAGCACTGAACCAAAGCAATTTATTATTCTACTGCATACATTTTCACCGCATCTCTTTTGGCCTAATGTTTATCTTTCATAATGTATTCACTCCTCCAGCATCGTCTTCATTTTCATAGTTTGGTGTAAAACTGCCAAATTAAAGGTTGACTATGGAACACGGACAGAACCGCAACATCATGTGCGTCTAGGTTGTAGCTGCAACTGCAGAAAAACAACTAGGGATGGGCATATCGATACCTTGGAGTCGATACTTCGATACCAGCCAGACAAAATGTCGAAATCAATACTTTTTTTGAGTATCGTGATACCACTGTACAAAACATACAACCCCTATCTACCGAGCTGCTTCCAGCTCTGATTTGAACCAGATTACCAGCGCTGATTCGAAGAAAACATTTCTTTAGCTTCACACCACCCAATCACCGGCTCCTGGCTCTCAAAACCAACTCTTTGCTGGACCAGAGTGAAGAACCGATTGATGTAGCTTGTGCTGCCTGGGCGCCGGGTGAAGCATCACTGCTTCAGGCTCAATAATCATTTGTATTCTTACCTGCTGCCCGCCAACACCAGAGAAAAATATTTATCCACGGCATATTTACCCGAAAATCGCAGGTAAAACGTCCCGCTGCAGGAGACAAAGGACTGCTTTAAGCAGAGGGAGACGAGGTGCTGCTACCAACGTAGCAAAGTAGCATCAACAAGCTAGTAAAAGCTTAGAAAGATATCCAAGGATCAAAATAGAGGAAAGACAGGTAGAGAAGCCATCTGTGCGCAGTGGGGGTGTAGGGGGGTACGAAGTTTACGACAGTGAAAGGACGCCACTAGGGGGTTCTGCTTTAAAGGCTGCGTACACACCAAACGCGATTTGGGTGTCAAAATCGCGCCTGACGCCCAAAGTTGGACGCTTGGTCACTAAAAAGTCAGACGCTTGATTTCCAGCATCTTGACGCCCCGAATGCGCGGCGAGGGATGTCCCGCGCCTCGGGAGGAGCCCCTCCTTTCTCTTTTTCCAGTCACCGGTCTGTCCTCACAATGACAGATGCAGCAGAGAGAGCGGCTCAGCTTTATGTGATAAATAAAGCAAGGAATGTCGTCGTCGGGCGTCTCTGCTCTGAGTCCGTTTCACCAGATGATTCCAGATGTTCTGACTGTGATGAGTTTCATCATTTACTCCAGGAGCTGCGCTGGCGAGGGGCGCTTTCAGCCATATGATCCGGTCCAGTTTAACAACCCGCTGTCCCAATGCGGGGCAGGATTATCAGCCCAGTTAATCCCATCGGCACAGCAGGTCATCAAACCGCCGTTCAGAACCCGGGACCGGACACAGATCACAGTTTATCCTCCTCTGTGTTCAGAGAGAGGAGGTTCCCCTGGTTCTTCTGGGTGTTTCAGTCCTGTCATGAAAAAATGTGTGTGTGACGTTGAGTCGCTCTGATTGTTTGATTCCCCACGTCAAGACGCCAAAGTTCAGATTGTCAAACTCTAGCGTCTGCCGCCCGTAACGCGCAAACGCCCAAAATCTCAAAACTCGCCGCGCAAATCGCGCGTAAAGCACCTAGACGTGCCGTGCCGCCCAATGCGCGCAACGCGCCGCAGGGTTTTCGACGCCTCCCCAACGCGCGTCGGCCATTGACTTTGCATGTAAACCTGACGCCCAAATCGCATTTGGTGTGTACGCAGCCTAATATGTACAGTCCCTATTAAATAAACAAATAAATAAAAGTTTGACGACAGAATAAATGCACAGAATTTTTAGGCTTCTCATAAAAATACTGAATTCAAAAATAGTTTTTAATACATAAACCGTTAATAAATAGCAAAATTAAGGGAAAATATAGGGCCACAAATATCTTAAATCACGAGCCATTCGGGAATCGAAAAAGCCGGCTCTCTGAAAAGAGCTGAACTTCCCATCACTACCAGCGGCGTCCTGAGGCTCCGAAACTGCACTAACTTTTCCATCCGGGACACGGCCGTGACGTTGGAGCCGACTATTGGTTGCGCACCGTATCACGTACTAGCAAACGGGTATGAACCAGACATGAACACAGCGGGTGTTTGGAACGCACATCATGTCGGATTCAGCAAAGAAACACAAGGAAACATTTCCAAAGGAAGAGAGGAAAAGAAAGAGAGGAGAGGACAGAACAAGAGTCAAGATAAGACTGTCTTTTACTGGCTGGAGGGAATCACAGTGCAGGTACGATGAAGATGGAAGCTAGTTTAGCCGTCGATAGGGGGCGCGTCGCTGAGAAAACTGCTAAAAGTGCCGTTGTGGGTCTTTAACAGGTTAAATCTGAACACGGAGGTGGCGAGGATTCTCCAGCTTTCCAACTCAATTTGGAATAATTAATTCAGAATAAAATAAAAATCATGTAACAGGGGCCTGTGAGATTTACTAAAATTTATCAGTTCTCTCCTCATGTTTGACCACATGAAAAAGTGACAGATCATATATGCAAATGTAAACATAAATACCGACTTAAAAACTGTTTCTTTGCATTTCAGACTCAAAAATTCACACAAGTATAAACATTCAAATACACGAGAGATAAAGATGGGTTAAGACTTGTCCCCTGCAAGACAGTCTGCCTTCCCCGTTGACAGATCAGCCATCACATCCTCACATAAACAGACTTGTGTGCTGGCACACGCTCTTGGTAAAGATACACTAGAAGGCCGGGCATGTAGCCACACATACTGTAAAATCCCAAACACCTTCCAGTGCAGCGCAGGCTGACAGGCCGGTGCATGCCAGCACACCCTCAGGTACGTTCACTTATCCAAGAATTTGAAAATAAGCGCAGCATCACGTGACAGCAGCAGGAGAAAGAGAGGAAACTGATAAGCCGTTGGGACCGATGACGGCTTTTAACCAAAGACTGAAACGGCTCTTTGCTGCTTTGACTGATAAGATTTAATCAAAGTGTGAAATTTACTGGGACGCTGATGCTGATGTGGGACCTAATTCTGAAAAAGAAGACTGTTAAATAACTTCAGCAACACAGCACAGGAAATTTAAATGTCAGTGTGGCTACAGGGCATTCGCCTTGTGGAAAAAAAAAAGAGAAAAAACATGGAAACAGAAACTAACAATACAATGGGCTGGATACAGGATATGTTATGACTATTATTTCCTACATAAACAGCTCAGTGTTTTGGGGGGAGTGAATGGAAAAAAAAAAACCTTTCTAACAGGTTACATGAATAAATATCACTGTTAAAATGACTGCTGAGCTTTTATTAATGAAAAGTATTCATATTTTGTGAATCTCATCTAATTATCATTATGGATTAGACCATCTTGAAAATCATTGTTGGTCCTGTGTTTGCTTCTTATTCATTAAAGCATTTCACACACAGTAGCATTTGTGTTTAGTGTGCATCTTATTAAGTACACTAGTTCAGGGGTTCTCAACCTTTTTCATGATGGGGCCCAGTTTTTCAGTCCAAACTGGTCAAGGGCCCATTCATGTTTAACTCTGTATTAGTGTAATGATCTCATTTTTGGTTTATTTATTTAATAACTAAACCAAATCCACCTGCCTTTAACAGACTGTGGTGTGATGAACATGAATAATATAATGTAAAAATGTATTATGAGATGGTCACAAACACATTTATATCACACGTATAATTCATGGAATAAATCAGACTCCTACAAGAATAAATCAGAATTTGGCTATAAACACGAAATCTACAACATTTTACAACGACAAGAGGGACAACAGCTTTTCAGCTATAATCCGACATGCTTACATTTGTTCTCGCAGATGTTCATCAGTATGTGGTGTCCCTATCAAAAAAAGTATCAGAAAAAAAAAAACTGATGAAAACTGATTTTAAAAAGGAGATAAAACGGTGCAGTAATAGATCACATTGAAAATAAAAAGGCTCAATTTAAATAGTCTGTAAAAATCTGTATTTTATTTGTTTAGACAGGAAATTAAAGCACAAAATTTCATTGAACAATTCATTTATTTAAACTTTTCTGAAGAATGTCCAAACATAACAGACATTTTCTGCATCAACAGCTGATTTTCTCTATTTTTTCTTAAAAATCCTTTCTTTCCAGCGAGTGTTGGAAGTTTGCTTGCAGACAGCGCTAGCATTAATGTTAGCGTTAGCATTAGCGGTAGCTGGTGCTCCATCCAGACATCTCAGCTCTGCTTCACCCACTTTGGGTCTCTTAGTACCAACGTGGCGGTTTAACCACCACAGCCTCCCTGAGTATTGTTGCTGATCATGTCCATCCCTTTATGACCACAGAGGAGCATCTTCTCATGCTGCTTCCAGCAGTGTAACGCGCCATGTCACAAAGATCACATCATCTCCAACTGCTTTCTAGAACATGACCATGAGTTCATTAGGGGTGGGGATCACCAGGTACCTCCCAATACGATGCTATCATGATATTTTGCCTACAATAACGTTATCACGATACAGCAATTTTGCAATAATCACTATATTGTAGTAAATTCAATCCATGATGCATTGAAGACATTCTGAATGTACTGACCAAACTGAATCCATTTAAAACGGATTACAGTAATAAATACTGTCAATCAGTTTTACATAAATGACTTAAATTCATATGAAATTAATGAAACAGTGAAACAAAATTGCAACAGTTCTTCATTAAGGAGCATGTGAACACATACTAGTGTGTATGAAAAAAAAAAAACAGTTCAGTCAGTCATTTTATTCTCAAACAACTGGGTGGTCAATGAAAACCTGGACACACATTTCAGCTTGTACTTTCCACTGTGTTCAAAGTTTAGCCTGAACTTACAGATGCACATAGATATCAGTGGTAAGCAGGACTTTTCTGCATCCTGGACTGTTGCATAAAGAACAACAAAATCTTGCGAGATTTCATAATAAACCGGTGAAATCTTGCAAGATTTAGTTTTATAGTGTCACACCCCTGGAGTTCACTGTACTCCAGTGGCCTCCACAGTCCCCAGATCTCAGTCCAACAGAGCAGCTTTGGGATGTGCTGGAACGGGAGATTGTCATCATGGATGCAGCAACTGTGTGATGCTATCATGTCAATATGAAGCAAAATATCTGAGGAATGTTTCCAACAACTTATTGTATCCATGACACCCAGAGTCAAATCAGTTTTGAAGGCAGAAAGGACTCCAACTTCATACTAGGAAGACGTACAGTATAAAGTGGCCAGTGGGTGTATTTGGCCTTCACTTAGATTTCCACAGAACTTCCTTTTTTGAAGTTTTACTTCATCGGATTAATATTCAATCGAAATATGTGTACCGTGACTTTTAGATGAGTTTCGGAAGATCTCTTTCCACTGTGGTTCCTCTGCGATTACCGCTGTTCTGTAAGTTCTGCTGCTGTCGTGCCTTGGGGAAACCAGACATGGGTCCCTTTAGGTCACCTCCCACTTCAAAGGCTGGCTGTGAGCTTTGTCGCTGGGCTGTGGGCAGTGAGCTAGAGCATCCTGGGGCTCCTGCTCCCTAACACAGTAATGGGATTAAGGCCTCCACAAGACAGATTAAGGGGCTCCAGGCCCCACCTTGTTCCCCCTGACAGACTTGATCATTTCCATCCGCTGGATCTGAATACATTGCTGATGGCAGAGTGGGAATATTCTAAATCTGTGCTAGTTACTCCCTAAAGAGATGACCTGACCTGATGTAAATTACTGCAACATATTGTTCAATTTAGTGAGTCAATGTGAAAATTAATGTAACATACTTTATAGCATAATAAAACATAATTAGCATTTAACAACATAGCATCATCTAACATATGGCCACATGAAAAGAAAACACATCTTCCATTTCTATGCTTTTTGTTTGTATCAGCATCAGAGATATTACCTGGTCCTTACCAGGTCTTGACATTAGGTGAATGCAACCTCAGGTGAACAACAAAAAGTGTCATTATTTAATCAACAAAAACAGAGTCTGATATCAGAATTCGTGTTGGAAAAACAGCATGCTCTTAGCTTCGGCTGGTGATGGCAGCCTCATGGCAGTGGCATGGTGTTGAGAGGCTGATAACTTGGCTGTGTTTTGCAGCCACTGGAGCTGGACTCGTTGCATTAACCATGAACTCCTCTGTATACATGATCATTCTCAAATGTGAGACCATCTGTCTGACAGTTGGGCCAAACTTGATCATGCAACAAGTCAATGATTCCAAACACAAAAGCAAATCTACAAAAGGATGACGGAAAATGGAAGGAATCAAATTCTTGCTTTGATCCAGTGGGGATTGGGCCGGGGGATTGGGTAACGTAGTGGTATTGTCACGGGCTTGGGTGCTTGCATAGACAGCAGGTAGATGTAGTTCTGTTTATCCTTGAGTTTCTTGAAAGACGCCAAAATTATATTATTATTATAAAAATCTACTAAATGATGTGGTTTCCAGTAAATTATGGACGCTACCCACTCAAGACACTTGGATTATATTGGACGAGCGGTAATATTTGGATATATTTGTGGATTATTAAGCGTTAAATAAAGTGTTTCCCCATGAGAAACAACAGAGTCTGTTGAAAATTTTAAAATATGCGAAGAATAAGTGGAAATAAGCTGAAGAATAAGTGGAAAGAATGCCGTCACTAGACAGCTGTGGAGTGTGCAGTTGCTCTGCAATGAGACTGGAGCATTATGGGAAATTCTCATTGGCTCGGTTGTCCCATTTCCTCCTACCGTTTCAGGAGGCTGCTTCAGAGTGCATGGACTTCGTAGCACACTCCGCAGCCTACGCTGTCTGTGCACTGCGACATGAGACACACTCATGTCTTCGCGTCATCAGACACTAATGGGGAGAAGGCGTCCAGTTTTAACACGGTGACTGCACAAATCCAGGCTGATTGCTAGTGTTTCTTCATGGGAAACTAGTTAAAAACTTGATCACGGAGAAAGCCATTTTCATAATAAACGTGGGTTTGACATCGATTTTTGATCTATATTGGGTTTTTGGATCAATTTACAATCAATACATCAATCTATATTGATGTATCAATATAAATCGATGTATTGTTACACCCATACTAGTATCTTGCATGTATTAGGAGTTTTGCATGCAGCTGCAGCGCACCTTGTGACTTTTGCAGAGCTCGACATCAAGTTCAGGATACCGGCCCGCGAGGACCGCAGCTGGTGATCCCTGTTCGACTGGATCAGGACCAGATTTTTTATGCCAAGTCTTAAAATCCAAAGATTGTTGTACTTTCTTTCTCACAGACTGCCTGTCCCTTATAGACTGTAAACATCTCCTGGCATGATACAACATGACATGAGATAATCATGTCTTCTGCAACTTATGTTTTTAATTGCAATTTTTGCACAGCACTTTGGTCCTCTGCGGTTTTAAAGTGCTAAGAAATACAGTTGGATTGGTTCCTGTGAGGAAAAAAAGTGCAACAAAACATAGTGAGACCTGCCCAGAACAAGATAACATAACATCTTCTATCCAACGTGACATAGGATATGGCACTACAGTAAATACCAACGTTATATCATTATTTATGAAGAAAACCTCGATAAGATCATTGCTACTAGGTGTCCTGCTAAAGCGGGCAGCTGCACAGTTTGCATACATTCATACATACACGGAGCTAATAAGCCATCAATAATTATTACATGATGACAAAATGCATCAGCCAAAATATGTCTGAGTCTTATGCACAGTATTTGTAGAATATAAACAACGTAGCTTCATGACATAATGTAGGATTACAGCTTAACATACTGTTGCATGACTTACTGCGACATGTTCCGCCACGATAGACCGTAACACTCAAACGATGATACGATGCCCTATGATGGCAGGCCTTAAAAACCCTCTCTGCCCTCTGTTGCTCTTGTCAAACCTGCATCCTTGACATTTGGCAGCGGAGCAGCAGTGTGAGATCATACTGGTATGGATGTCATAAGTTGGTCAGTGTAAATATAGACAGGACATAGAGGGTGCAGTTATTATTACTCACAAACAGGCATGCATAGACATGCTTGAACAGGATTAAATGTACACTTGTGAGCAAACACACTCCCTCAGATACCAACATTTATGTTTTTATACATGACAACTGTATAGCAGCACATGCTGGAAAGTTAGGATGCAAAAAATATCTTCAGTTTGCTCATCTGGAGGTGTTCTTGTGTCAAATGAGGACGCAGACATTGTGATAGAATAATCGCATTGGAGGTCATTAAATATAGCAAGAAAGCTGCAACAGACAACACAGAGGCAGTTTCCTCCTGTTGGGCCATGACTCCGGCTTCGGCCTGCAGGGACAGAGCCGAGAGTCAGTCTGAGTCATGGGGGGAGAGGAGACGTCACTGCTCCTATTAGTTGAAGAAACACTGACCCCTAGTGTTTGCATCCATAAAAAAGAAATAAAGTAATAAAACGAGTGTTGTTTACACTCATGGAAGGAGCCATGAGTGTATACAACAGGGGTGTCCAGCCCCGGTCCTCCAGGGTCACAATCCTGCAGGTTTTCCACATGTCCCTGCTCCAACACACCTGAGTCAAATTAACTAGAACTTCATAGGCTGTTAGATTTGCTTATTTTGAAGCAGGAAGAGAAAGAAAACCTGCAGGACAGCGGGACAAGCTTTGGACACCCCTGGTATACAATAACTGTATACGATGAAGAAGCAGAGACTCACTTGATTGTCACAAGTTGCATTGCACCAGGGACAAATATGTTTCCTTTTTGCTTTTTGTCAATGCATTTGACATGTTTGATAGTGTGTAAAATTCTGTAAAACTTTTTCTTCATCATTTGAAGATGCTGCACGATAATCATAAAAGTGTATTCTCATGTTCTCGCTCAGTTTTTGTCTCCACTTCTGTGTTTTCACTTCTCTAATCTCATTTAATGAGAAACGTAAGTACACGCATAAGCACTTGAATAGACAGTCTCTCTCTCTCTCTCTCTCTCTCCCTCTCTCTCTCTCTCTCTCTCTCTCTCACACAGAGACAGGATCCTGGGCCGTGGTGTCTCTGTCCCCAGCTATGTTGAAGTTCCCCTCTCGGCCCAGCTGGCAGAAGTTACAGCGAGCAACAATGTGCCTGCAGGATGGGCCAGGACGGGTCTTGGATGGGGGCCCCACAGCCCCGCTGAAAGGCTCCTATTGTCCGGCCCCACCTCCATCAGGGATCATTAATTATGGGCCGCGAAGCACGGCTTTGAGTCTGATTAAGTCCAACCTCCATACTTCCCTTCCAAAAACACTCACAACCAGGCTGCCCCCCCCCCTCCCTGTTACAGCGTAAACACACTGATGGAGCTTGAAGGCCCATTTATGTTCGACACATTCGGGGGGCTTGAACATCCATCACCTGACAGAAAACGGAGCGGTACTACAGGAAAGTGCAGGGTCATTGTTGAATAAAAAGGAGGTGGAACAGCCGAAGACAGCACGGCTATACACCAATCCGGCCAACGCCACAACTAGACCGTCCGCCATTGCTGGGGGAGCGTTTCTGTACATGTGTAATAAGAACAGATGAGAATCAGACTTTTTTCTTACCAACATGGAGGAAATGTGGAAGGACGTCACATTCCTGGTTGTTGGAACATCAGAGGAAAACTTTAATGTGGTAATAAGTGAAGAAGAAGATCACAGACATTTATTTCATGAAGATTTCTGCCGTCTGTGACAAAAGTGGACGGTGCTGCTCAGTCCACTGATGTCAGTGTGTTCGTATCGGGGAGGAATATCGGAGGAGAGGAGGATTGACATGCAGAGAAAACACTGGATTTAATCCCCAACAACAAAAACACAGTAAATTTTGGTGAACAATCATTAATCTGACACTTTATTTCACGTATCTATGCTCCCAAAAATGACGCACTGTGTAATGTTATTATGCGAGCTAATGCTAACAGAGACAGCTGTGGTGTTACTGAGAGTTAAAGGTGCTGTGCCTGTTTTTGTACATTTTGAAACCACGAACGAGGTGATCTCTCCTCCCGCTCAACATGCATGAAATAACGTGCACGTTTCATACTCGTGCACAAAGACACTCTCCAGAGAAAACTTGCATCTTCAGTGAATTTACTGTTTACTGCAGCTAATTTTCTGTCATAAACCGGTAGTTTACGGTAACTACAGTTATGTACACAGATGCACAGTTATGATAAGTTATGATGTTATAGGCGACGTTCCAACATGACAGCCTGATGAAGCATCTAACCAGCCACTGTGAGTG
The DNA here is from genome assembly GCA_023101725.1 of Atherinomorus stipes. Taxonomy (NCBI): domain Eukaryota; kingdom Metazoa; phylum Chordata; class Actinopteri; order Atheriniformes; family Atherinidae; genus Atherinomorus; species Atherinomorus stipes. The sequence continues at coordinate 172,495 of JALJCO010005994.1, read as the reverse complement.
GAAGTGATGTAAAGCGTTCCGGTGTAGATATCACTATGTATTATATATGCATATATACTTTATTCCGTCTTTGGTCTCTCCTGTGTTTCAACTCTCTCCTCCTCAGTTTTGATGCTTTCAGGCTGTTTTGTTGAGGTATCGCGACTTTCCCTTTGTGAGACGCCATGCGGTTCTGTTTACAAGTGCTGCCGTGCACGAGCTAGGGGAGGGCGCTCCTCGTTAGAAAACACTGTTAGTGGCTGATTGGAAACCGAAACTTCTGTAGAACGAACCGCACTGGCATGAGAAGAGCATCACCACAGCGTTAGAAACCTAAACTAGAAAGGCCTGGATTCATGCAGATACGCAATCAATGAGTGATTTGTTTTCATGAAATGACCTCTTTTACCACATTTATACCGCGTAGAAAGCATTTTTCTTCGTGAGATTAAAATAAAATCAGGTACAGGGACTTTAATGACTAATCTGGGAGATATTGTGAAATATCAGGTTATTTTCTCTGATCAGGGCAACGTTGGGACCAGAAAAGAAAAACAGTTCAGTCAGAAACACAAGCGGATCAGGAAGACGGTGTCCTGCAGCCTTTAGGACATGTGAAGGCTACGTACAGTCTTTAAACAATACCAAAAGCCAAATATGTGATAAAATGTAAAAGTAACGACCTTTGAAAGAGTTTAATTTTTTAAACTTTGATAAGTAATCACGAGATGTGTGTGTTATTCCAGTGTGACTTATCATTAAAGCCAGTTTCCAGAGATGAATAATAGTTTAAATTAATGCCCCGATGTAAAAAATAAATAAATAATATGTCAGAATAACTCTGAGATCTCTGGATAACATACCTATACGTTATCATTACCTTCGACGACTGTCCAACGTTGTAAATCCAGATATTCATGCTGCTTTCTATGATGGCAGATACGAGGTAATTGGGACTCGTCCCCCAGGAAATGGCGGCGCTGCAAGATGGCGCAACACACAAAACACTGGTCAGATTAGTCTGTAGCTTTTTGGGAGTGTTAGGTGGTTGTAATTACCGCCACCAACCAGAGTCTGAAACTGATGTCTGATCGTGAACGTGTGAACTCAACACTTCGACTGGATGAACTGACTTTGAACAAACGTGGCAACGTAAAAGTCAGGAAGCATGAGGGCAGCAACACATGACAATGTCCAAGATGCTCGTACATATTTCTTCCTCTTTCCTTCTCATTCCCTCTCTGGGGATCTGAGATCCTGGTCGTTTCTGAATGAATCTCCACCATTAACTGTTCACACCTCCATCTTTGTCCTTTAGGCTCAACACCAGGTGTGCGATGTCAAGCAAAAGGGGCCAAACTGTGCATGCATGCACCAATTCATCTCCGTTTTAATGGCACGGTCAGTGGAAATTATGAGCTTTCCTTTGACTTAAAACAGGATGATGCTGAAAAGAAAGTAGTTTACAACCTGTCATCTGACCAGGTCTAAGGTCAGGGACTTTATAGCTGCACCACCTTACTGTTGTAGACTGGTCACTGGGTTTTAAACACTGTTGATGATCTGAGTACTTCCTTCAAAGGTAAACTGACCCCTCTCGACTTCACAAGGGCATTGGTTTACTAACAAGAAAAGTCCAACAATATTTTTAAGACTTTGTAGTAGGGATGGACCGATACAGATTTTTGGGGTGCCAGTACCCTAAAAATCAGCTGATGGCCGATACGACCTGCCGATATTTGTGGTTGATATTTAGGCCAGATACTACATTTGACTCCCAGATAAATATAATGAAGTACACAATAAAAAGTAATTTTACAACTCTTTTAATGTAAAAAAGTACAAAGCACTTCAAATAACATTAAATATAAACATTAAACTTGTTATACAGTATCAGTATATATGTATTTTTATATATATATATATATATATATATATATATATATATATATCATACGGAAAGAATTCAGACCCCTTTAAACTTTTTACCCTGTTTCATTGCAGCCATTTGCCAAAATCAAAAAAGTTCATTTTATTTGTCCTTAATGCCCAGCCCCCTCTTCGGAGATGATTTTTTATTGCTGACCTGGGAGTATTCGACTTTCCGACTGGGAAGACTTCGAGCGACAGCCGCTCTGGGGCGCCGGTCCCCCTGGATTTGGGACTCGCGTTCTTCTTGCAGACCTCCAGTTCTGCGGTTGGTGGTGCGGTGGGTCAGCATTTTCAGGCTCCCAGAGATGACAGTTGGGTTTAAGTCAGGGTTCTGGCTGGGCCGGTCCAGAATGGCCAGAGTTGTTCTGATCCCTCCTTTGTTGTTTCAGCTGTGTGTGAGGGTCATTGTCTTGTTGGAAGGTGAACCTTCGGCCCAGTCTGAGCCCTGACTCTGGAGAGCTTTTCTTCCAGGATCTCTGTACTTGGCTGCATTCATCTTTCCTTCAACTGCAACCAGTCGCCCTGTCCCTGCAGCTGAAAAACACCCCCATAACATGATGCTGCCACCACCATGCTTCACTGTTGGGATGGTATTGGGCAGGTGATGAGCAGTACCTGGTTTTCTCCACACATACCGCTTAGAATTAACTCCAAAAAGTTCAATCTTGGTCTATAAAAAATTAAGAATAGGACAATATTGAATATCAGTGAAAAAGCCAATACTGAACACCCCTAGTCCTTAGTATTTTCAACATCTAATCTTCAGCTTTGTTTTCTTTAATATTTGTGTCCTTTAAGATTTTACCACTCTGCAAAGCACTTTTAAATGCACTTGTGTTTTATAAAATGCTATATAAATAAAACTAAGTTTAATTGGTGTTCCAAACATCTTGAGAAAAGCACTGAAAAAGGAAAACACTGATCAGTTTATTTCAAATGTCCAGGATGGAAGATGAAAATATTTCTTTCATCAGATAATTACTCATGTAATCAACAGCTAAGTGGCCAAAACTACAAGCTTCCAGCTTGCTGAACTTAAGGCCTTCAAGTCATTATATGTGTGTAGTAAGAACACCACAAAGAAAGAAAAAATCTAGTCTTAAATTTTTTTGCCAAGATAAATGCCGAGTGATTTCATGAGGACAGAGGGATCGTATTCAAAGAGATAAAAAATAAGGTTTTATATAATAAAACCCAAATGACATCATCTGGTTTCATTATTACAGTGCACTGTTCAGTCAACCTTGGGGGATGAGACATTACATTACACATCCCCCAATAATGCGACGCCACCCAAGAACGGTTACTCAACACAAAACTACATTTGGATTTGGGCAATAACCTGCGGTCTAACTGTAGCCAGCAGTTAGACCGCAGTTCGAACTCTGGAGCTTGATTCATCTACTTGTAGCGACTTTACACTTTTACATCATAAATAAGTTGCATAATGGCACACAGGAGGCCTTAATCACAGCAAATGAAACACTGGGGGGGAAAAAAAAGGCTTTTCACGGTGCACTTTTCACTGTGCATGTCTGAATGAATTGCTTTGGGCAGAACGTGTAAAGCCGAAGGCCAAATGTGTGTCACGTACGGGTTTCACAGAAAAAACCTGAGCCTGCATGCAGTTTATGAGGCCCAGGCTGAGATTGGGTTTGTTTTTGAAATGTTGTCATGTTATATTTACAGAGTAGATCTGAGTTTTGTGCCTGCAGTGATGCGTTTGAGGACCTGGAGTCAGTTGCAGCTTAAATTTAGCCCAGTTAAATGTGACTGCATTTAACTGAGAATGATCCAAAATGAAACACATCATGTTCGGAGAGAAAGTGGAATTTAAGAGAGATGTTACAGATAATGTGGGCTAAAAATGAAAGTACAGTTCTTTTCCCATGGTTGTTTGTTTTGCATTTGCTTAGTAAGCAGCTTTTTGTGTCTGCCAGTGCCAGTTCTTTGCATAATAATTTGAATACTGTACTATTTTCAGGTTACGGTGTCACACTGTACTTGTTAGTAAAGTTTTGCTGAACTGAAACACTAATTTTAATTCTGTGTTAATTCTCTGTGATCTGCACTTTAATATTTTGGGACAGTAACAAAACCTGTTGCTTTACTCCCACTAATGCTCGGTATCCGAGATGGCAACATTGACTTGTTTGCATGGGGACGCATTTAAAAGAAGGAAAATATTACAAGCATTTAAACTATATTAACATCAAATACAGTTAAGGATTAACGACAGATGCAGAAACCTGAATGTTTTTGCATCATAATGACAACTAAAAACTACAACACAAACAGGACCTGCACTATGATTTTCACATTAGCTGCAGCAGTTATCAGATGCAAGCTGATTAGTGATTAACAAATTAGAGGGACGAGCAAGTGCAAACTACTCTCAGGCTAAAATATGGAGAAAAATAGCAAATGTGTTTATGTGAGTTGGACAGTAAGGGAGATAAAGGTGTGTATCTGTATATAGTGACAGCATGTGTTAGGTTGTTTATGTAGGATACATGAAGAGATGGAAATTGTGTTGATATTTGAACAAGGAGGAAGTGCTGTTCCTGTGACAACCGTGGCGTTAATATTGTCTATTTTTGTCTTGAGGTTCTTTATCAGGTGATGTCTGGGAACCAGGTGGAGCTCTGACACCAGATGCTATAAAAGGTAGTGATGTGCAATACCTCTGAATAGCTTTCTGATATGATACCAAGTAAAATTGAAGCCAGTATCGGCGATACAGATCCGATGCCGATGCTTTTAACAAAAACCTAATCTGTTTTAAAAAATTGCTTTGAAAACAGACTTCACTGAGGGAAAGAAATTCAAAAACCCATCAAGTCGACCCTTTTAGTCCTCTCTCAGTTTAATACTCTTGATACAGACATGGTGATGGACATGTGGGTTGTGCAGCTTTGCTACACAAAACTTTGTCCTGGTAAATGTTCTTTACTTTTATATTGTGTTGTTTTAATGTGTACTTCAATGTTTGTTGCTGCTGCCATGTTGGCCTGGCCCTGCTTTAAAAAACATAATTTTATTTTCTGACTAGAAAAACAAAAGTTAGATAAAGATACATTGATAATTTACATTTTTATAGAATACATTTTACATAAAACTTAAATTGATAGTAAAATACATAAATATTAAGACATCCTATGCATAAATAGAATGTGTTAGTCTAATTCATCCAAACCTAATCTGAACCTTGCAGACAGATAAAAGATGATATAGTTTGGAAAAAACTCACACTTACAAAAAAATTACTAAAATATCGATATTCTGGCATGAAAATCGATTCTAGAAAATAAAAGGCTGGTATCGTAAATATCAATATTTCAGTATTGATGTGCACATCGCTAGTAAAAGGGCTTCCACAGTGTTTTTCTCCCTCTCCTGTTGGCGGCTGTTGGGTTCGCGTCATCTTGCCTGGCCTGCTGCTGTGATCCTCCACCCCCCCCCCCCCGGGTGGGGACCTTGTTTTATTAAATTAATGCCTGATTGAGGATTTAAAACTTATTTGGTATCGTGTCCTCCCTCTTTGTTACGACGCTTGAACTTGGGTCATAACAACTGGGGGCTCGTCCGGGATTTGAACCCTGGTCCACTCGCACTCCAAGCAAGAATCATACCCCTAAACCAAAGGGTTTAATAATGGGAGAAGTGAAATGAATGTACACCAGCATGCAGTTCTCCCGGTTACTTGTCTGTAATAATAAAAGTTTTTTTTTGTTTTTTTTTACCAGTTCACAATGTATTGCAAAACAATACAATGCGAAATACATATTACTTTGGTACAGATAAACAGTTTGTAATAATAATACTAGTATTAAATAAGATTTATATAGCGCTTTTTAAAAAGAACTCAAAGACGCATAATCCTTTGTGCTTCAAATAAATAATCATTTTTTTAGATATCTAAATTATTGTTTTTACCCACAAACCAGTTTTAACTGTAAATACATGTGCCATGATATATTTATTACACTCTTTTTTAGCAGATAACAGGTTCTTCCAGCACAAAAACATGAACTGTATGGTGTAAAGCAGGGATCACCAATTCTGGCCCTCGAGGGCCGGTATCCTGCAGGTATTAGGAGCTGCCCTGCTGAAACCCTCCTTTGTGACATGTGCAGAGCTTGACATCAAGCACTGCAAAAGTTTGCTAATTGCCCACTGATTGGAGTCAGGCGTGTTGCAGCAGGGGAGCCCTTATACCTGCAGGATACTGGCCCTCAAGGACCGGAATTGGTGATCCCTGGTGTAATTACCAAGCAGAAACCTCCAGTGGCCAACTGTGAAGCCACCCAGATATCCAAAATATTTGTAGTTAACTCTTCATCCACTAGGGGCTCCAAAACAGAGCAAATCCCCATAGACCCATGTTAAAGAGGCCAAATAAAATAAACATGTTTACAGCAGAAATAAACATGTTTACAGCCAGGATCAAAGCATTATTTTGGTTTTAATAGATCAAGTTTACCTTCATGTCAACTGTGAGGGGGGTGAATTGTTTTTATAACTTATCCATTTAGATGTTATTAAATCTTGAAATTTGCACACAAAAAAAGAAAATACACATAATGAAGGGCGTGTTCTTCTGACTGACAGATGGCAGACTGGATGCCAGCCTGCTGGCTGATGGCTACTAGTTAGCTCCTTGTTTGCTCGTTGGCGTTGTTGGACTGCAGGAACCTTTTGGAGTTCCTAGAACCTTTATGGGAACCCGGCCGTTTTTTTTTGGCACATTCAGACACAGGAACTAGGGACCTCGGCCCTCAGTTTCTATAACCTTTTTAGCTCCTACTCTGAGGCAGGGTCTTTTCGGGGTTCCAAAGGAACTGAAACGCAATTGTTTGGTGATTGGTAGAACTGGCAAGCCCCCCCCCCTTGCGTAATCTCCACCTCTACCGGCCCCGCCATATTCAAAAAGTCCCACAGCTGTTATAACTGTTTACCGACATCAACAAGAAGAACTATTACAACAGGAGTGTACCAATTCATTATTAAATCAATCACAATGGTGCACGTCCCGAATCAATAACTATTTCGAAATGTCCAAAAGCAATTATTTTAATGACCCAAATACAGCAGCAAAGTGTGGCAGTAGAATTTGCAGCTGCTGCCCGGATACTTAGGTGGATGGACCGTCCACTAAAGTGTCCGGGCGCACTTCAACAAAAGGTAAACAAGACGTTACGTGATACATCTGACCGTGATGAGGGAAAGCTGGTAAGCTAGCGTTTATAATAGCTCTGAATAGAAGAGATGAGAAACTTCAGTTTTGTATCAGATCTGCTGGGGCATAAATTAGTCACTGTCGCAGACGATTGCATCAAACATGGTTCCTGTCAAGGTTCTCCCTTATGTTCAAATGCAAACTGATGGGGAAGGTAGTTCTGATAACTAAACTCCAGACAGGGAGTTATATGAACTGCGTTCCTAGAACCGCTCTGTCCGAATGACACAAAATATGACACTGCAGGATTAAATGCCTGAAAAGTAACAACTTCTGGATATTACCTGTTACAGAAGCCAGAAACGAAAGTTATACATGCAACACAAAAAAAGGTGAAAAATCAAATTTTTCTATTCTTTTTCTCATCTCCCTCCTAGATCTGACCCTCCACTCTCTTTTTCCCCTGAGAGGCGGTTACATAACGTATTTCCAACACTCCCCCACCAACACACACACTCCTGCTACACTTCATCGGTTCCCGTCCCTTCCCATACACACACTTGTCAGCTGTGAAATATTTCTCCCCCAGATCTCCTCCACTGGACATTGAACAGACTCTGAAATGTGTTGAGAACCTTCTCATGCCCTGATTCGTCTCTCCTTCCCTCTCCACACTAGCCCCCCTTACTCCCCCACACACCCCCTTCTTTCTCCCCTTTCATCTCTCATACAAACACCCTGTTGCATTAATCAGCCCCCCTCCGCCACCATCACAATGGCTCTGTTTTACATCACTGATTGAGGATGTGACCCCCTTCATTGGTGGAGAAACCAAAACTGTATTCAAGTAAAAGACATCGCTTTATAAAGACGTGCTTGAGTGAAATCAGTAAAAACGATAACTGTTTGAGTTATTTTGAGTTGGTATCAACTATTATCTCATTATACAACCCACTTCTGTTCACACTCGCACACATACACGCACCACCTCCCTCTCCAGAAAGCTGCAGTCAAAATAAAAACCCCACAGCTTTGGCAAAAGGGGTGCAGGGTGGGGTGCAGGGGGTTGACACCAAGGTCAGCCGTGTCATCTCTGGGCCTGAGGGTGGGAGAGTGGGTGGTTTCAAGAGTTGTTTGGCTGCAGACAATAGGTCTCCCTGACACCTGAAGAGAAAAGATGCATGGCAAAGAGGCCAGATACGGACGACCAGTTTGTCACAGTTTTCTGAGAACCAGTTTGCAGGGAGGTTGGGGGAAGGGACGAGTGCGTTGATGTATGATGTGCATGAGGAGGAGTTAAAACTGATAGTGTTGAAGTATAAATTGCAAGTGCATATTATTAAAGGAAAAATACATACTATAATAAGACAAGATAAAAAAAACACTTATGGTGACCGTGGGAAAGTGTGGGAAAATGTCACAGCCACAGTGAAATAAAGTAAAATTGTGGTGATTGATACAACCCTTTTCTGCCTCCCTAAAGACGGAGATCTGGATCAGTGGATGCAGTTTGTTTCCGGGCCAGCAACATGATCATGAAAATGTTTGGATTTGTTAACTACACTTGGACGACTGTTTTATTAGCAAAGCCCAGTATGACGCCCTCTTCACTGGGAGACTGAAGATGAAAGTCAAGACTGTTCCAAGACTAAAAGGCCATGAGTTTGAACTTCAAGTGCTGACGGAAACTGTTTAAAATGTCTGAATTTTGTTGTCATTTGGTGTATGAACAGATTTCAGCACAGACATACATTTGATAAAGGTCTAAAAGCACACTTACAGTAGCTGATGGTTTTGTTCACTGGGCAACTGGAAATAATTATTTGTTCCTACATGTTACTCACATTGCATCCCCACATACTTCACACATTGGCCCTGATTCAGAGAAGGTTTGCATGCATTAAAATGTGTGCTAACTGGATTGCAACTGCAAAAACCTGTTGCAGATAATTAACTAGCAATGTTAGACAAGAAAATACTACCTGCAATCCATTTTGCGTGTCTGCCATGATTAATATACAATATGGGGGTTTCTGCCAGAACGGGCAAAATATTGGGAGGAGAACATGCAAGTAAATAAGCTTTGGATGTGCAACTTGATTTATCAAACGTGAAACAGATTGCGGGGGTGTTTTTGCGGCTATATTTAGCACGACTGAAGTCTACGTGTTAACTGGCACAGCGTTACATACAAATGGCTGCAGCTTCTGAATGAGAAACAACAACCCAATGCTGCAGGACTGCAGACATGTAGCACTGATTTAAAATCATTAACCAAGAGCCAATAAGGCAAAACATTTAGCTTTTATTCTTTAACCCTTAAATGGGAAAGATAATAAGGCTACGTTCACACGGCAATGCTCAGAAGAGAAGACGCAAAAGTGGCGTCTTGTCTTCATCTTTTGATCCGGGTTTACACGAAGAAGAAATCTGCGTGCATACACGGACGCAAGAGTGTGTGGAATTCGATTGGATATGCACGCCAGGCCAGGTGGTGCTGTGATAGAACACCACCATATCCGCGTGCATGCGTAAAATGTACCTTAGATCCGCTGGTTTACATAGTCCCACATTGTTGTTTTTCCTGTTTGTGTGTGACGACAACGGCGTGAGCATGACATGAGCATGTCCACCCGCATTTTTGCATTTTGGGCCGTGCAGATGAGAACGTAACAGTGTCGCGTTTTCAGGAATTCCACTTTGGAATGAGTCTTCGGATTTTTGCGTCTTTAACCCAGAATAATGCCGTTGCCGTGTGAACGAAAGGCACTTCCGATTAAATATTTTGTCATTTTTACCCACAATTGTCCTCGTGTCAACGACCACTAAGAGATAAAGAGTTTTGGAAAAATTGTTAGTTTTTGATTTTTATTGTATCAAGGCTGAAATGACTCAAACTTTGTTTTGTTTTGTTTTTTAAAAATAAGACCTTCAGTTTCCTTTTTACAGCTCACATCTCCGAGGACACAAAGTCCAGGTAGATTTAACATTTTCAAATTTTTAACGATTTGATTTAAATGTTTTTGAAACATATTTTAGGTAATTCCTAAGCCACTCTCATTGATGTTTTGCTTTCAAAGTTTAAATTTTAAAAAAAAATGAAATAGTAGTTATTTACATGAATACAGAAAACAAACGAAGGTTTGAATAAAAAGGACATCGTATTGTTTTTTAGTAAACATCTGCACTGTGGAGCTACATCAGTTAGATCCTACAAGCAGTGGAAGCTGTGGAAACAGCTTTTTAAAGGATTTGACCACTGACAATGGAAAGCCTGACTATGAATTTCTAGCATAAAATGAAATAAAATAAAATGAAATAAAATATGAATAATGCAACAAAGGCATTAACAAATAGAGCAATATTTACATTATTTATATGAGGCTGTGTCTCAGACTTATGGCTCAGGAAGGAATATCAGAAGGAATATCTATAAATGTGAAACATTTGTTATCATCAGTGTTACTCTCATTTCCAGTTTTAAAGACATTACAACTGAAGTGGCAAGAAAAAAAGACACTGAAAGAACGACATGGTTCCAATTATGTCTGTTTTTGTGTGAAACATGCAACTAACTTGTCAGAACTAACAACCCAGTAACAGTTATGCTGTTACATGTTTATGTGTTGATGCTCCAAGCAGAAAAAAAAAAAAATCAATGAATCAATGAATCCTGTTACTTACAGTCGTCCCTCTAAACTACAACCCTTTGTATGCTGTAATCAGAAATTTTGTATATAGATTTATAATGCGATTGGAGGGTTCTAAGAATGACATTGTCTTGGCTTTAACAATGCCAAAGAGAAGCAGTGTTCGATACCATTCTGGACTGTGGAAGCACTGGAGAAAGTGCTTATATGGATTATAGATGGTTTTTATATTTTATATATTTTATATATTGTGAGTGTGTGTGTGTTTTTTTTTGTTTCTTTTTAAATATGGACCTGTGTGAGTCTGAAATAAAGATTGAATAATAATAATAATAATAATATTCATACCCTCCAATTAAAGAAAAGGTCAAATTCACAACAGTAATTCAAATAACAGGAAACTAAAGAAACTAATAAGTAAAAATTCACAAAATTATAATTTAGTGAAATAAAATGTTGCTTTTGAATTATTTTTATAAATAATGATTTAAAAAACAAACAAATAAACAAACAAAACTGTCCACATTAGAGCACCAACATACCTGTCAACAGGTGCAGACGTCTTTTTGAACATTACAGAAAACACCGATTGCAGTGATTGCAATCATGCTATTTTACTTGTTTTATTTTTTGTGTGTTTGTTTTACATATCTATGTTGAACCACAATTCAAAATCAATGTCATGATTTTCATAGAATTTTTATTCATTATTACTTTAGTCAATTTCATCTTATTTCACTGACAACTGATTTTTTTTTCCTTACTTAATTGGAGGGTATGAATAATTTTGAGGATGACTGGATATATGCAAATCATTCCGGCTCTTTAAAAAAATTACTTCTTAGTTTTGGTTGTGATTCCTGTTGGGAAATAGTAACACTGTCACTGAGCTAACAAGAAAAGAAAAGAAAAGAAAAGAAAAAGTTTAAATCTTTGGCCTGAATTGTCACATTATACCTTCAGTATGTGAAGGGGATCTAGTTTTACCCGGAGTATCACTGACAAGTTATCAAGCATAATTATGAATTCATATTTTGGTTCCATCACATTTCATTTTTGTGGACTGGCTCTGTGGTTAAGGAACACTGTGTGTGTGCTCACATATATTGAGAACATGGGTGCACATTTCACATGTGCTACCACTCTTAGCAAGTTTTTCCCATGTCTCATCCTTTGCTGATCATCACGAGTTTAGCTAAACCTTTAAAAACCACAATGAAGTAAAGCTGGTTGGCTTTGTTAGGTGTTAGGCTGAGTCCACCGCAGTCTGGGTGGCAGACCAGACTGAGGGCTGAGGCTGACTCAGCTGAGACCCTTGTGACTTGTGCGGTATGCCCAGGCTCGACAGCTTCGAAGTCTCATCAGTTCGTCTGGTGGAGAGGCAAAAAAGGGGGAGGGGGGTTTGAAGACTGGCATTGCACTTGCTCAGACATTGGCATGGGTCAGTGGATCAGGGGTGAATTTCCCTGAACTGTGGGTCTTGGAAGGACGGGAGCGGCTTTATGAGCAGGACTCGTAGCATTAGTGGGTGGGTGTTTTTATGAGGCACTGAAGAAACGAGGCAAAGGTAAGCGAAGGGACTGAATGGATGCCATACTGTATTTTGCATCTCTAAAACCCAGCGCTGACAAAAGAAAGGCATCGCTTCCCTGCCTGACCTGACAATGCATGGCAGGACCCATATAGGGGCGCCATGCTAATGAGCGCATGTGATTAGTTCAATAGAGTGAGTTGGCAGTGGGGAGGGAGCCAAAGGGGGAAGTTAGAGGTTATCTATTGGTTCTTAATGAGAAATGAAAGGCCCCCCCTTTCCCATCAGTGGCCCCCATGGGCTGGTTTTCAGAGGGTCACTTTAGGCTGTGTTGCACATTAATGATGGGCCACATACCAGTGGATAGAAAGGGGTGGCAGAGGAGGGGAGGGGTGGCAGTGTTGTGGTGGGGGTTGAACTAAGACAAAAGTAAAGCTGTGGAAAAATGCTAATTCACCATTGGCTTGGAAAAGAGTGGTGGCGGTGGGGGGCAGATGAGGTGGCGACGACAAAGAGGCAGGGGGTGGAGGTGGAACGAAAGGCAAGGGAGTAGCGTGTGAGGGATATTTTTGGGAAGGGGGCTTAGAGTATGTGTGTGTATGATTGTGGACATGAGGAAACAAAGGCAGCGAGCGAGCCCTCGGACTCCAGGGCCTCCTGCAAAGTGAAGCTAAACCCCTTGTTGCATGCTGCTCTGATTATAAGTCTGAGAGCTCATTATGGATTTAACCCAGAGTCAGTCGGACAGCGACACAATCACAAAAATAACTCAAACTTCCCTCTTAAAGGTCCAGTATCTCACAGAAGCAGAGCTCCATGGTGAAGCTCTTGCTGTGTCTCAAATCGCCTACTTCCATACTCATTACTCAAAATTTTGAGTATACTGCATCAAAATGAAAAACAGCATGCATAGCATGTGAAAATTGAGTATGCAAAAGTACCTGGATGACGTCCTCAAACCCTCCAAGATTTTGAGTAGGTGACTGTGGACACTCACCGCACTACCTCGTCCTGAATTCAGTTCACTAGGTGGCGGTAATGCTCCCTGAAATGGGTAACAAACTGCCATAAAACTCAAGAGAAGAAGAAGAAGAAGAAGACACTGCGCACTCATACCCAGCAGAAAAATAGCAGGAGGACATTGATTTGCCGGCGGCAATTTCGATGTAAAGCTTCACGAAGGATGTTCATGTTGGTGGGGTAGTAGGGCAGCAGCAGCCAAAGAAATGGACAAATGTTAGTAATTTTGTGAATAAATATGAAAATTGCTGTCTTAAAGTAGCTTTAATGTATTACAGACAGTTTTTTTACAAATGTGAACAAAATAGCTGGCAAGCTTGAGTCAAAGGCATCTTTTTTTCATTCCATTTTTATGTTTTTCAGCCGAAAAAAATAATCCAGTCGCCCAGGAAAGGGGGATTATTGCTGCTGCAGACGACATTGCAGACTTCTCTGAAAAAAGCCGTGATGTCAGTTTACTGCACCACAGACAACTATGGTGGTGACGCATGAGGTTGTCCCATTTCTTAGGGGAATAATTCAATCCCTAATAATTCAAGTGCTAGTGCCAAGCGGAAGGGGTAGGGGTAGGGATGAAAATAGCAATTGGAATTGGGCTAAACACTTCAAATCAAAAGATCAAATCAAACATGATCTTTATGGGAAATACTGTCTAAAAAGCTTTATTTCTTCTTCATCTGTCTGTCGCACTTGTTTCTAAAATGCAAGAAGCTGGTTTTGATGTTAATTTGCCAATCCTTGGTGCTGAATTTTGTGTTTAGGTCATTGTTATTATGAAAATATTGTGGTTTTCTGTTGTGGTTCGAAGGGAGGACAGAGAGTGAGCAAGACAAGTTTGGCTGGCCAAAAATTCAAGCAATGTAAAAGTTGGCATGGCCACAGACTGTGTTTCATAATTCATTAGTCCATAATGGAAGAGGCACACAATGAGCTCCAGTGTAATCACCAAAAGATGGAATTGCTCAGGAGTTGTGACATCCATGTCAGCATTTTGACCAGTTTAGAGATTTGGTCTGAGAGGTGGGCACGTTAATTATCACTGAGACTAAAAAGCTGCACAGCCATCCAGTTGCTGAGCATACAGTGGGTACGGAAAGTATTCAGACCCATTTAAAGTTTTCACTTTGGTTCATTGCAGCCATTTGCCAAAATCAAAAAAGTTAATTTTATTTCTCATTAATGTCACTCAGCACCCCATCTTGACAGGAAAAACAGAAATGTAGAAATTTTTGCAGATTTTTTTAAAAAAAAGAAAAACTGAAATATCACATGGTCATAAGTATTCAGTACTTTGCTCAGTACTGAGTAGAAGTACTTCTGAGCTGGTACATCCATGAGTCTTCTTGGGAATGATGCAAAAAGTGTTCCACACCTGGATTTGGGATCTTCTGGTTCTTCTTGCAGATCCTCTCCAGTTCTGTCAGGTTGGATGGTGAACGGTGGTGTTCAGCCATTTTCAGGTCTCTCAGAGAGGCTCAGTTGGGTTTAAGTCAGGGCTCTGGCTGGGCCGGTCCAGAATGGTCCAGAGTTGTTCTGATCCACTCCTTTGTTATTTCAGCTGTGTGTGAGGGTCGTTGTCTTGTTGGAAGGTGAACCTTCGGCCCAGTCTGAGCTCCTGAACTCTGGAAGAGCTTTTCTTCCAGGATCTCTGTACTTGGTCTCATTCATCTTTCCTTCAACTGCAACCAGTCGTCCTGTCCCTGCAGCTGAAAAACACCCCCATATCATGATGCTGCCACCACCATGCTTCACTATTGGGATGGCATTGGGCAGGTGATGAGCAGTGCCTGGTTTTCTCCACACATACCGCTTAGAATTAACTCCAAAAAGTTCAATCTTGGTCTCATCAGACCAGAGAATCTTATTTCTCTCAGTCTGGGAGACCTTCATGTGTTTTTTGGCAAACTCTATGTGGGCTTTCATATGTCTGCACTGAGGAGAGGCTTCCATCGGGCCACTCTGCCATAAAGCCCGGACTGGTGGAGGCTGCAGTGATACTGACTTTGTGGAACTTTCTCCATCTCCCTACTGCATCTCTGGAGCTCAGCCACAGTGATCTTTGGCTTCTTCTTTACTCTCTCACCAAGGCTCTTCTCCCACCATTGCTCAGTTTGGCTGGACGGCCGGGTCTGGGAAGAGTTCTGGTCGTCCCAAACTTCTTCCATGTAAGGACGATGGAGGCCACCGTGCTCTTAGGAACCTTTAGTGCTGCAGAAACTCTTTTGTAACCTTGTCCAGATCTGTGTCTCGCCACAATTCTGTCTCTGAGCTCCTTGGACAGTTCCTTCCACCTCATGATCCTCATTTGCTCTGACATGCACTGTGAGCTGGAAGCTCTTATATAGACAGGTGTGTGTCTTTCCTAATCACGTCCAATCAGTTTAATTAAACACAGCTGGACTCCAATGAAGGAGTAGAACCATCTCAAGGAGGATCAGAAGAAATGGACGGCATATGAGTTAAATATGAGTGTCACTGCAAAGAGTCTGAATACTTATGACCATGTGATGTTTCCATTTTTCTTTTTAAATAAATTTGCAAAAGTTTCAAGATTTCTGTTTTTTTCTGTCAAGATGGGGTGCTGAGTAACATTAATGAGAAATAAAACTTACTTTTTTGATTTTAGCAAATGCTGCAATGAAACAAAGAATAAAGAGTTTAAAGGGGTCTGAATATTTTCAGTACTCACTGCACATGTTTGTGTGATGTATGTTTTCTGTGAGATATATTAACCTTCAAATCATGGTGACTGAATCATCAGGACATCATCAGCACAGGTAAAAAACAAAAACATGTTTTTACTCAGTTTTAATGTTGACAACTGAGGCTAAAGTTCGAACAGGCAGGAGAATACCCGGTGGTCTTGCATACTTTCAGGTGGTTCCAGTGTGGTTTCTGTTGACCCACTTTCCCCGCCTGTCTGCTGGCTGGATGAAACTGTGGTTAAGCAGCAGCGCAGGTTCACACTCTGGGAATAGCTGAAAACCGTGGAGGGAAGGGTGACACTTGAAGAGTAAAACTACTGTAAGAGCGTGATTAATGAGCCAGTGTTGTGGCAGCAGCACTGAGAACAAAGAGACTAATCTACAGCACATGGAGAGTGGAAAACACTGCACATACCAGAGAGTGGATCTACAATCCCATCCACGTCCGCTGGATAGAAATAGAGCCGGAGAACACTGGCTGCAGACATGGTAACGCTGAATACTTGGCTGTTGATGTTGCGTTACATAATGAATACTGAACAGTATGTTCTTGCAGCTTCAAAGTATCTGAAAAGAAAAGGGCTCACAGGGAGGTTGAGTGTGCATGAACACGTTCATGTACATTCTGGTGTGTGTAGGAAGGTATGTGCGTCAGGCACTGATTAATGTCTGAGCGCAGTGGCATGGTTAATCTGCCGGGCTCAGGCTTCAGTCTCCTGAACCCTCCTCTCTCCTTGGCAGGTGTGTGTTTCCACTGAGAAAACACAGGCTCACTCACTCATCTCACCTATAAATCACAATAGAGCGAGCTGACTCAGACCTGGTTCTTACACAGCTTCCCCCAAAGTATCTTTAGAGTCATCCATGCTGCTTTTAAACAGTGTTGAGTTCTCTTATGCAACCCTTAAAAAAACCATCCATGTTCTGCCTTAAAGATTTAACAGAGAGGCCCAGAGGTGGCCACAGCAAGCCTTCAAGTGATTTGTTGTACTATGTATGATTAGTGAGTATAATAGGGCAGTAACTACTTATAAAGTGGTACTGTAGGAGATCTATGGTTTTCCTTTTGCCAAAAGAGAGAGTACAAGGGAACAGGAAAGGAAGTATTAACAGATACCCAGATGTCTGCTAACTCGGGATGCATACCGTTATGATTTTCTAGATGCCTGTACCAATATCGATACTTCTTATCAATACCAATATTTATTGATACTGCAACACTGCAAAAACTCCAAATCTTACCAATTACATTTTTCTAATTTCTCGTCAAAATATCTAAACCACACTCAAAATAAGACTGAATCACCTCAAGAGAAACATTTTAGTGAGATATAGGAACTTGTTTTAAGACAGTGCATCTTAAGTCTTATTTCAAGAAATCTTAAGAAAATTTCACTTGTTCTAAAGGCAGATTTTTTTTATTATTATTATTATTATTACAAGAAAAGAAAGCACCGTTTCCACCAGCAGGTCTGGGTCGGGTCGGGCTGGATCGGTCCACGTTTTTTTTTTTTTTTTTTTTTTGCATCTCCACAGATAAAACCTGGGACGGGTACCCTTATATCCGACCTGATCCAGCCTACTTTTTCGGTACCCTTCGATAGGGGTACTGGTCTAACTGATCTGGAGCAAAGAGGTGGAGCTAACACACAGCAATCTGTTGATTCGCTGAAAAATCCATCACTTCCTGTGTGACCCAGCATAAAAACAAAGCAGGGGTGACTCCTTTGTTTCTGTCACGTGTGGTGTGGCGTTTTGGTTAAAAGGCGCTGCATTGCGATGATGTTATGTGATCAAGTAGCAGATTAATACTCCGCCTCCAGGTAAGGGTACAGTTTGCTGTGGGAACACAATGTGAAATCAACATATCCGTACCGAAACCCAGCCGACCTGACCCAGACCTGTGGGTGGAAACGGGGCTTAAGAGTGCCCGAGATCTTTTTGCTTGCCAAATCCAGCCAACAAAAACACTATTTTATTAGTTTAAAAATGTTTTGTCCCTGAATCTTTTTAAGATTTGTCTCAAATGGTTTTAGAAATAGGAGATTAGTGTTATTCGTAGGGATGTGACGATACAGTAAACTCACGAGACAATTCACGATATTGGGTCCACAAGACGAGACGAGACTTCACATCACTTTTGAGAAAAATAAATGACAAATGCGGCTTGAAAAGAATCTGACGTATTTATATAACAGTCACAAAATGATGCAGGTGCATTTCGAAATGTTTTATAAGTTGCATCCATGCAGGACTAAAGCATGAGCTTTCACAGTTGAACTCCTTTCCACAAATAGAATTAAACATTTCTTCTCATTTTAAGTACAAAAATTTGTGCAAAACTAAAGCCAAAGTGCACCTCGGTCAATATACAGTCAGAAAAGTGCAAACAGAAAGTCGCAGAAAGGCCTTTCGTGCGTCAAGTTTTGAGATTCTGAGCGTTCGACACCTGTTACGCATGTCAAGGGCAGCAGGCGGAGTTGGAAAATCTGAACTTTGATGACTTGACGCAGGGCATCAACCAATCAGAGCGACTCAGTGTCATGACGAGGACACAATTTTATGACAGGAAACATCAAGGAGAACCAGGGGAATCTCCTCTCTCTCTGAGGACAGAGGAGGATAAACTGTGATCTGTGTCCGGTCCCGGTTTCTGAACGGCAGTTTGATGACCTGATGTGCCGACGGGATCTACTCGGCTTATAAAGTCATCCTGCATCGGGACAGCGGGACGTTAAACTGGGCCGGATCAGACAGCTGAAAGTTCCCCTCATCAGCGCACAGCCCCCTCGAGTAAGCGGTGAAACTCATCACACTCAAAACACCTTGAATTATCTGGTGAACCCGACGACGACGTTCCCTAGCTTTGTTTATCACATGGAGCCGAGCCGCTCTCTCTCCTGCATCTGCCACTGTGCAGACAGACAGGTGACAGGACAAAGAAAAAGGGCAGGTATGCCCGACGCACATCAAACGCACCTTGACTGGACATCCCTCATCGCACGTCGAGTGCGTCCTGACGCTGGAAATCAAGTGTCTGACTTTTTAGTGACCCAGCGTCCAACTTCGAGTGTCAGGTGCGTTTTTGACGGCCAAATCCTGTTTGGTGTGCACGCTGTGTAAATCATGTTGATTGATAAAACAACCTACTGTACTCTACCGCTCAAAACTTTTCAGCAATAGTGAACCCTCAGTCTTCATAGTTTGCTGGATATTTGGATTGTCCATCACTGATTGATCCTTTACGTAGATAAAGTAAATGTTTGCAAAGGTTTTGCTGCGGTGTAGCAAAACCGTGCTTTAAATAGTTCTCTAACATGTTTCACTTTGTTATTATTGTATAATTTGTTGACAGTTTATTTGTCTTTCTGTTTTTTTACTTGGTTCTTGTCTGAAAGTCCAGTTGGAAGCAATCTCCCAGCTGGCAGGGAATGAAAGAGCTCCTGGATCATCCTCGATGGTCCCCAGCTGCTGGTGAGCCGCCGCTCTCCATGGGCTTCCGTCTCCAGTTCTTTCTGGTGGGCTAAGACTTGCTCAAGGTCCCCTCTGTGATGTGGGCTGCCCAATGAAAGCAGACATTAGCTGGATTCCTATCCCCCAGTTTCCCCCCGAGTCTTTATCCTTCACAGCTTTGGCTGAGGGAGAGGAACTGCCAAAGAATTGGGTTTCACCTAACACAGCCCGTCTGAAACACAAAGGGCAGGAGGAGTGTGTGTTTGCTTGTGTGTGTCTGTTGCTGCTTCTCCATCTCAGCGTGCTCCGTTCAGATAATGAAAGGCTGATTGATAATAGTAAACTCACAAAAAGTTTATAATCATATGGTTAATAAAGGACACATTCAGGGTTTGTTCCAGTGTAACTAGGACAACTTAGACATTTCTTAAAAGTGATATGGACCCATTCCAGCTATATTAGAACAATTTTAAAAAAAAAATCTAGGTTTAATCTTTGTGATTGATGTAAAGCACACTGTTTTGAGTAATATTCTATTCTGCCTAAATCATTTCTGATGGTAATTTTGGCTCTTTTTTAAACAGAAAAATTAACCATGCTAGTAGGAAATGTGTTTGCAAGCCTTTAGTTTTGGCAATAAACTCTTTTCCATGGCACCAGCCACAAATTAGATTTTTTGTGACTTTGTATAAATGCAATGTCCCTGCCAAATAAACCAATCAATGAATAAAATAAACAACGGGGAACAATTAATTCATTATTCACTACCCAAGTATTGTGAATTTAGCCTTTTCTTTAATGGGAGGGCATGAGAATTTAGCCTTTTCTTTAATGGGAGGGCATGAATAATTTTGAGGATGACTGTATCTGCTTGTTTTGCAGTTAGTTTTATATTTTTACACAACTCACATAAAGTTAAAATATTCTGGTATTTGCATGATGTCAGAATAAACTTAAAATCTACGATAACCTCCCTTGTTTGTCTCTAAACTTTTGGATGCACTTGTAGCCCGGTCTAAATATTCATTACCGACCATAAAGGCTTAAAATACAAATGTGTTAAAAACCTTATAAAATGTATTAAATATGGTTAAAAATCACAGCAATTCATAGTTCATTTCTTCTATTAAAATGTGTTCATAAATAGTTAAAAACAGCTATAAGCCGACCAAAGGTTTTTCCCTTATTTTGAAAGGATGCTTTATTTTTCACAAGCTTGTTCGAAATGTACTGATCAACATGTGCTCCGTTTACAACCTAACTTGTTTATTCTGTCAATATTGTATTTTCTTTTATCATATTGGTTGATGTAATTCCACTGTCCAATCACATGCGTGAGGGCGGGATCTAAGTCAGGAAGTGAAAGTAAACATCTAGGCCCGAGGCATTCCGCCACTGCGTTTGCCTGACGAAGGTTGTGAAGCTAAGCCACGGGAGAAATGGTCACAAAAAACATTGTGGATGCAGAGTCTACGTTGCTGTTTTGGACTGTATAACCCTGTGACGAGTGAGTACTCCATGTATATGACTTTTATGCTTAGACGATATGTTTTAAGTGCATAATGTATGATGCTAATCGTGAGTTAGCATGTTAGCATTTTACCGCGAGTTAGTTCATCCTCTGTATGTAAAGTATATGGGCTTGGATGAATATAAGACTAACTAGAGACTCTTAATGCTTAGTGGACCGAGAGGAATTCTCTGGACTCTTCTGCTGAGGATTAACAGCCGAGTTTCACCGAGTGCACTTCATACAACCTGTGAAGTTCAAGCTATTGCCACCTGTTTGCCGAGAGGGAACCGTGTGATGACGAAAGGTCTTGTCTATCCATTGCCTCTATCAAAAGATTTGTGAGTAAACCAAAGCACGTGCATTTTATTTTCTGCTTGTGAACAAGTGAAGCGGCCATTTTTCTGTTTTCAAGGTCCAACAACCCGAGCATCGCATCAGGCCTCATCGGTTACGTTTTTGCACTGTAAAAGACTGTTATTGATACATGGTTTCATTCTAACTGAACTTTATACGGACTCACAAATTACTATTTCTTTAATTCACATTCTAAATTTTTTAAGCTGTGAAAGCCCCATAATCACCTAAGTGTCTTAAGCACTCAAAACTTTATTTTATTTTATTTAATTTTTTATTCATTAACTAAATTCTACCATTTTAATTAAATCTCTTTTTTCTAATTCATACAGATACTTATTTAATAAGATACCAGAAATCATTATTCTAGTAAGTGAGACATGATAATTTACATTTTCTCCTTTAGATGGGCACCGCCAAATAAAAAAAAAAAATACATAAAACAAATATTTTTCTCCTTACCATTATATACTTATAAATAACTACCCAGCCCCCCTATTACTACACTACATTAACCAAAATATCTACTACTGGGCACACAAATTGCACCCTATTATTTCTTTTCTCTTAGATCCCTTTATTTCAACAAATCTTATATCTTTATATAACACACATTACTACATTCTCTAATGATTTTTTTTTCTCTCTAAATGCAACCTTCTTATTTAAACTATCCACCAAAGAATTTTCACAACCTATTTTCTAACTTCAATAAACTTGACCATCACATGCCATCCTATGCTCACCCAAAGGGAAGAGAATCTCTTAGAACGACACTCGAACAAATCAAACTGCAGGAAGAGGAGAGGCAAAATTTAATCCAAACCAAACCTAACCATCTATGCGAACCGAAGAAATTGACTCTACCAAATTCCCCAGGAACTCATCTACGGAAGAAAAATGACAATAATCATTTCTAGCCCAAAACCACCACAGACCCATTCACTAGAAATTGACAAATTTCTCTGAAAGAAAACAGTGAGAATAAGAAATATATCTCCCACCACTTCATGGAACACAACCTACAATCATTCTCAAAGATTTTCACCAAAGCCAAAGAACACAACAGCGCTAGACCTTTTCTAGTCCACCCTACTCCACCTGAAGACAACTTGGACAGCGCAGAACAAGCAAATTCATGTGAAAGACGAGACCAGACAAAGAAAACGAAGGAAGATTGTTGAGAGCTCAAAGACCAGCCTTGAGAAATTCAAGCATACGCACGTCTAATCCCATGCAATCATATGGATACATACAGGCACGGAAAGACCTTTGGAACTTCAGAATCTGAGAAGAACTGTATCTCACCTCAGAACTATGACCCAAAGACAAGGAACTTTCAGATTTCTTCTCAGATTGGAAAGAATCAAACAAAGAGTGCAAAAGAGCCTACCTGTAGGATGCCAAAAAGCAAGACAGAGCAACTCATAAAGGCACGGAACAGACCTCATCTTCTTCAGTAAATCTAAGAGAACTTGATCCCCCAGCATTTTTAAACCATAAAAAGTTCTGAAAGACGGAACAGCAAGCACAAACTCAAAAACCAGCCACAATATGCGTGCAGCAGAGCAAGGAAACAGACAGAGAAGGCTGTCAGCAACCTGATCTTCAGACAGAAGCAAGAGTAAAACAAACTAAAGAGTAAAAAACAATCGCATCTCAGAGCAGCACAAGAGCCAGAAAGAAGACAAACGACACAAGAAAAGGCAACAGCAAGGAAGCAAGCAAAACCCCCACAGCCAACCATGGGAGGGCCAGTTCTCAAATTCAAACCACACGACACACCCGCCGAGAGGGCACACCAGAAATGCCAACGACACACGCCCCACCGACGAGCCGCGCACGAGCACCAGACACCAGGGGAGGCGAGCAAGCACCCACTCCACCACAAACCCGGCCATGCCACCCCCCACCACCCACGCAACCCCCCTTTTTAACCAAACAACCCCAACCCATCCCCCCGACCCCCCGGGGGCCCACGGGGGGCCCCGCCCCCCCCCCCCGCACCCCCACCCCCCCCCGCGGGGCGGCCCCGACGCAACCCCGCTCCACCCCCCGCGGCGCCACCCCCCCCTACCACGGCGCCCCCCCTGCACCCCACCCCCCCGCCCCCGCCACCCCCCCCCCCCCCCCCAGCACCCCCCCCCCCCCCCCCCCCCGGGACCCCCCGCGCCCCCCCCCCCCCCCCCCCCACCCCCCCCGCCGCCCCCGCACCTCACCCCCCCCCCCCCCCCCCCCCCCCTCCCCCCCCCCCCCGCCAACCCCCCCCCGCCCCCGCAGCCCCCCCCCGCCCCCCCCCCCGCCGCCCCACCCACCCAGCACACCCCCCCCCCTCCCCCCCAGCCCAGCCCCCCATTCTTTCCCCTTTCCCCCTCCCCCTCCACGGCACCCACCACCACAAGAAGCCAACCACCACCCACCCCCCCCTCCGCCGCCTCCCCCCCTCCCCCCCCCCCCCCCCCACCCCCCGCCCCACCGGGCCCCCCTTTCCCCCCCCCACATCCACCCCCCCCGCCGCCACACCCCCCGCCCACCCCCCCCCCCCCCCCCCCCCACCAACCCCGCCCCCCTATACCCCCCCACCCCCCACGCCCCCATCTAGCCAACATCCCCTCTCTTCCCTCCCCCCCCCTCCCCGCACACATCCCCCTTCCTTTTACCGCCCCTCCCATCCGCCCCCTCTCCACCCCCCCGCCCCCGACAACACCCCGGAACCTGCACAGCACACACGTCTTCCCGCCCCCCCCATGCCCCCCCCGTTTCATCCCACCCCCTCTTCCCCCCCCCCATCCCCTCCCCCCCTATTACCCTCCCCCCCGGCAGCGCCCCCCCCGCCCCCCCCCCATCTTCTACCCTCCCCCTTTCCCCCCTACCACCCCCCCTACCCCGCCACCCTCCACCCCCACTCCCTCCCGCCCCCCCGCTAGCCCCCCCTTCCCCCCCTATTCCCTTTTTGCCCTTCCCCCACCACACCGAACCACAAGCACCATCCCACAGCCATCACCACCGGCCACCCCGGGCAACCTAACCCCCCCATGCACCCATCCGTCCCACCTGCCCGCGCCCCCCCCCCCCCCCCCCCGCCCCCCCCCCCCCCACACCCCCCCCCCCCCCCCGCCCCCCCCCCCCCCCCCCCCCCCCCGCGCTCTTTCCTCCCCCTCCCCCCACCCTAGCCCCCTCCAGCAAGCGCCCGCCCCTCCCACCCCCCCTCTTCCCGCGCTCCCCCCCCCCTCCCCACCCCCAGCCCCCCAGAGGTGACCCGCTATCTCCCCGCCCCTGCCCCCTCCCCCGTCCCATTTTCATTTCCCTCCCCTCCCCCCCTCTCTTTTCTTCTTTCCCCCCCCGGGCGGCACGCCGCCCCCCCCCCCCCGCCCCCCCCCCCCCCCCCCCCCCCCGGCCCCCCCCCCCCCCCCCCCCCACCCCCCCCCCCCCGCCCCCCCCCCCCCCCGCCCCCCCCCCCCCCCCCCCCCACCCCCCCCCCCCCCCCCCCCCCCCCCCCCCCCCCCCACCCCCCCCCCCCACAGCTCCCCCCCGCCCGCCCCCCACCCCCCAGCCCCCCACTGAACAACGTTTCAGTGTTCAGGTATTTATTCTACAACATGTGTAGATTTTCCACAAAAGTGTCTGAACCATGAAGGAGAACTTGATAATCTGGTGGTGTGTGATCTTGGTGTGATGATGGCAGTATGTGAAGAGGATGATGAAGAGCACTGTTTGTATACCAGCCATCAATCAACCTGAATATTTAGTCTCCATTCATGGTTCAGACTTCAGTCTATACAAGTCTGATTGACTTAACTGCACAGTACTACAAATTTATTTTTGTTGTGTTGCAAAATTACTTGACGTTAAAGGAATAGTACACCCACAGAACGATGTGCGTTCATTTTCTACTCACCTTCAAGCTCAGCAAGACTCTAAAGCACTTTTTTAATATCTCAAATGCGGCCGGAGATCGGACAGGTTTTCTTTTTTCCCCAACTTTCATATAAATGAGTTGACCGGCGACTAAACCAAAAAGGTCCATAAAAGTACAGAAAACTTGTCAATATTCCTCCATATTGCTAATCCAATGTAATCCAAGTGTCCTGAGTGGGTGGCGTCCATAATTTACTTGAAACAACATCATTTAGTATATTTTTATAGCCTAAACAATAGTACATTGCGGTTTCTATTTGTGCATTGGTGCGAGTTCATGTCACTACAGAAGCCGCAGTGTCCAGTGCCTACTCTGCCGATAATGTAAACGTAGAAGAAGAAATTGGCTGTTTACATTGTGCTCAGAGCGACCGAGCGGCTGACAAACCGGGATAAACTCAAGAGGGGTTGGATATTGATTTAAAACAAAGAAAGAAAGAAAAAGAGAACATGCGATCTTGTCTGCCCTAGCGTCCGTACTGTCGTGAACTCGCAAAGGCTTCACAGCAGCTAGATGGAGTACTGTTTAAGCTATAAAAATATACTAAATGATGTTGTTTCAAGTAAACTGTGGCCTTTACCCGCTCAGGACAGATATTTTTTTCCATGGATTAGCGAAGACGAGCATGGTCAGAGATGCTTTTAGTAATCAGGAGAGCTGATTGGACACGACTGCATCTGTGCAGTGTAAACGTCGTATTGGGTGAGTTTCAATGCAAGTTAGGAGAGCTAGCTTAAGTTGTTGCTAACTGAGTTTCATGTACATTTTTTCCCAGAAAAGTTATGAGCGTGAATCTGATCCAACTTTTACTGTACCAAATGCTTGTGTTTAGCAGAAGATATAACCGCAGGTGTTAGCTGCTGTTTACATAAAGTTCATCACCAGAACACGACTTACTTCGCTCAGCTAAAACATTTCCTTGAGATGTCATATTTTCGGGTCAGCCCAGCCAGCTGTGAAACATCCTTGCTTGTGACAGCTTTTTCTCCCTGTATGAAGACGGGTTATCATGTATCTGATAGATGCAGGAAAAATCTGGTCAACTGATGTCAGCTGTCTGAAAACTTCTGCAGGGACTCCATTCAGATCACACCCAATAAAAGAGATTTTTTCTGTCGAATCGTTTCAGTTCTTGGGGATTGGATTACATTGGACGAGCAGTATGGAGAAATATTGCCAAGTTTTTGTGGATTTTTATGGACCTTTTTGGTTCAGTCGCCGGTGAACTCCATTATATAAAGGTTGGGGGGAAAATGAAAACACCTCCGATCTCCGGCTGCATTTGAGATATTGAAAAAGTGCTCCACAGTCCCGCTCAGCATGAGGGTGAGTAGAAATGAACGCACATAATTCTCTGGGTGTACTATCCCTTTAAGGTCATGCCATCAGCACTTTAAGGACAACAGTTTGTCCTGATATTCAGAAGCTTGCTAAGAGACATCTACATATTGCAGCTACTTCTGTGCCATGTAAAAGACTCGTCTCCAAAGCTGGAGAGGTATTAACAAAGAAGAACAGACCGAAGCCTAACTTTGTTAAATTTTAACAATGTTTGAAATAAAAATGTTTGCATGCATAAATTTGGCAACTTTCCAATGCAGATATAATGGCAGTGGTTGCATCAGAGCATGTAGGCGCAGTAATGCACATGCTCATGTTTGCAATGACCCAACAGCTGTTCACACGGCTCTCTACTTGCTGTCAAAACAGAGGAAGCCGTACACAACATATTACACACAGTAAACGATTAACAAGCAGTCACTGAGTTCATATGTTGGCCAAACACAAACAGGTCCGCACATAAACATGCAAACGAATCTACGAAAACATGCACGCCAATCTCCAATCTACACTGGCTGAGCTGAAACAGACATACAGTTGTATAATGGTACACGCTGTATGTGCACAGTACACATATGTAAAGGGCATACACAAACAAAGAAATCCAGGCTGAAATGTGGGGTGGAATTTAAGGTCAGTCTGCCATGTACAAAAACACGGACACCCCAAACACACACACACTTCACTCTGTCATTCCACTCTTGTGGCCGTGAAGCTGTTTTTCCATCACTGGGTTCTTAGCGTGACATTGCGATCCAAACAGCAATGAAATATTACATTGGCCCATGTTATTAAAACTGTTATTAGCATGGCCAATTGGGGCTAAACAGGACCTGACTGTCACCCTAATGACAGGGTGGCTGAAGGCTGGGGGGAAGAAGAGGGGAGGTGGGCTGCCGAAACCTCTGACTCTCATCCACCAAACAGCCACAGTGGATTCCCCACCATTACCATCAACCAGCTACCACCAACCCCTCTCCCCCTGCATGCTCGTAAGTCTCTGGACCTCCAGCCACATGAGACAAATAAAACTGTGGTATGGACATACATGTAGAGATACACACGGAAAGATTGGAAAACAAGTACAGAGCCTTTTACACAGATAAGTACTGACATGTGGATGCACAAGAACCAAATAAACATCTTTTAGGAGATAAACAATGTTAAGAATGATGAAGAGAATCTATTTCAGTCTCTCAGCTAAAATAAAATACGGTTAATTGTTCATGTGTGCCAAAAACAGTGTTGCACACCATCTTTAAATAATTTGTGACACGATCCAAAGACAGACACATATAATATAGAATGATTTGTGAAGACATTTCTGAATGAGGTTTTTCTCGCCTTTTTCAAGCTGCCAACAGATCATCCAATCCTAAAATCTCTGAGATGATCTAACTTTTTTACAATGAGCTTCTTTTAAAATCAAGTTATGACAGGACTTCAATATTCCTCCACAGATTTGCCAGCTAATTGTGATGTAGGCATTTGAACGACCTGCATGAGCCACTGAGAACTGTTGTTGAGGGGAATTAGCCTCATGGCAGATTGTTTCAAGGCAAACTGGTCTTAGAAGAGAGGTCAGAGTATGAGTGATTCACAGACCTTGATGGAGCGGCTCCAGAGCGCAAAGAGGAAAACCGGGGGACCTCCTTGGAGCATTTAATGGTAAGCCTTGTCTCCTGAGACTTGGCCAGGCTCAGTGTTAAAAGCAACAGGATGCTACCTCACAAGCCCCTGGCCAGCACCTCAGTGTTGGAGCTCTCAATAAGCAAGAGCGTCACCTCCCTGCAACGGCGAGGCAAAGGAGGGAAGGCTCTGACTGTAGTTTATGCTGACGTATCCAACAGCAGTTCAGATTACCCAGCCTTTTGGAGTACCTGGTGTTCTGGAGGGGATGGCACCTTGACATTAGACTGTTCTCGTAGGTAACTTCAATGCCCATGTAGGCAGTGATCCAGGACTGTGACGGGGGGAACGCCCTGCTGGATCTGAGTCCAAGTGGTGTTCTGCTGTTGGACTTCTGTGCTACTTACAGAGTGTCCATAGCAAACATCTTGCTTGTGCATGGGGTTAATAAGTATAGGTTCCGGGCCACCTTGGTCAACGGTATCATAAGACCTGTATGTCTCAGCCGAGTAAACCCAAACATGTGGTAAAGGTGAACTGGGAATATCCATGAGGTCTTCAACACATTTTCTAGAGAGTTTTCCACATGTTCCAGGGAGGTTGTTTACATGAATGGAGCATTCTCAGAACCTACACTGTACAGTAGGTGTTATTTCCAGGAGCTGTGACCAGAAGGTTGTCAGTGCCTATGAACCAGAAGACCTGCTGGTGAACACCAGGAGTGAGGAAAGCCTTCACGCTGAAGGAGGAGGCCTTTTTTTCCAATTCTAATTCCCCTTAGCCCTAGCCCTTGGCCCTAACCCTTCGTTTTGCACGTCCATGTGAAGGGGAAGTGGCATCCTGATTCTGGTTCAGACCAAGGGGGAGGGGGAAGTGGTAGGGCTATCTGGCACTCAAAATGGAGATTTCCCAGTGGCACACTGGAAAACGAGTGGATCATACTACCCACAATTTCATGCGAAATACAGGCAAAATGGTGAGGAAATTTGCAGCAGCACCCAAGGAAACAGACAAATTTCAGTAGTTTTTGTAAATACAATATGTAAATGGCTATTTTAAGATCACTTTAATGTATTACAGACAGTTTTATTACAAATGTGAAAAAAATGGCTAGTTTTGTAACATTACATGCATCTGCTCATGTCTGTAATGTAACGTTAAGTTTGAGTTGAAGGCGTCTTCTTTTCCTTATATTTTTACGTTTTTGGCCCAAAAACAAGAAAATAATGCAATCACCCAGGAAAAGGTGATTATTGCTGCTGCAGACGGCATTGCCAACTCTTCCAGAGGCAATCGTGATGTCAGTTTACTGCTCCATAGACAACTATTGGTGACGAATGAGGATTTCAAAGGGTTGTCCCATTTCTTAGGAGAGTATCAGGGCCAAGGGACAGGGCTATGGGTAGGGATGAAAATAGGAATTGGGCCTAAGACTTGATAATCCCACAAGTCACCTGAACAAGCTGAAGGGTACAGAATGCCCAAAAGGGCTGTGTCAGTGAATGGTGCAGGAAACACGTTGAGGATCTCCTCAATCCAGCCACTATTTGCTATAGCAGTAGGGTGTCAGGGATGGAAGAGACCCCCCTAAGAAGGCTTCAGAAGTTGTGGGGCTACCATGGATGTCACACATCTTCAACACAATGAGCAGAACTTTGTGTAAAGCTGTATCAAAATCGTCAACTGAAATAGTTGAGGCATCCAATTAGGATTCCTGTTGGTTTGCTCCGCTTTAAGGTTTTCTGTACACGTTATCCTGAGGAAACCCCAGGGTAAACCCACAACTATCTGGAGGGATTATATATATGCCTTCTTACATGGGAATGCTTCAGGATCCCCCAGGAGGAGCTGGAAAATGTGCCTGGAGGAATGAGGGGGGGTCTCGGATCCAACCTCAGATACTCTTATCGAGGTTGAGGCTGAGAAAATGGGTGGATGAATGGATGGATAGGACCTCCAAAGTTATCACTATATATTTATTAAATGGATGCAAATGCCAGAAAGCACATCTCAATCTCTGTTTTTTCCTATTCAGCCCACCATCTCTAATCCCCCCCCCTCCCCCTCCCCCCGTTCCAGTGTGCAATGTGGTTCATGCAAGACTCAGAGCAAAACACATAGCAGTGGCCAAGCAGTGGCCGATGCTGACCAACTACAGAGAGGTTTGGCTGGAGCCAGAGAGACCACTGTGTAATTATTGTCTTAATATCCAAAACAAAGTTGTCCCTCCTCCCAACCCTACCCCCCACTCTCAGAGCCCTTTAGGCCTCCATGTCAGGGGTAAATCCATCGAAATTTCCAAACACCAAGATGACATCAAAACTCGACTTGGCCTCAAACTGTTTAGTTTTATAGCCTTTTAACCTCAAATGTAAATATATCAATTGCAACAAGACATAGGAAGTGATGCAATCAGTATGTTCAATTAATGAAAACAAGAAAACAATAACACAACAAAATGCTTTCATTTTGTTTTATTTAGTATAGAGATTGAACCTTCTGTTTTAGAGGTCATACACAATATGTGTATTATTTTCCGTTCTTTCTTTCTTCTTCGTAAACTCAGCAATGAGGTTCTGGTGTTGACGTTAAAATAAGGAGAGATATTTATTTACTCATGTCAACATATGTAAGGTTGCCTCAATTTCATTGCGTGAGTAGATCTAAAAAGTATCTGAGTAATGAGGGCACCACTGGTGTATGAATGTGTGTGAATGTTCCGTTGGTGGTCGGAGGGGCCGTAGGCACAAAATGGCTGCCATGCTTTCGTCAGTCTGCCTCAGGGCAGCTGTGGCTACATACGTAGCTTACCATCACCAAGTATGACTGAGGAGGAAAGAATAATGGAACTACTGTGAGCGCTTTGAGTGCCTTGAAAAGTGTGATTTAAATCAATCCATTATTATTATTATTAATGTGGGCTGACAACGCTTTTTGCTCAGATTACTCAAAAATGCTTTGCAGCTGGTAACTACTTTTTACTTTACTTTTTCAGCTTCTAGTTCTTTAGTTTAGGTCTGTATTCCATCCATTATCTATACTTCCTTATTCCAGTATTGTGTGGGAAAGGGGGGTCTGGAGTCTATCCCAGCAGCTAGGTGAGAGGCAGGGTACACCTTGGACAGATCATTAGGCCATCACAGAGCCAACACATAGAGACAATCATTCCCAGTAATAAGCTGAGCTGATTTCCTTCACAAATTAAAGACATATGAGGAAAATATTTGATGGAAAAATTACTTTCTCCAGATGGGAAGGGTCCGTTTCTCTTCATATTAAAAGGTAATAAATGCTTCTCATTATGTAATGTACTCATCCATCCATCAATGCACCCATCCAAAAATCCTTCATTCTTTCCATCCACCCATCCATCCATCCACTGAAACATCCATCCGTCCATCCATCCATACATACATCCATTGAAACGCCCATTGAAACAATCTTTATTCTTTCCATCCATCCATCTATCCATTAAAATCCATCCATCCTTCCATCCATTGAAACATCCATCCAAACATTCTTCATTCTTTCCATCCATATATTGAAACATCCATCCATCCATCCATCCATCCATCCATCCTTCCATCCATCCATTCTTCCATCCATTCATACCTGAAACATCCATCCGTCCATCCATCCATACATACATCCATTGAAACGCCCATTGAAACAATCTTTATTCTTTCCATCCATCCATCTATCCATTGAAAAAATCCATCTATCCTTCCATCCATTCAAACATCCATCCAAACATTCTTCATTCTTTCCATCCATATATTGAAACATCCATCCATCCATCCATCCATCCATCCATCCATTCCAATATCCATCCATCTATCCATCCATTCATACATTGAAATATCCATCCATCTATCCATCCATTGAAACATCCATCCATAAATACATCTAAAAAGAGGGAGAGGAGCCTATTTCAGGCTCAGCCTCCAGCTTTTTTATCAGTTCCCAGAGTCAGAACCAGACATGGAGAAGCTGCGTTCAGCTTCTATGCTCCACATGTCTGGAACAAACTCCCAGAAAGTCTCAGATCAGCTGAAACACTTAGTTTATTTAAATCCAGGCTGAAGACCCACCTGTTCTCAGCTGCATTTATGTAGATTTTATTCAAAAGTTAAAATCCGCACGTCTCTGTATTCTCTCTTTTTAATCTTAAATGCTTTTAATTTTGAATCATGCGTCTAATTATTTTTTTTCTCCCCTTTGCTTATAATGTTTTATGTAAAGCACTTTGAATTGTTCTGTACATGAAATGTGCTATACAAATAAACTTCCTTCCTTCTTTACATCAGCACATGGAGTGGATTTAAACCAACAAACAAGAAGCCTGCTCTATGAAATATAAGTCCCAAAACAAAGCTCTGCCTTCAGTGAAACCCCCAACCTTGGCAAACACACATGTATGCTCACCTCAGCCATAACCCCCTATGACACATTCGCTCTCACTAGACCTTTCACCTTCTCCATTTCCAACTTTTAATCACTCACATGGGGTTTGTGGGGTGGGGGGCTTGGGGTGACACTGGGGCAAACACTGAGTCTCAGCCCTTCAGAGAGCCACCAGAAAGAGAGTTGAACATGTGTGTCCACATGTGCATAGATCTCCCCTAAGATTTACCCACAATTCTTTCCCTACTCTGTTTATTTGGCTTCGGGAATGATGGTTGTCACGGCCAATTGCATGACTTGGCTGCTGATTTACTCCAGGTGGCACTTTAGCTATTGTCCAGCTCGAGGACCCGGTCTGACCCTTGGCCCTTGACCTGCCGGGGTCTTCCCTGCGCCCTAACCAGAGGACAAGGATGGAGCTGTTGAAGAGGGGAGAGGCGACATGGGGATTAGACCAGACTGAGTGGTTTGTCTGTGGAAACAGATACTCCCCCGACCCCACAGCTCCTGACCTCGCAAATCGTCATCCAGTGATGATTTACATCCATCCGACTGGCATTGGTGAGGTAAAGGGGAATTAGTTAGCAATGTTTATATCTGATATTATCAAAATTATTTTAATTTGACTTCATGGCTTATGTGATTTGAGTTATAGGAAGTCTTGAGCAATGAGAAAGAACCACTTCTGAGATCTTTGACAGGCGTGTAATTAGATGTATTACATACACCTGTTAAAAACAATGCAGTTGATGATGACAGCTACCTTAAAAATACAGGTAAGTATTAAAGGTTACTGGGAGAGGGAATGCACATGACATCACTGGAGGACGAGTGGCCAGAGCATTTCCAACTGACCCAGTCATTCGCTGAATATGGCTGCACTGACTTTAGCTGAGCTTAGCGTAGTTGCTGTAATCTGGCATATCCAACTAGCACCACTTGGCAAAAGTGAACTAATTAACTTAAGATTTTTTCCAATTATGTTTCGTGACACGCACATTCTGATCGAGTATGAACGAGAAGCCCATGTCACATCAAAGGACTGACTAGGCGGCATTCAATAGAGGAACTATATGCCACGGGAGTACAGGCCAATCACAGGTGAAGCACTGCTGTTAGTAGCAAAGGCAGTACGCATAAGCAGCATCCGGTGGCAACCCTGTTTACAGAAGCTGGGGATGCTGCGCGTACGCAGGGGTGGCATATTCCTTTAATGTTAACGTTGCATTATAGACATGAGCAGATGCAGGCAACATTACGAAATAAGCAATTTTTTTTACATATGTTATAAAACCCTAACACATTAAAGCAACCCTAAAATAGCGCTTTTCATATTTTATTTCCAAAAAAGTACTCATATTTGTGCATTTCTTTGACTGCTGCTGGTGATTTCCTCGCCATTTTGCCCATCATTTGCATGAAATTGTGGCTAATATCATACCACTCCTTTTCTAGGACCTCTTGAGCAAGGTCCTTAGCCCCCACCAACTGCTCCCCGGGCGCTTTAAATAGCAGCCCACTGCTCTCAGGTTCAACCTGAGATGGGTTAAATGCAGAGAATGAATTTCCTTCTTGGCTATCTAATTGGGATTAATAAAGTATATCTTTTTTTTCTAGTGTGCCCCTGGAAAATCTCCATTTCGAGGGCCTAATTTACTACAGGGCTACCCCCCTCCTCCTTGGTCTGAATCAGAATCAGGACACCACTACCCCTTCACATGAACATGCAAAACAAAGAGTTATGGCCGAGGGCTACGGCTAAGGGGGAATTAGAACTCACCCTGAGAGTTTTCCAACTTTCTGAGCTGCCTTTGTAATCCTGATCCTCAAGTTAGCAAGTCATATGTTTGTTAAGCAGAGGAGAGGGACCCAACTGCAGTCACGATACGTCGCCATATATCCAATCCACACCGGAAGTCCCGATCGGAAGTTTTTTCTTCATGGAACTTACTAAAATCTAACCCTAACCCTGACCCATCCCCTAACCCTAACCACCCGACTACACCATACGCATCTGTTTGAAAGCTGCAGATAGTTAAACACCGCTAAGAGTATCTAACTTCCGATTGAGACTTCCTGTATGGATTGGATATATGGCGGCGCCCTTGACGGTCATTGTAACTGCAGTTAGGTAGGCCGACTCTTGAAGCAGAGGGCAAAGCAGGAATCATGGTAAAAGGCAAAAAGTGAATCCCTTAAACATTTCTGCAACTGTGCTCAGTGTAACATGGGCTACACAGTGCATTCTGCATAAGAGAGAAAAAACTTAATCAAACTTAGCACAAATCTGTTTATATTCAACCAGAGTATATACTGGACTCATTTTTACCTTAACTTAACAGACTGGTTTGAACTAAGACCAGACCAGCATAAAAACATCAGGAAACCAAAATTCTGGCCAGATGTTATTTTTTTGTGTGTTCCTTCTAAATTATTGAGCTATTTCATATAATTCAGGCAAATTGCTGAATTTTTCCTCTGGGATTAATAAAGTATCTTTAATTGATTTGATTAAGCGTTTTCAGTGGTGTTTAACTGTACCGTTTTATATTACAAGCTGTTGCTAATTTTTCTATTTCCTTGTATGCTAAAATAGAGAACTGTATTAGAAACACATTTCAAGATAAATGAGCCCAGTACAACACCACCTTAAACAACCTCAGTCATAAATATTTAACTGGCCAAAAGTTCTAACAGAAACTGACCATTAAGCTTTGTGAAGGTAAAATTTGTGACAGATTTGTTTTTCAGGAAGTGTATTCCATAAAAATGTCCCGTTTTTAGTTTCAGCTGGTCTTCAGGTCTGGTCCCCTGCCTGATTACATTCAGCAGGGTGTGTAGCCATGAGACCACATGTATGGTTCATACATCAGTTGACCTTTGTACCACCCAAACACTCATGTTTAAATATAGACTGGGCATGTGTGACACATGACTGGTGATTATAGACATGTTAATACCACGAAGCAGGATGGTGCTATTGTGGAGTCTTAGCAGCAACCTGTAGCATACAAACACTTCCACACACATACACACATGCAGACTTCCAGGATGCTAAGTTAAAACGATATTAAATAGTATATTTGAATGATTTGAACAGTGATTTAACTGTTTTGGATTCCAGCGTTTACACAACTTTCTCTTAGTGGAAAATGCGTGGCCACTTTGCAAACAACCAGGTGGTACACAGTGTTGGTGGATGTCCAAAGCTGATGACAGAGAGCAAACCAGCAGCTGTCACTCTGGCTCGGCTGCAGCTAAGCACCACCATCCCTGATCCACCTCACCAACACCCTGAGGTCTATTCCTGGGTCATGGAGCTCAAAAGTTCACGGTGGCCTGTAACTCCAGTTGGGTCTTTTCACACCATGCTCTATTTTAATCCAGTCGTTCTGATGGACAGGGTTTTGTACGGAGAGACACGCAGAATGTGTTTTTTTTCCAAGTGTAATTACTATGTTATTATAATATATCTGGACTGGGTAAAGATGCACATTTTTTAACTTAATACGAATCAAAAGAATGGGGTCACCGTGGATGTGCTGTACATATGTTAAATGTACATATATATCTATATATATATATATAGATATATATATAGATATAGATATATAGATATGTATATAAATCATTAAATTATTCAAACCCTCCAGTTAAAGACAGTGCAAAGCGCACAATAGTAATTCAAATAACAATAACAATAAACTAAAGATGCTAATAATAAATAAAAATTTGCAAAATTATAATTTACTGAATAAAATATTGCTGGGCAAAAAAAGAAAACATTTTAGCCCCGGGGCCCCATCATGCTTGTTTACTTGTCTAAATTTTTTTGTGTTTATTGTTTAACTTTTCTGTAGGACAACAATTTGAAATCAATGTCATGATTTTCATAGAATTTTTATCTATTTTTATTGTCAATTTTAACTTATTTCACCGCCAGCTGATTTATGTCCTTGTTTAATTGGAGGGTATGAATAATTTTGAGGACATCTTTATATATACACACACACACATATATATCTATATATATACACAGTATATAGATATATATATTTATATGTGTGTGTGTGTGTGTGTGTGTGTGTGGTGGTGGTGGTGGGGGGGGGGTTTCTTTTTCTTTTTTTTTAAATAAAAGTTGAGATTAGGAGATATCCTCAAAGTTAAACATAAGCTTGCTCAATCTGTTCAATGAGAAGCCTGGTTTTACAATTGAGGGTTTTTTTTCTGTTGGAACACCTTTTTCATATCCTCCAATTAAAGAAAATAATCTAAATTCATGAGAGTAATTCAAATTTCAAGAGACTAAAGGAACTAATAATAAATAAAAATTTACAAAATTATATTTAGTGAAATGAAATATTGCTTTTTAGTTGTGGTTGGTAATAATGATTTAAAACAAACAAACACAGACACAGACACATTAGAGCAACCTTCCCATGAACACTGGACCAAAATACTTGTCAGCAGGTGCAGAAGTCTTTTTGAACATTAGAAAAAAACACCTGATTGCAGTGATTGCCTTAAAGCGTTGCTCAACAAAATTTTAAAACAAAGTATTATTTTTTTGTGTGTTTGTTTTTATTTCTTTCGAACCACAATGTAAAATCAATGTCATGATTTTCATTAAATTTTTATCTATTATTACTTTTGTCAATTTAAACTTATTTCAGTGACAGATGATATTTTTCCTTCTTTAATTTGATGGGTATGAATAACTTTGAGGACCTCTGTAACTGTGTCAAATTTATTATCCTCATGTTTTCACCCTAAATGTGAGATTCTAGTGAAACAAACCAGAAATGTTGCTCCATCCTAAAAGAAGATTACGTTGGGATGGACTGTTTTTACAATTACGCCTCAAAACCTCTAAACAAAGCAACTTATTCCACATCTTGACTATAAAACTGTCACCAGGTTCTTTACATGTGTACTCCTGCTAAATATTGTGGTACCTTTTTCTCTATTGGAGGACAAATCTATCTTTCTGTAGATCAGGACACATGCATACTGTGGGATGACTTGTGCCTGGATGGCTTCTCGCTGTTTAACTTCCTCTCAGCTTAGAGGAACAGCTTCGTCCTCATTTATGATCTTGGACAAACATCCAAATATGAAATGATCTTAGAATTCACTCAAGATAGCTGGGGCAGATATTCCTGACTTATACAGATCTATGATCCTCTTTTCAGAGCTGTTCTGAGAGCTTTTTTATATTTCTTTCTATCATGTTGTGCATTAGATAATCCAATGAGTGCTTTCAGAAAAAAAAACCTCTTATTGGCTCAAACGAGCTGCCAGCTGCAGTCAATAACAGTCACTCAGAAGAAGTTTAGAGGCCTCAGCTTTGCCAGGTTTTATGGCATTTGGGATGTTTCAGTCTGTTTTTTAGACTTTTGGAGCCTGACTCTTTAACTTTATCCTTTGTTAATTTGTGCAAAAAAGGTACTGGACCATATGTTGCATGATGAGTCTGATCCAGAAAAGGACAGTTCAAAGAAACTATTGTGTCCATTAGTTTCCACGAGGAATGTACTGTTTGTCAACTCCCATCCAGAATGGTGGAGGAAACCGTCCAGGCAGCATCTTCGGCATTTTCCAGTGAAATGTGGTTAAAATGAATAAAGAAGTCCTAAATGTGAAGCTGATGCATTAGCTTTGGTGATGCTACAGCAGGATGGTACTGCAATGTTATCGTCAATGTGCAGACATTGTAAAAACATTCAATAAAAGTCAAATTCATGCAATAAAAATGCTACGTAAGTGTTAGAAGATTTGGGCTAAAGTATTCGATGCAAAGACAGACTCCTGTGAGTGAAATTCATCCATCTGTTTATGAGGAGTGTTTAATTGTCTACTTGATTTTGGTCTTCCTTTAAATATTGTGTGAGTCTTTGGGTTTCAGTTATTTTCAAGTTATACCATTTTTATCATCTGTTCTGGATTCATACATCAGAGAAACTACAGGAAACATGATTTATACTGTTATGATTCTCTATCGCATGACTATAATGATTTGTCACTGAAGTTTGAATGAAGAAAAAGAGCAGTTTTTAAACATGAACTGGATCTTTGTTTACAGCATGTACTGCTCGGTTCAGTTTTCCCTTTGAAAATCTAAAAATTTTATTTAATTTTCTTGAAACTCACAATTTGTGTAATTTATGATACTTGGAAAGGAAATTCAGGCCCTTTAGATTATCAACCTCGCATTTTACAGCCCATTCCAGACCAGACTGCTAATGGATACTTAACGCAATACAGACTTTTGCCAAAAAAACTGAGGCTGTAATTCAAAAGCCCTCCCCTGTGTGTGAGTTATATTGTCTATCCCCACAGCTGAGAGTATCCCTGTCCCCCACTCAGGGCTCCCTGTTTACTTTCCTGTTCCGCCTGACTGGCGTGGGGTAGACGTGGGTTCTGTGTCTGACGGGCTCTGGCTGCAGCAGCAATATAAACCTGCTGCGGATGGGGGGGGGGGGAGGGGGGGGGTACTGTGCACATGCATGTCACTTTTTTGCCAAGTCTTTCCCATTATGTAACTTTGTTTAGTTAAATTAATATACAAGCATTAATATTCAACGAACATGCAAACATGCACTCGAGAGACAGGAGCATTACGGATGCAACAGAAATGTAAAAGTTGGGGGGAATGCAGAAGGTTATGAGAAAGGACGTCTGGAGCAATAAAGCCCAGTACCGGCATTCAGAGTTTAAGGGCCAACAGGGTTCGGATATGAATCTCGCCCAAGCATGGCAACCTCTGACCTTCTCCCAGAAGCCCCCGAGGGGTGCAGTGCCGTTATTGTCTTCATCTTTCTGCCTAACTCCCCCTGACCTCCTCTGTCATCCATCTGCACAAGTCCATTATGTCCATTTATTTCAGCGCTGCAACAAACTCTCTGTACATAAACTGCTCTTTTTCCTCCTCTGTGATCTGTTCGCTCTCTGTTGCTCCCGTCCATTCATGGTCCGCACAGAGACAGCGATTCATGGGCCGGACGTGACCATATTGTGTTAAAATGTGAG
The DNA here is from genome assembly GCA_023101725.1 of Atherinomorus stipes. Taxonomy (NCBI): domain Eukaryota; kingdom Metazoa; phylum Chordata; class Actinopteri; order Atheriniformes; family Atherinidae; genus Atherinomorus; species Atherinomorus stipes. The sequence continues at coordinate 132,857 of JALJCO010005994.1, read as the reverse complement.
GCTGTGAAAGGGAGGACAGAGGAGCGTGAAAGACGGACAGTGGCCTGAGGTCAGTACGGATGCGAGTACATGGGCTCAAGCGGACCGACTTTAGGTGGTTCTGTCTGTCAGAGTCCATCCTGACCTTTCAGGCATTTAATACAGTGTGTCAAAATGATTACACACTGGTCTCACACCAAGTAGTCACCCGCAGTACGCTAAAGCATATTTAATGTCAGGATTCATGGAAACTCGTCTTTCTTAAGCTAACATCCATTAATCATAGGTAGCTGGAAAAGATTAGGCTTTGCATGTCGTGAGAAGCCCTGTGGAGGATTTGGGCCACTCTTTCCATGGTCCTGCACACTTCTACTGATCTCAGTGTTTTCTTATTTTAGTTTGTGCCTAATGGTTAGAAATAGATGCAGTTGTGTGAAAAAGTGTCTGCCCCGTTCCTGATTTTCTTTTTTTTTTTCATGTTTGTTCCACTTATGTTTCAGACCATCAAACAAATTTAAATGTTAGACAAAGTTAACACAACTAAAAATGCAGTGATTTTTATTAGTAAGGAGGAAAAAATCCAAACCTCCATGGTCCTGTGTGAAAAAGTGATTGCCCCCTCTGTTAAAACATAAATTAACTGTGGTTTATCATCTTTGGAAAGCTGAGTTCAATTTCTCTAGCCACACCCAGGCCTGATTACTGCCACACCTGTTCTCAATCAAGAAATCACTTAAATAGGACCTGCCTGACAAATTGAAGTAGACCAAAAGATCCTCCAAAGCTAGACATCATGCTGCCATCCAAAGAAATTCAGGAACAAATGAGAAACAAAGTCATTGAGATCTATCAGTCTGGAAAAGGTTCCAAAGCCATTTCTAAAGCTTTGGGACTCCAGAGAACCACAGTGAGAACCATTATCCACAAATGGTGAAAACATGGAACAGTGGTGAACCTTCCCAGGAGGGGCCGGCCGACCAAAATGACCCCAAGAGCACAGCGACGACTCATCCAAGAGGTCACAAAAGACCCCAGAACAACATCCAAGAACTGCAGGCCTCACTTGCCTCAATGAAGGTCAGTGTTCATGACTCCCCCATCAGAAAGAGACTGGGGGGCAAAAATGGCTGCATGGCAGAGTTCCAAGACCAAAACCACTGCTGAGCAAAAAGAACATAAAGGCTCGTCTCAGTTTAGCCAGAAAGCATCTTGATGATCCCCAAGACTTTTGGGAAAATACTCTGTGGACTGACGAGACAAAAGTGGAACTTTCTGGAAGGTGGAGGTCCCATTACATCTGGCGTAAAAGTAACACGGCATTTCAGAAAAGGAACATCATACCAACAGTAAAATATGGTGGTGGTAGTGTGATGGTCTGGGGCTGTTTTGCTGCTTCAGGACCTGGAAGACTTGCTGTGGTAAATGGAACCATGAATTCTGCTTCTACCAAAAAATCCTGAAGGAGAATGTCCGGCCATCTGTTGGTGACCTCAAGCTGAAGCGCACTTGGGTTCTGCAGCAGAACAATTATCCAGAACACACCAGCAAGTCCACCTCTGAATGGCTTAAGAACAACAACATGAAGACTTTGGAGTGGCCTAGTCAAAGCCCCCACCTGAATCCCATTGAGATGCTGTGGCATGACCTTAAAAGGCGGTTCATGCTGGAAAAGCCTCCAATGTGGCTGAATTACAACAATTCTGCAAAGATGAGTGGAACAAAATTCCTCCACAGCGCTGAAGAAGACTCACTGCCAGTTATCACAAACGCTTGATGCAGTTGTTGCTGCTAATGGTGGCCCAACCAGTTATTAGGTTTAGGGGGCAATCACTTTTTCACACAGGGCCATGGAGGTTTGGATTTTTGGCCCTCTTAACTAATAAAAATCTTCATTTAAAAACTGCATTTTCTATTTTCTTCTGTTATCTTTGTCTAACTTTTTACATTTTTTTGATGATCTGAAACATATAAGTGTGACAAACATGCAAAAAAATAAGAAATCAGGAAGGGGGCAGACGCTTTTTCACACGACTGTAAGTGATTTGATTGGTGCGAAGTGCTTGGAAATGCTATTTACCAGACAATCGAGGTCGGAAACAACAGAGTTGGATTTAACAGTACAACGACTTTCGTCATCAGAACATAAACCACAGCTAGTGTCAGCTGGACAGCACCGTCCAACAGGATGATGTCGGCTCCGAATCATTTGTGCTGCTTGATGAAATGTGCATGTTTGTATTTTCATTAGAGATCTGGAGAGGAAAGCTGATGTTCGTCACATAATATCTCTGGCTCAACAATACTTTTCAATCCCCAGAAGGAAGCCCCAAGATTTCCTTTCGTATTCATTTAAGTGACAGTTAATCATGGCATCACCTCACTACATAACAACAAATAGAGCAAGATGTTACCGGATGCCCCGTCAGCTTCTCCAAGACACAGTTCTCTTTTTCTCGAGTCTCCTTGGACCACAAAGTCCCAGTTGATGGGAGGAGGATGGATAAGGGTAATGCATTTGTGTTTGAAGCCTACACTGTAAAAAAAAAAGGAATCTGTATAGTTTGGGATGAAAAACTGTCAGATGTGGTTGACATTTTTTCACCGAAAAGTTTACAGTGAGAATGTAGAGAATATTACAGTAGCACATTTTGGCAACCGTGAATTTTGCAATACACAACTGTTGTTTATTTACGGTATTTTCTTGCAAAAAAGCAGTTCCAACAGTACAAAAATATTGTTGTTTTTATAAAAAATATCTATTAAATTTACAGTAAGAAAACTGACATTTTATCACCCTAAAAATTACGGTGGCCATGTCTAAATTATTATGGTATGCCATTGTGGTAACCATAACTTTAGCAGTACGCAAATTAATAATTCATGGTAGTTTGCTGCAAAAATGACAATGATGAAAATGTAGTTGACACATTTTTACTGTAATTTTTACAGTGAAAAACTTTCAACTGCAGCTGTCAGTTTTTCACCGTAAAAATTACTGTTGTAAGTTGTAATTACAGTTGTAATGTCAAATATATAGCGGTATGATGACAAGAATTTTAACATTGTACACTGTAAAAATTAATGTTGCGTAATGAAGATGCTGTTATGTCTTTTATATTGAATCTGTAAATTTTACAATGAAAAACTGGCAGCTGTGGTTGAAAGTTTTTCACCGTAAAAATTACGGTAACAAAGGTGTCAACTAAGCTGCCATTTTTTCACTATTTAACTGCTATTTTGCAGCAAACTACCAAGAATAGATAACTAATGTCTACTGCTAAAGCCAAAACGGTATTCCATAGTAATTTATACATTCCCACCATAATTTATAGGGTAGTAAACTGTCAGTTGTTTACTGTAAATTCTATAAATATTTTTTGCAAAAACAACAATATTTTTGTACTGTTTGAACTGTTATTACTGCAAGAAAATACTGTAAATAATTGTTTGCTGTGTACTGCAACATTTACTGTAGCCAAAATGGCTTAATGTAATATCCTCTATATCAGGGGTGCTCACGTCCGGTCCTCGAGAGCTACTTTCCTGTAATTTTTTTAGAACATACCCTCTCCAACACACGTGAATCAAAAGGCTTATTCCCTCATGTCCGTCATTCAGTTCTGCAGAAGCTACGAGCCGTGCATTTGATTCAGGTGTGTTGGAGAAGGGATGCAACCAAAATATGCAGAAAAGTAGCTCTTGAGGACTGGACTTTGGGCACCCCTGCTCTACATTCTCACTGTAAATTTTAGGGTCAAAAAATGGCAACTACAGCTACCAGTTTTTTACCATAAATTATACAGATTTTTTTTCTCATCATATTATAACATCATGAGATTTTGGCAGGGACAGGGTGAAACTAGGATTGCACACGAAAAAGTTCTGGGTCAAACTGCTGGGTAAAAAAGGGACCAACTATTTTCTGGGTTTATTTCAACCCAGACATTTGGGCTGTTGGGTTATTGACCCAACTTCTAGGTTAAAATAACCCAATTTTGTAATCAATATAACCCAACTTCTGGGTCAAATATCCAACCTGAAATCTGGGTAAAAAAAAAAATAAAAATTCTCGGTCGAAGTAACCCAGAAATTAGTTGGTCCCTTTTCAACCCAGCAGTGGTTCAAAAATATCCCATTATGGGTTATTTTTTACCTAGGAGTTGGTGTGTGATTGCAAGAATCTTTTTTTTTTTTTTTTAATACAAACTGGAAAGTTGCTGGACTATGCCAGTCTAGACTCTTTAAGCCTTTCCAGTCAACTTTCCAGCGGTGATAATCAGTGCATATTTTGCTTTACCCTCTTTGCTAACAATAAATGCATGCTTTGTGAACCTACCGTACCTCAGGTATCCCCATCAGCACACATTCCAGCACTACATGGGCCACATGGTCTCACAGCTTAATGAAGATGAGGTGAAGTGTGATGAAGGGTGAAGTCATCAGGAGTGAGAAGGTGCTGGGAAAGCAGCGGTGGGAGTCATAAATCAGAACTCATTGTCTATGTGAGAGAATGAGTGTGTGAAGGGGTTGTGACTGGGTGGATGCGAAGGGGTGGTGGGGGCCGGGGTTCAGTGGTGGAGGATAAGAGACGTGAGGGAGATCAGGGTGCGGTCACTGTGATGTAATCCAGTGGACATCTGTGCTTCAGTGACAGACAAGTCACCCTGTGTTTCAGAGTCTTCAGACTCATTCACACCACTTACACGATGTACACACACACAAAAACACACCTCCCTGGGAGCAGAGCTGCCCCTGTCTGGGAGCCACAGACTTGGCACTAATGAGACCAAATGAGGCTCTGAAAAGGTCATGGCATGTCAGACAGCTGGTTATAATATTGGGTTAGTTGATGCCCACTATTTTAGCCACATTCTAGATAAACAACCTGCTAATCAATTTACATTACTCATAATTTATATTTTAGGCTTATCCGAGTCAGAGACAAGCTAAAAGCCGGCCTGTCAACGGAAAGGACAGAAAACAACCCCAAGCTATTCATTACTCACAAAACCAAGATATCGATGAAGGCGACGCTTCTATTCTCATGCAACTCGTATCAGATTTTTTCAGACCTCTACAGACAGAAACTTATTTTCAATTTAGATCATATCTGATTTCAGTATGTTAGCTAGCTGTCAGACTCCATGTGGCGCTAGCTCTCTTGTCTTTTTCAAACTTTTTCTAAACGCCTAGATGATTTTTTTCCATGGCTAGAGCTAAATATCATCACACATCTTCACTGTTCTGTTTTAAAAATCGGTCAAGTTTTACAGTCTAAACTCCTAAGTAGTTATAGAGAATACAATATTTTCTGTTGCATTAATTGCACATTTTTCTGAAAAATGAAAAAATTGCTAGTTCTATGTTAAAGCTTCAGTTTTACAGTGATAGATGATCATTAAAAACTTCGCCAACATCCCTGCTGGTCTTCAGTTACATGGAGGGTGTCATGGGATACAACACAAGCAGGAATGTCATGCACAAATCTGTCTTGCTAACGTTAATCCACGGCTATAGACAGCTTGATTTCTTCAGATTTGGGGTGACAGCTCAGCGCTTTCTGCTTTCTGTTTTTTAATTTTTTTTAGATTATTTTTCAACTCCAATTCAAAAGCAGTACTGAATTTAACTAAATCATATTTTTTGTAATATTTTTGATCTATTATTAATTTCTTCAGTTTCTAGTTATTTGAATTATATTTTGAATTCAGCATTTTCTTTAATGGAAGGATATGAATAATTTTGAGGACGCCTTTATGTGATTGTTGAAGGGGTGTCCCAATTTGTAGGAGTTGACTTTCAACTCCCTGGCCACCTTGTTTCTCTGTTTTAAAGGGGAAGTTTTGGGGGTTTTTTTTTCAATCTGGACCTATGTTCTAGCATGAAATACATTAATTTACTAACCCAGACAGTTTTGAAGCAACTTGAATTCCTTCAGGAGATATTTAGATCCACTCGAGATCAGCCTATGTCCAATACAATGTGAGTGATGGGGCAACCGCGCGCAGCCTCTAAATAAGGCATTATCTGCCACAAACTCCTTCATTTCACCAATGTTTTGTTACGAAACATTGGTCGGACCCCCCCTGTGAGCTCGAAGCGTCTTTTTTGTGGTGATTCGTCCTTATTTACAGACATTTTTACTGCGGCGGCTTTGATGACGTTACTAGTATGTGACACCATAGCAAGTAAATGTCTGTAAATAAGGACGAATCACCACAAAAAAGACTCTTGGAGCTCACAGGGGGGGGGGGGGGGGGGGGGGGGGGGGGGGTGTCTGGCTAATGTTTCGTAACAAAACATTGGTGAAATGAAGGAGTTTGTGGCAGATAATGCCTTATTTAGAGGCTGTGCACAGTTGCCCCATCACTTCCATTATATTGGACATACTCTGATCTGGAGTGGATCTTAATATCTCCCAAAGGAATTCAAGTTACACCAAAACTGCCTGGGTTAGTAAATGAACATATTTCATGCTGGAAAATAGGTCCAGATTGAAAAAAAAACAAAACAAACTTTCCCTTTAAGTGGTAAGGGGTAAAAAAAGAGAAATGAGATTGGGCCATGGTCACATAAAATCCAGAAAAAAATCATCAAGCTTAAGTCCTTTTGGCAAAAAAAACAAACGGCAACCTTTTCAGTGTCAGACAATCACAGAAAAAATCTTATCGTTCCATCACCCCGCCTGTCAGTCACCAAGCACAGAGTTTAGCCATGTGTGCGATGATTAAAGCAACGAGGGGGATGAAGGGCAGGCTGAGGATGAGGATGTTGCGGGGTGCTTCAAGCTTATGGGCGAAAGTTTGGCCAAGCAGAACTGACACAGGCCAGGCCCCGAGATTGGCTCAGCATGGGGCAGAAATGTGCTGACCAAGGCTGCAGGCTGATTGGGCAGCCGCGGGTGGAGGTGGGGGGTTGGGGGGTTGGGGGGTGCGGATTGAGTGAAGTTTATTTAACTTGGGGTAATATAGGCCTCCCTCAAAAACAAACTGGACTAACTTTGTTTGCTGTGTGTTTTAGCAGCTGTGACCTTCGATATGACTAAGCTGCCCCTCATCTTTGCAGCCGATGGGGGATTTCAGCTTCTTAAGTGTCCCACGGTGAATGGACTGAAGATACGATTAAAGATTTGAATGTTGGAAAGAAACGGGTGAAGCTATGTGCATGCCGTGTGGATTGTGTGGTCCTGTGAAGATTAGTGGAGGTCGCTGATGCAGGTGCAGGATAGAAAGATACGGGGGACAATGGTCAGCACACGCTCACCGTCTCACATTCGCTCACACTCCATCTTTATAGCTCCAAAAACAGACAACACAGTCACCCTGGCCCCTTTTAAAGCCAAACCGAGACTTGGCCCCAACTATTCCCATGACTTAAGGGCTGGGATGATGATTCCACTGTTGCTATAGATACTTCAGATGACAAAATATTGTCAGTGAAGTATTCATGACAAAGTATTGCACCAGATGCTTCGTGACCAAAGAAATGTCGTAGTAAAATGGGGATTTTGAAACACGTCCTAGCACAATTATAATAATAGAAATGAGCATAAAAACAAAAGATCAGTCATCTTATTCCACAACACGCAGACTTTCCCACATGTTCGGCTGAATACACTGAGTCACACAAGTTTAAAATCCAAAATAAGTTAAATAAATAAATAAACTGAAGGACATAGTAGATGTGACAGCTGAAATAGCCTCTGGATTAAAATGAAATGGTCAATAAAACACAGGGCCTCCAGTAAATGTAAGGTTCAGATTAAATTCATGCAATGACAATATGTAGCATACCTGGGGGGGGGAAAAAAGAAACTTCATCTGAAGTTAAAGTTTTGAAAAGCAATATTAAAGGTCTTTAGGTGGGAGTTGCTCAAATAGTGTTAAAAATTCAAGAACAGCCAAAAGAGGTGGGGTTAGGTCTTAAAAAGTGTACATAGTAATTGTGGTTTTATGTGTTTATGTGCTCGTGTATTTATTCTGTTTTTTTTTTCTGGTTTATTCTTTTATTCTGTACAGCACTTTGGTCAACTGAGGTTGTTTTTAAATGTGCTCTATAAATGTGACTTGACCCTATGAAATCTGAGGAAAGTATAAAACTGTGTGTTCTGGGTCTGATACATAACAAAAACTATCTTTTTCAAAACCACCCAACCATTTATGAATGATTATAACAATTAACAATTAAATAAACTTGGGTTTTAAAAAAAGAAAAATAATAGAGGTGATTCTGTGGTGCAGTGCTGAAGGCGGTGGCGTATCTGGTGGAACCAACGATTCCACCAGGAAATCATTTAAAATGAACAGGTATTTATGGCAAGGCAAACTTTATTTAATGCATTTAACGTAAACATTCCACAAATCTGATACATACATACATATATATACACACTCAAAAGTAGAGGTACCAATTTGTACTTAAAAGGGTACGAAGGCTTGTTGCTGGGGGGTTCCTTTTTGAAAGACATTTCTGTACCTTCATGGTCCATTTTTGTACCTTATCAAGCTGTATGAGTTAATAAAGTACAATTAAAGCAATTAAAGATGATGAATAAAAGTCAATAAAATAGAGATTATGACAACAATCAAAGATGCTAATAATAAATTAATAATTTTTATAGAAATATTAGGCAAAACACATAATTATACATAGAATTATTACTATGATTATTATTAAAATCATAATATAATAACTATAGTTATACTACTGTTTAGAAGTACTGCTACTTACAGTTATTGTACAAGCTACACACATTTTTCAATGCTGCAGGTACCCTTAGGGTTGAAATGGTACAAATTTGTACTTTATATTACATTGGACCCTTTTTCATAGTATATAGGTACTTCTGGCCTCATAAAGACCAATATTGTACTTTTGAGAGAACATTTGTAAAAAATGTACCAGGTACAGAAATGTTCCTATCTAGTACCTCTATTTTTGAGTGTGTACATATATATACTGTATATATGCTACACATAAAACATATTTAACCAGTGATTGTTTGCTACTTATTTATGATGCGTTTCACTTTTTGTAAATATATCACATAATTAAATATGTGAAAATAACTGAATAAAAATGCCATAATTAAATCATGCATATATATTAAAGCAAAGGCACAAGTACATATCTGCGCAACCAGTTATTTTCTACCACTAGACTGCCAACAAATAGATCTGTCTGACCTCCTAATTCCTTCATTAGACGTTGGTATTTCAGGCAGAGACAGATACAGCAACACCAGGCAGCTGCAGGTGGCTGTTTGTCTGATTTTTCCAATCTGGATCATTTTTCTTTTTCTCCTCTCTCTACTTTTTTTCTTTTTTAATTCTAATCCTGCTAATTAAAGTTGGAGAGACTGCAGGGCTCGCCACCCCTCCCCATCGCCACAACTTTCTCACAGGGTTCATAAAGGGCTGGTGGAGAGTAGAAAGGGGGATAGACGGAGTGGGGAGAGGAGCGAGAGAGCTTGAACAGAGAGTGGATTCATGGCAGCTCTGCTCTGCTTCTTATCAGTATCCTGCCTCTGTGAATGAAGCTCTTCAGAAGAGCTCCTCGCCCTTCGATACCCAATACGCCTCCAAAGCTATCTCTGAATCCCCTCTGCACCCACACACACATACACACACATGTAGGCATTATATTCACTGCAAATAATAGCAACAGACAATCATCAGTGCAAATTAGGGCTGCAGCTCTTTTCTTTACATTATTAATCAAGTTAATTTGTGGTTTTAAGTAATAAGAGTCTATTCTTGAAATACATCTTCCATTCAATCTGAAACACACAGCTTGTTTTGTTTACCACTCAGGTTGTTTGCCCCTGAGGTTGCTTTGTCACACCGGTTGTTTAACACACCGGCCTGAACGGTTACCTCATGGTCGAAATGACACATTGTTTTAGCAAAAGGCTCTAACCATGCCAAAACATGTCAAATGTGCAAAAAAAGCTAATTTTATCCTCAAACAACACAGCTTGCAAACAAGTATGAACTTTTTTTAATAAATCAATCATTACACAGCGGACGACAAAATACTAAATAAAGCCCTACATAACATCATAACGTCGTCACCAGACACCTTTTACCAGGTCACATGTCCAGTAAAAGACATGCTCCAGTTTAATCTTAGGAGTTAGTGGGGAGTTCAGCATCCAGTAGTGAGGAATAAGATGACATAACGGTAACAAGGACAGAAGTCATAACTTCAAATTATGCAGTTTCTTGGAAATAGAAGCTTCAGTTTGGACTGATTTCTTAGAAATCGTCTTCAAAGATCTCTTTCCGCCTTTAAAAAGTTGAAAAATGCTTTAGTCCACACCTGCACTGGTTGCACTTGATGGAGCCACAGGAGGCAAAAAAGTCAAGTTCTTTCCCCAAGATAAAAGAAAATATGGTTCCCAGAAAAGAAAGAAAAGAAAAGAAAAAGATAAGAAAGGAGGGGAAATGAAGAAAGAAGCAGCTGCATCCTGATTTCTTAAAGGATAACTTTCTTTTTTTTTCAACATGGACCTTATTTCTAGGAGCATATACGTGCATTTACTCACCGGTAAAGTTTCTGCATCACTTTGACTCCTTGGGAAGATATTACGTTGAGTTGCCTTTCAGTGTACGTCCAGTATCATGGCAGAGACGGGAAAGTGACTATAGAAGACATTATCTGCAGTAAAACTACTCCATTTCATCAATACTTTAAGTAGAATGAACGAACGAATGTCTACACGTGCAGTGGTGCAGTAATAGTGCACTATTACTGCACTATCACTGGCTGAACGATTTGTCCCACGAATACGTCATCACACACGGTGTCAAAACTTGGCGTGTGGAAACGTCCTTGTTCATTTATGCTCTGAAATTGTTTCCCCTGGGCACACAGGCGTTACCCTGTGCGATATAATTAGCAGACAATGGCTAAAAGTTGTTGTTTAATCTGTCTTTTTTGACAATATCTTTGTAAATGTTGAGCGATGTGTCTTTTTGCCAGTGTGGCTGTGAAACTGGCATTAAATGCTGTTCCAAGTGGTCTTAAAAAGTCTGAAGTTTAACTTGTTAAAGTGTGTAGGAATCCTTTAAACAGAGGTGAACATCAGCTTTGCCAGCATAGTCTAAGCTAAGACAGCAGCACGTTAGGATTCATTCAGTGCTATATGTCTTGTCCTGCAGTATTGGCTTGTTGCTTCTAAAGCTGTGCGTAAACTTTCCAGATGTGCTTAATATAGGTGCAAAAATAGCCACTGCAATCTGTTTCAAGGTTGACAAATCATATTGCGTGTGCAAAGCACATTTATGTGCATATTCTCCTCCCAATATTTTCCAGGTTCCGGCAGAAACACCCAGATTGCATAAATCAGGGCCTTGGCGCATTTAAAACTGAGGAGCAACCCGACACAGGGAGCAATGTACAAGCCTGTCAAAATGGCCTCATCTGCAAAATCCCAATTGATGTGAATGCTCCTCATGGCAGATACAGCAACTACCCCCACACCAACCCAGGCCATACCCCAAAAGGCATGTGGTTCCCCCCCCCCACACACACGTAGGGTGCATTCACACCAGGATAGTTGGGGGACTCGGTCCTATTGGGCGGTGATTTCTGAAAACTTTCACACCTTTCTTTTCCGGTTTGCGTTCATACTGCAGTAACCGAAGCAGACCAAACCGCCTGGTTAAACCACCGTAGTTACAAGAACTGCTCACCAGGGGGCAGCACTCCTCAATATTATCACTGATGATGATGAAGAAGCAGGAAGAAGAAAACCAGACTCTGTGATTGAAGTAAAAATCTTTCTGCTTCCTTTTATTAGGCTACTTAATCTCTGTCTACACTTTCCAGTTGTTTTTTGTTGATGTTTTGACCTCGGCTTCTTCCAACACACACTGTTCGCTTTGTTTTCCCTTCGACCACAACAATAATCTACCCCACTTCCTTCTTCTTCTTCTTGATGCTTTATTGCGGTTGGCAAATGTCACTTCTATAAGGTCCGCTTGATAGTCCGATAGTTCGTATGCAAGTGAACCGAGACCCCTGGCTTTCAGGTGGACCAGAGTCCACTTCTTTGGTATGCACCAAGATGCGGTTGGTGTTCAGACTGCGCCAAACAAAGTGGACCATCCATGGAAGGGGACCAAACAGTCAGAGTGTTAACGCCCCCATACATACCCTTGCACATGTATACTCTCACACAAACATCCCCCACGTACCAAGAAACCACCTCTCATACAGCCCAGGACCACCTTATCCCCTACCAACCCCAGTTCTCCACATATACAACCCCCTGCCCCAATTTAAAGCCCCCTACCCAACCTTCACGCCCCCCCAACAGACCCCACCCCATCCCAACTAAACTGGCATGGGCTCTGATTTCCTGATCCTCCTACATATTTCCCATTGATGCTTATTTATCCAGCTCGCAGTAGCCCCTACTTAGTGGCCTGTGTGTAATGACGGGGCCTGTTGTGCAGCTATGCACTGGTTAGATCCAAATAAAGGGGGGGGGGGGGTATTGGGTATCCTGGCTTATTTGCGGTGTGGGCAGCCCACTGTCCCATCCAACTGCTCCGGTGGAGGCTGTTTTGGAAATGAGTGGTAGGCAATGGGGTAGGGGGAAGTGGGGTGGGGGGGTTATATTATAGGATATTAAATGGTAATGATGGGCCTGGAAGCGGTGGGTCCGTGGGAAAGTGGTTGGTGTGTCTCGCTGTGGCCCGGCGTCGTCCTGAGTCTCTGGAAGGCAGAACCGGGTCATCCTGCCACAGAAGATCATTATGGGGTGGGGGTGGATGAGAGAATGAAATGCCAGACCCCACTGACCACTTCACCCCAACCCACGATTCAGTCCTGTTTCTGCTCTAAAACTGAGGATGCCTACCCTCTGGAAAATGACTCTAGCTGGAGATGCCAGACTCCACCAACCCCAGCCCTGACCCTGTCGCCATATTGACCAAGAATCAACAACACTGAGCAACCTCAAGAAACACAGGAAACCACCAGCACCATGACAACGAGCTGTTGGGAGTGACAGGGCTCACACTGCAGTGCTCATCCCGCTATTCAGACGAGATGTTTGGAACGCTGCATGGCACAAAATAAGGAAGAACATGGAGGAAGGGGAACGAGAGAGACAGAGGGAGGAGAATGAGCTCCGATTTCACTACATTCCTTTAATCCAACCAAGCAGTTAGCATTCTGCTGAAAACAGCCCATACTGACAGCTCCCCACTGTGTGCATGTCTGACCGTGCAAGACCGCGTGTGCATGATCAGCCAGACAGAATGCTTATGAGGAGCGTTCGTGTGTTAAGACACACAACTCTACCAGACGCATGCAAGAGCAAGTTTGGTTTTGTGAATGATGCAACAGTCCATTATGTTGTGTTAGACTGCATGAAGTGTGTTTATGAAGTGAGCTCATGTGTATACAAGTTTTACAAACACAAATCTCAGACTCTTCCGTGGAGTGTTTCCACCTGGGGTGAGTTTCAGTCAGACTGGAGGACATCATGTCACTTACAGACGTCTTAGAAGCCTTTTTATTCTCTTGCAAATCTTTGTAAAAGAATAGTTTTAAATATGTGTGTACTTCTTTTCTGATAAACCAAAAACATTATTGGGATGTTTGATTGTTGTGTCTCATAATTGTGGAGTCAGAGAGTCTGATAAGGCATGAAAATAATGTGTTGTAACTGTTGGGTACTATAAAAGTTGTAAATTCTCTTTGTTTTTAGTTTTTTAAATCCCTTGAACTTTTAAAAACATTTCACAGAGAACTCACAAAATCAAAATGCATTTTTACATTATGTTTTCAAAGTTTGATAAAAGTTCAATAGTCAAAATATAATGGATTTTTTTAAAAGGAGTTTATCATACCACCAAGACTTTAAACAATTTATTCATCCAGTTTTAATGTTCTTTAACTAGTCTAAAAAAAATTTTTTTAAAGCACTGTATAGCTATGTACTATTTATTTCTCCCAGAATTGGGGATTGAGATCTTTTAACGCAGGGGTCCCCAGGTCCGGTCCTTGAGAGCTATCCTGCACATTTTGTTTGCATCCCTTCTCCAACACACCTGAATCAAACAAATGTCTCGTATTCAGCCTCTGCAAAGCTGAATGACGTGCATGGGGGAATTAGCCATTTGATTCAGGTGTGTTGGAGAGAGTATGCTTTAAAGACACACAACTTAACTTTTAAACCTTAAAAATCTGCATATCTGACTTGTTTTGATGGCACACAACACTGATTATGCGCATTTTCGGGCCGTCACTGCCCAGAGGCGTCCCGGGGCTCAGAAACAGCATCATGTAAGTTTTCTTCGACTGTGACGTTGCAGCCGACTATTGGTTGCGCACTGCGTCACTTACTTGCAAACGGATATGAACCAGTTATGAACATCGCCGGTGTTTTGAACGCGTGTCATGTCAGATTCGTTAAAGAAACACAAGGAAACATTATTGGAGGAAGAGAGGAAAAGAAAGAGAGGAAGGGACAGAACAAGAGTCAAGATAAAACTGTCTTTTACTGGCTGGAGTGAGTCACAGTCCAGGTACGGTGAAGATGGATGCTAGTTTAGCCACTGATAGGGGTCACTGAGAAAACTGCTAAAAGTTCCGTTGTGTGTCTTCAAGATTTACAGGAGAGTAGCGCTCAAGGACTGGACTTGGGCGTTAAAAGATCTCAATCCCCAATTCAAGGAAAAATAAATAGGTAGAGGACATCCTCAGAGTGATCTATGAAGAGTTTTTTTTTTCCCCACGATCACACACATTCACTCACTGATGACCACATTGGAGGCAGTTTGTGGTTCAGTATCTTGCCCAAAGATACTTTGACATGTAATCTGGGGGATCTGGGACCGATCCATCAACCTTGAGACACAGCTGCCCATGAGAGCTTTTGGCTTGGAGAGGTTCACAGCAGAGTGTGAAACTGCTCAGACGAGGATCACCATCTCCAAATCTAAGACCATGATCCTCAACTGGAAAAGGGTGGAGAGTCCTAATCAGATACTGTAGGGAATGAGATTAAGCCCCGAGTTGGATTGAAGTATCTTCTGGGAAGAATGGAGTGGGAGATCAACAGGTGGATCAGTGTGGTGTCCACAGCAATGCAGACCCTGCATCAGTCTGTCACATTACCACCCTCCCCGACGGTCATGAGTAGTGGGTCGTGAATGAAAAAAAAATCATGGATATAAGTGGCTGAAATGAGTTTCCTCTGCAGGATGGCCACCTCTTCCTTACGGACAGGCTGAGAAGCTCGGTCATATGGGAGGTGCTGGGAGTAGAGCCACTCCTCCTTCACATCAAGAGGAGCCAGATGAGGTGGCTCAGGTATCTGGTTAGGAAGACTCCTGGACGCCCCCTGAGGAAATGCTCAAGGCACATCCCACCAGGATGAGGCCCAAGGAAGACCCAGGACATGCTGAAAGGACTAAGTGGTTAATGTTATATGAGTTAGTTTAAAGTAATAGTACACCCACAGAGTGATGTGCATTCATTTTCTCCTCACCCTCATATCTCAGATGCAGCCGGAGATCGGACAGGTTTTCATTTTTCCCCCAACTTTCATATAATGGAGTTCGACTGAACCAAAAAGGTCCATAAAAATCCACAAATATTCCTTCATTCTGCTCGTCCAATGTAATCCAAGTGTCCTGAGTGGGTAGCGTCCAAAATTTACTTGAAACAACATAATTTAGCATATTTCTATAGCTTAAACAGTACTACATCTAGCTGCCGCGAAGCGTGCCCCTGTGAGTTCACGACACAAAGGAAGCAGCAGAGAAATTGTCCGCAGTTCAGTCGCTCTTAGCACAATGTAAACAGCGAATTTCTTCTTCTACGCTTGCATTATCGGCAGAGTAGGAACCGAACACCACGGCTTCCGTAGTGTCATGAACTCGCACGAACTCGCAAATAGAAACTGCAATATACTGCTGTTTAGGCTATGAAATTATGCTAAATGATGCAGTTTGGAGTAAATTATGGACACTACCCACTCAGGACACTTGGATTACTTTGGACGAGCAGTATGGAGGAATATTGACAAGTTTTTGTGGACTTTCATGGACCTTTTTGGTTCAGGCACTGAACTCAATTATATGAAAGTTGGGGGGAAAATGAAAACCTGTCAGATCTCCGGCTGCATTTGAGATATTAAAAAAGTGCCCCAGAGTCTTGCTCAGCATGAGGGTGAGTAGAAAATGAAGGCACATCATTCTCTGGGTGTACAATTCCTTTAACTCTCTGCTTGTCTGCATTAACACAGCGGTTTATGAATCGTTTAAGCCTGACGCAAGCAAAGAACTGACCATTGCACATACTGAGCATGCACCACATCATGGGCAGACATATGTGTGTTACATCAGCATGTAAACAGGAAGCTCATTTCGCTTGCTACTCGGACTAGCGAAGTAATGGCTGCACATAGAAAAATAGATGTTTTTGTTTGACTGACGATGAAGTGGCGTTGTTGCCAAGAGTAACAAATGACAATAAAACTTCTAAGGCCGAGCTAAAAGTTGACTGGGAGTCAATTCAATTCTCACCTAAGGAACTGTGAAGCAAAGCCTATTTATAGATGTGCTGCTTCTTTTAAAGGACCCGTGGCATGTTTTTCATTATTTTTAAGCCTCATCTTCAATCATCTTCAGTGTTAAAACAATGTGTTGTCACTATAAACATCACACAAAACTTTAAAGTAAGAAGTGATCTACCACTACCTTCCAGAGCTTGGCATGTTGTTTTGGTTGTGGAAATGTCTCCAAGAAACTGTTTCCCTGGTTAATGAGGGGAAGTTGACCCATTTTAGTGTCCCTGAAAACGCAAAAATCATCAAATATTGTGTTCACCAGCCAGCAGCACAGTAACACAATGTGACTTTTAGTCAAGGGAAGCAAAGATCAAGCTAATAACAACGTAAGATAAGATAAGATAAACTTTATTGTCCCACAAGGGGAAATTTGTCTTGGGCACAATAGTATTGATAAATTTAAACATGTAGAAAAGGTTTATAATCACTGATTTGATGAGAACTGTAGTGCTATTTCTTATCAAATTTACTTTGCATTCTCCCAGAAATGACATCATGACTTTCTCCATCAGTATCATATCCATCTGACTGAGACTATGAGGAATATTAGTGCAAAAGTGACCAATGTCTGAATGACAGATTGACGACATTATGAAAATATTACATCAGAAAATAGTTGTCAAGACTAGAGACAAATGAGCATGACTTTTCAACTATGATACTTTTAGCTTTTCCAAATAAACTTTAATGAAGTTCGAAACCGTTGCGTGAACTGCAGGAGACTAATGTGAAAGCTGAATAAAAACACAATCTATTCAATGTCAAACAGTTTTAAAAGCCCTCTGGACAACCGTAACAATCTTACAACCCATTTTAGAAACTTTTAATGGAGCTATCACCAAATAAATTTAAATGTCAGCAGCTACAACTGAGTCAAAGTCACTCGAGGATGATTAAAATCACCGTTAACTCACCACTGACACATTTTTAAATCCCTCCAGGGTTGTTCTAGCAGAGCTGTGGGAGATAAAGCAGAAGATGGATTACTATATCTCTATAAACTTAGCAATGCAGAGTCCAGACACACTGTAGGAACACACTATATCGTAGTGTTACAGGAATGTTACAGGTGAAACTCTAAGGCCATATGGTTGCTATGATGTTGACTGTATACCATAGAAATGTTCTGAATTAATGATTTGAATGGTGATTCAACAGAAAATGAAAAGGTTTCTTTCTGTAATCTGACTTTACAGATACTTAAACTGCCTTTGAGAATGTTGGAACAACTTTTCCCAATAGAAATCATGCCGCGCCAGCATTCTCCCCGTCTCCCCCTCTCTCTTCTCTCATATCGCCTCACCCTCGCGGCGGTATTTTTGACCCAAACCCAACCGTCTAACATGATCCCATATAATTAAGCTGGTTTAAGGCCAACTGATCCCCTCGGTGAGCCTTGTCTTCCATACATTCCAATTAAAAGCGATTACACACAGTGGTCTTTTACTGCAAAGAGGACTCTGTCAACTCCTCACCCCCCCAACCCCCCCAGCCCATAGCCCCTCACCCACCTACCCACCAATTCTACCCATTCCCAGGGTTTCAGCTGTCACCCATTGCTTCAGCACATCAATCTCTGGACATTTTTTTTCTCCCACATTCGTTTCCCTCTTTCCCCCTCATGAGCTGGTAATTGTATGTTTCGTGTTGTTTGTGCTAAGCTAGCTCAGATATTTTCTCCTTTCCGAATCATTTCTTCTTCTTGTTTTGTCTCCTAAATCTTTTTAAATCTTCTGTTTGGTTTTATGATTGCTGATTTGCATGAATAAGAGATATTCACTGCTAGATGGAGGCAGAGACAAAAGCCTGAGCCAGGCAAATCCTTAAATCTTGTCAACTTTCACTCAAGGCACCAACACCCCCCCTCCCCCCTCCCTTCCTTATTCTTTTTGGAAATGCCTGCAGGGAGCTGAATAGAAGCCCCGCATTTCCACATGAAGTGAGCAGCCAGCAACGATCTTCTTTCCCCTGGCAAAGTTTACTTTTCTTCTGGTTGTGAGAAAGCTTGGTGGGACTGTGGTTATGAATATTCATGCTGGAGAGTTCCCTGTCAATCAGTCAAAGGGGTGCTGTGGGGGGGGGGGGGATTTATGTCTCCAGTGGTTGCTTTTAGCTTGGAAAAAAAAAAAAATCTGTTCTCATGCAGGTTTAGGCCATTGAGTTACAGCAAACCCTTCTATCCTCCAAAGTGAGGTTTAAAAGACACAAACTCAAATCAATCACGTGTTTATTGATTCAAACCTTTATTGAACAGATACAAGTTCAAGCTTTGTTTGAGCTCAGAAAATACAAATTAGAATTTTCACATGACAAAGCAAGTTTGTATAGAGGTTTGTATAGCATAGGACAACTTATTATTATAAGGGATGTCCGATATCATTGGCCTACTGATATTATCAGCCAATATCAGCATTACTGTAAAATGCGATATCAGAAAATATTGGTAAGTTTTTTTCAGACTGATATTTTTACTAAAGCGTGCAAGATCTTGTTCAATCAGCACCTCTCCAGCATGAAAAGTTGCTGTTATCCTGGAAGAACTTCATTTCCCAGCATTCCTTTGAGAGTCATGTGACTACAGTGCAGCTGCTGCTGCTACAGACTAGGGATGTAACGATATGAAAATTTCATATCACGGTTATTGTGATCAAAATGATCACGGTTATCATTTTTTTCACGGTAATATAGAAATACCCCCCCAGCATCTTTAAAAATATCCAAAATGGGTCTAAATATCTACTTTGTCCTTTTTGAAGGGGGAAAAATCTCACGATTACTTTACCTGAAGGTGCCTTCGTTGCCTTCCGCCAAGTTTTCATAAATAAAACACTACAAATTGCGACTGCTGCTGCTTTCCCAGCCAATGAGCAGTATCACTGGGAGTTTTTCAAAGTGCAGTAATCAGTCACGTTTTTCACAATAACTGAATTTTGAAACGGTGTTACTAATCGTTGGGAATTTTATCACGATTAACCATTTTACTGGTAATCGTTACATCCCTACTTCAGACTGACTTGCTTTGAAGATGCTTATAATATGTCTGGTTTTAAGTTGTTGGTGAAGTTACCAAGTTGTTAGAAACATTAGAATTAGCCACATGTTGGCTAATACCTGCTAGTATCTCGGTATTATCCTCTAGTATCTGATATCCGGTAGTATCTGATACCTGCTAGTATCTGATATCTGGCAGCCAGATGTCCAAAATGAACTCCTCTGGCTGAGTTAAGGAGATTTTGGGATCTTTGCGCTTGGAGACGAATATAGTTGTATTTTTCAAAATATGGGTGATACAACCTCACACTGTATTCACACCAGACGCCTCCATTTGCATACGCATCTAGATTTCAACGTGCAGATGCTGGATGTTTACTCGCTTGATTCGGGGTTTTTTTTTTTGTTTGTTGTTTTTTTTTGTGTGAATGGAGCATATAGTACGCACGAATAAAACGCTTCATTTGTGCATCAAGTTTAACTCTCTGGAATGGGAGATGGTGGTTTGTCACACATCAGTCACTTCAGACAGGTGAACATGGCAAAACCCAGTTATTTTGAGTACTTTGAGAGAGTTGTGGCAATGTACCTGCTTTGGAAGTCAGAGAATCGAAGACACCGCCCTCAGATTCTCCAGAGACGCTCGGAGCTTGGTTTATTTTTTCCCTGATCCAGGAGTTATGTCCGAGGGGGACCGGAAAGTAAAAATCCTGTCCAGCTGGTGTTCTAACAAACATTAAACCAGCTGAATTTATTTCATTAGTGGAAACAACTGTTCTAATGTATGAGCAGATCCAAAAACATGGCATCATTTTTATGTTCTGGCACTTGGATTGTCCACTTCTGTCTCTATTGGGGTAAAAAAAAAAAACTTTTTAACCTCTTAACTCCCACCTTTTTAAGTAATCCTCGCCTATTTTGCATACCCAAATGGAAATGCAAATAACAGGGAACTGTAAGGCCAAATTACTTGTGTGAGACATAATTTGAAAGCTACACCTTCTAGTTTCTGAAAATATAAATTAGAAAAGTGTGACTAACACAGCCTGGCGCCGGCGCCCAGGTGGTTTTAACAGGTTAAAGAAGTGACGACATAGCAGTATGAACTATTTCATGAAGTTGATACTGCTACATATGTCAGTTCTCTAAAGAAAAATAATGTAACTTTTTTCGGGGGGGGTGGCACACCTGATTTCCCTCCTCAGTAAAAGAAATGGGTGTAGTAATGATATGTGACTCTACACGGAGACCAAATTGACTTAATTTTTGATTGGCTGCATCCTGCCAATGAAAAACTGAAAACGGTCAACCTGCCATTCTAGCAGAGATTGTTTTTTTTTTTTTTTATCTAGGCTATCTGTTAGCATCATGGGCTCTTCAGACAGTGAAGTATGTTTATCAGACAAGACAGTATTTTGAAAATAAACTTACTAGAATTGACAATGTTGTGGTCGCCTCCTTCAGTGTTGCCACAGAGGTTTTTCTTTTCTGTAATTCATGTGTTCGAAACCCCAATTTAAATTCACCCATTTCAGGAATGCAGGTGACTCATGGGGTAAGGGGAGGGAAGGGTGGAAGCCGTTCGCTTGATAGTGTGCTCTAATTGGAGAATATGAATTACATAGAAAGATAACCTACGTAGAATGATAAGGTGCTCTGATTGAACCGTTTTTGAACAAAGACACAAAGCTAACCACCCATGAACAGGGACTTTGATACTCGCTCTTGACATTCACATGGCCTCATCAGTGCACAACAGATCATATTGTACCCCTAAAACCCCAGAAAAGGGAAATTTGAAATCATGTCACCTTTAAATAAAATGAAATTCCTGATCAGGCCACACTTTGATGATCCAGAGAAGAGTGTACAAACCTCTAATTCATGACAAAGCTGGACAGAAAGTCTTAAGAACTGATCTTGAGAGACTAGGTTGCTTTCCGGTCTCTCAGAACTGGTGAAATTAGTTGTTTATAGACTTATCTGCCAAACGGTGACCACAGCACATATTTTTCAGACCATGTCACTTCTTTACAGGGCTGAGGACAAAGAAAGGGAGTTAGAGAAAGAAGTAGAAGACCGTGTATGTTGGGGAGTTGTTTTTTGGAATGTTATATTCAATGCATCATATCCAACATCAGATGGTGTTGAAGAATCTGACATGAAGTTCAGGCAGACCATAAATCCTGTTTAAGTTAAGTGGGTGTGCAGACCTAAAACAGGCCCTCACTGTGGTGTTCAGGTGAAAGTAAAATGCAGTCCAGAAAAGTCTGTATTACGTATGTTGAAGGGATTATCAAATGTCAAAGCAGAGCACAGTGACTTTTATGGCTTTTTTACAACTGTGGAAAGTTTTCTGCAGCAATCATTTTATCTTGTTTTCAGCAAGAAATATGGCATCAATGTTGCTTAGTAATCTACAAAGAATGCATGCTCTTGTGTAAGTTTTTTCATGTCAGTTCCTTTGTTTTTGCAAAGTCTCAGCCATGTTTTACATACTGCCTGGTAACTGCTCTCACTTATCAGCCTGTGTTTTTGTGCAAGGAGACATATAATCCCTGTTTTTCACAAGTTGACACCATTTCCTGAGGTCTTAAATGAAATGTGTGTAAAATGCTTTGGTCAAAATACCACAGTGAGACAGTATAACAGCGTTTTTTTTTCCCCACTGTTTCGTGCAGGTTTTCAATGTCTCCAACACACCTGGCTCAAATCTAAAAGCCTATCAAGCTTTGCACAATTACTCATTTCATAACTTGAGTCAGCTTTGTTGGATAGAGAAAACCTGCAGGATGAATTGAGTAGCCCTTATTATCTATCTATCTATCTATCTATCTATCTATCTATCTATCTATCTATCTATCTATCTATCTATCTATCTATCTATCTATTTTTCTTTGCCGTTGGCCCTGCCCCTCCCTCCCCCCTTCTTTCCTTTTTTTTCTTTTTTTTTTTTTTTTTTTCTTTTTTTTTTTTTTTTTCCCCCTCTCTCTCTCCCCCCTATCTATCTATCTATCTATACTGCACTGCCAAAAGTATTTCCTCACCCATCCAAATGATCAGAATCAGGTGTTCCATCATCTCCATGGTCACAGGTGTATAAATGAAGCAGCTCGGCATGCAGACTGTTTTTAAACATTTGTGAAAGAATGAGTCGCTCTCAGGAGCTCAGTCAATTCCAGCGTGGAACTGTGATAGGATGCCACCTGTGCAACAATCCAGTGGTGAAATTTCCTCACTCCTAAATATTCCACAGTCAACTGTCAGTTGTATTATAAGAAAATGGAAGTGTTTGGGAACGACAGCAGCTCAGCCACGAAGTGGTCGTCCATGTAAACTGACGGAGCGGGTCAGTGGATGCTGAAGCTCATAGCGCGAAGAGGTGGCCAACTTTCTGCAGAGTCAATCACTACAGACCTCCAAACTTCATGTGGCCTTCAGATCAGCTCAAGAACACTGACAGAGAGCCTAAACAGTACTACATCTAGCTGCCGCGAAGCGCGTCCATGAGAGTTCACAACAGTACAGAAGCCGCGGCAGACGAGATCGTGCGTTCTCTTTTTCTTTCTTTCTATGTTTTGAATCAATATCCAACCCCTCTTGTGTTTGTCCGCAGCTCATTTGCTCTTAGCACAATGTAAAAGGTGAATTTCTTCTTCTACGCTTGCATTAACGGCAGAGTAGGCACTGAACGCTGCAGCTTCTGTAGTGTTGTGAACTTGCACAAACGCGCAAATAGAAAATGCAATGTTCTACTGTTTAGTCTATAACAATATACTAAATGATGCGGTTTCCAGTAAATTATGGACGCTACCCACTCAGGACACTTGGATTACATTGGACGAGCAGTATGGAGGAATATTGCCAAGTTTTTGTGGACTTTTATGGACATTTTTGTTCAGTTGCTGGTGAACTCCATTATATGAAAGTTGGGGGAAAACAAAAGCCTGTCTGATCTCCGGCTGCATTTGAGATATTAAAGCGTGCTCCACAGTCTTGCTCAGGATGTGGGTGTACTATTTCTTTAACATTTTCAGTGTTGATCAAGTTACACCATCTAAGACAAAACAACTCTTATCAGAGCTAAATTTACACTAAAAATTCAACACTACGTCCAGTGTAACTTTAACACTGTACAGGGCAGGAGTTAACATCACATGAAATGTGGGTCCCACTCTGCAAGCAGGAGTCGGAGCAGGGAAGTCTGAGTGGGACAAAGGTAAGGGAAACAGAGAAGCAATATGGAGCACTGCACAGTTGGGGAAGATGAGAAAGAGAATAAAGAGTAGAGAAAGTCGGGGGGAAAGCGCTGTTGGGCACCAGTCACGGAGGCATAAATCTAGACCCTCACAATTGGATTCAAATGCAAATCCAGGACTGATCAGCCAGTGGAAAGGCCAACCTCAATTTAGTCAAGTCTGAATGTGTTTCTGCTACCCCCAACTGACAGGGACACTTCACTCTCCACTGTTTATGTGTGCACACGCACATGCACATACATAAATATGCATATATTTGCTTTACATCTCTTAGCATAAGACAACAGCAACATATAATTTTGATTTGAGGAAGATTACATCATCGTTTCCAAACTTTTACTGTCTGCTTTCAGCTCATCCCATATCACTACTCTGTCTTTCCCTACCTCCTACCAGCTCCTCCAGCAACAGTCAGAAATGAACCTGAACTGATTGAGAGCTGAAAGCAGTTGCCAGGGTAGAAGCAGTGGGGTGGAAGCAGTTGCCAGGGCAGTGGTTGGTTACCAAGGGAGGAGGGGGAGGATGGGCTGGGTAGTCCCGGTAGTTGCCAGGGGGCAGCCCGTTTGTTGCTTGGGAGTTCTGTAGCAATTGAGCTAATGTTAAAGCCATTAGGAGGCCTTACCATATGAAAGGCTGGGTGGGTGTGGCGGGGCTGAAGATGAGTCCTGGGAGGATAGCCCCTCTGTCAAACAGCAGGAGCCTCACAAAAGAGCCTTTCAATGGGCGATAACACACACATACTCATACAACATCCACCGTGGGACGCGCTCCCATCCCAATCAGGCCCATTCAGAGCCAGCGACCGTGGCAACAGGAACGGGGGAACTCCCTCTTTAAGCAGAGGAATGATGGGGCGGACGGAGGGAGAGAAATCTGAAGGACTGAAGACAGAGATGCTCAAAACACAGCCACTGTTATTTCCACTGAGATGGCATCCAGGCATGAGAGCCCCCCCCCCCTCCCCGAGGGTGTCCATTCTACCTCTAGGTACAGGCTCATTACCGGACGCAACAGTCCAGGGCTGGAAATCTTTATTTCCCTTTTAGTTACGAGCAGAGGTCCCATTTACTGTGGGGTAATGAAAAAACACATGGCAAGCTAAAAATAGCTCGTACTAATACAAGCCAAACAGCCCAGGAAAGGAAATCTGGGTGTAAATAACTGTGACTACCTATGTGTGTGTGTGTGTGTGTGTGTGTGCGCACATACCACAGATATGCACTGCAAAAAAATAGCATCTGGGCTTTAGCTGATACGAAAGACGTATTTACATTGATGTAACTTAATTATTTTGGTTTGATGATGAAATCTTATGTTTTTGACTTAAATCCACTTAAAAACAACACTCTTTAAGCTGAAATAAGTTTTTACTTTCATTCAAAGTAAATTTATTAAGTTATTTCAACTTCATAGTGCATGAACAACAAAGGGGGGCAGACTATTTTCAAAACTCAACATATCTGGACCACAAAGGCTCATGGGAAATGAAAATGCAGCAGGAAATAAACCTTTTATGATTGTTATATTTGAGTTATAAACTTGAGTTATGTGTTTACTGCTTTTGTTATGTTCACATTCAAAGAAAGTTCTTGAAAAATTCTGTTCAGTTTCACTTAAAGTTGGCGCCATGAGTGAAGGACAGTTACTAAATAAACCTCCACATTCATGATGTAGCACAGAATCATCGTCTCGTTTTTTTAAGGCTAATTTATAGCTGTCTGTAAAGCCCCTCTGTTGTATCCTGCTGCACAAAACATTTTTTTAATGTGTCCGTCACTGTCAAGTGACAATGGAGACGGTAAGGGCTGTGATTGGTCTATCACAGGTAAACACTTGTAGCACTATTTTAAAAACACCGGCTAGCCTACGAAGACGCAGAAATGACTCGATACGATGACATATATCATCTGGATGATAGAAAATCTCTGTCGTGTCATATGAAGCTCTATCATTTACGCCGCAATAGACACTTTACTGCAGTGTTTAATCAAGATGTGTCGCATGTAAACGCATGCTATCTATCACTGTAGATTATCAGGCTGCTACAGAGCACCGCTGATTTTCAGCCTGGTAGCATTTATGTAACTGAAGCATCAACGTAGTACTAGCGATTTTTTTTCATGTGCATTTTACAAACAAAAAAAAAGACCGTTAAACATTTAACATTGTGGATGTTTTTGGACTCTGTAGCAGCCAACTTGCCGGTGATTTTCATCCCACTCCGTTTAAAGTGTGCTCCCGAAAAATCTTTGTTTGAAGGGGTATATAGCCCTACTACTTAGCCCTTCCCCTCCGTCCTATCAGGTATTGAGACACCCCTATACATGAACATGCAAAACAGAGGGGAAGGGCTAATGGGTGAAATGAAATTCACCCTGAGAGGCTCGTCCCTAAAAGAGGGACAACTTCTAAATAAAATAAAAAATAAAAGAAACATTTAGTACCTACTACCTTTATTTGTTTAGTAGACTGCTTCTTTGTGCACAGCTCCAGTACTTCGTGAACTATACTGCACCTTTGTTTCCTATCTTTCATGATTGGATGAACTGATTAATCCAGGTGTGTCTGATCTCAGCAAATGGTCAGACACACCTGGATTAATCAGTTCATCCAATCTTGAAAGACAGGAAACAAAGATGCAGTACTAAGTTCAGGAAGGACTGGAGATGTGCATAAAGCCTATTTCAATACAAATGATATATATTAATTGAGTCACTGAATCGACACCCCCCCCCCCCCCCCCCAAAAAAAAAAGAGTTTTGTTGTGTTATGGGATTTTAGTCATATCGCCCAGCCCTAACGCCAACCGAAGAACATTTGGCTGAAGAAGTGAGGAAACACCAAAATCTCTCCATCGTCTCCATTTTTGCATCAAAAGTATCTGTTTCAATGTTATCCAGCAGCAACAACAGTCTTCTCTTTCATTGCTGACTGTAACCAGAAACAAAATAACCACCGAGGTTACCGACCATTGGATTAGGCCAGTCTTGCATAGCGACCTCTACTGATCGGGCAGGAAATTGTGCTGTGTATCTGGCACCATGACAGAGAACTGTCATGGTGCCAATCGCGACAGGTCTCCGTGGTTACGCAGTTGGAAAACGCATTACGCAGTCAGACAAGTATACTGTAGCCTTTAGTGTTCATGTTGCTGTTCAATCACAAACTAATACATTTGGTACCACTTTGACTTAGTACTCAGTATAGTGTGTTGAGTAAGATGTAATTATAATTTTACTTTGCACTGAAACAGAAATGTAACTTTAAAAAAAGGGGGAAAAAAATGCATGTAACAAAATCAAAGCAATTTGATTAGTTTATTTCAAAATGAAAAATTAAGTTGCATCAAAGGATAAAAACTGTTTACAGCCTTTGTTGTGAATTATATTTTTAGTTTATATGAATGCAATTTCTTTCTTTGTTTTAAAGGTAAAAGATATATTTCCAGTAAATCAAAATGTATGATTTCAACCACATCATACATTTAATTAGATAAAACAAAATATATTTAGATGCAACAAATGCAACATTTTTTTAAAGTTGATGCAAAGTATCATTTTTTTCAGTGTGGGCAGCAGTGGGGAGAAGCAGCGTTAGAGGCCAGGCTCTGTTTCCTGTCCTTAATGCTGGGAATTTACTGGCCTTTTATTATGATTGCAGCAATTAACTGTAAAGCAGAGCAGGAGCAGTCCTCCGACAGGCGGTTTGTTCACCTCAGTCTCGTTTTCAACATCCCTGTCAGTCAAAAAACAAAAGTCAAAAAGTTTTAGTTCTGAACTTTAGCTCAGAGCTAAAACAAACCCATGATAAGACATTTTGATGCTTGTGGTCAAAATCAAATGAATTTTAAATGATACGGCTCCTTGTTTAATTTCTCATTTCTTTACTTTTCTTTTCACACAATCAGTTTCACACAAAGTTGATCAGCGTCCAGCCTTCAAGTCCAAGGAAACGTGCTGAACTAATATTCAGAAAGCAGTCTCCTTGTTGGTCTTGCTACAGAACCGCTCACCACACATCAAATGTCTGTCCACATGTCAGGATAGAATAATCTAAAATAAGCAGAATAGTGTCTTGGATTGCTTCTCATTCAGGGTTTCCTTTTGTTCTCAGTGGTCACCGGGTTCTTCATTGTTGAACAGACACAGGGGGGCTGAGACGGATTCGAGAAGGAAGAAAACATTTGGGGGAAGCTTTGTTGACCATTTTACTGCAAACCATTGAAAGAACGGTTGTACAGTTTGATCCGACTTGTGTGCCGGTTTCCTGGTTATGAGTCAGCAGTGGAGATATGTGAGTGAGTCATTGTAATGGCTGGTGTGTGTGGGCGTCTGTGAATGGGACCAGTAGTGTGGGTGTGAGCCCTGTGGTTGGGAGTATGACTAAAGGGGCAAGTTTTGAGTATGTGCATGCATGTGTGTTTGTGTGTGTATGTATAGAGGGGGAGCGAAGGGGGTGTGTTTAGGACGTTAACATGTGATTGGTCAGCTCCTGCAGAGCCAGAGGCTGTGCAGACATTGACTACATCTTAACAGGATTATCCCCTCAGCCAAAGGGACATCTTTTCAGCTTTTACAATAAATGTTGGAATTCGTGGAAAGAAATACATTATTTATTTGCAGAAAGTAAAAAGTGAGTTCCAGTACTGCTCCTAAACTTTACCAGGAGTGTCACATGCAGAGCCAATTAGCTTAGATTTCAGGCAGTAAAGAAAGGGGACGTTTCTTAATGATAGAAAGCAGTAACTAGCCGCAGTTTTGGCATCAAGTCCACAGAGTTTTAATATGTTAAGAAACGTTAGAGATGTTTATGGGCAGACTTGTCTGATGACGAAGAGACTGGTCATCAGTTTCCTTGACTGCCAGAAATGGGAAACAAACCCGTTCTCGTGTTAAAGGGGCTTTGGTTTCCCTTCTTTGTTTATTTTGAGGGAAAGTTAATGATGGCAAATGGGAAAGAAAGTGGGCTCGAGGCACATTTAAATAAGCCACTTACACTCACCGACCACTTTATTAGGTACACCTCGCTAGCGGTTGGACCCCTTTCGCCTTCAGAACTGCCTTAATCCTTGGTGGCATAGATTCAACAAGTTACTGGAAGCGTTCCTCAGAGATTTTGCTCCATATTGACATGACAGCATCACAAAGTTGCTGCAGATTTGTCGGCTGCACATTCATGATGAGAACCTCCCGTTCCACCACATCCCAAAGCTGCTCTGTTGGATTGAGATCTGGTGACTGTGGCGGCCATTTGAGTCCAATGAACTAATCTTTATGTTCAAAAAGCCAGTCTGAGATGATTCCTGCTTTATGACATGGCGTGTTATTCTGCTGGAAGCAGCATCAGAGGATGCTCCACTGTGGTCATAAAGGGATGGACATGGTCAGCAACAATACTCAGGTAGGCTGTGGTGGTTAAACCGCCACGTTGGTACTAAGGGGCCCAAAGTGGGCCAAGAAAATCTGTCCCACACCATCACACCACCACCACCAAGCTGAACCACTGATACAAGGCAGGATAGATCCATGCTTTCATGTTGTTTACACCAAATTCTGAGCCTACCATCTGAATTTCGTTGCAGAAATGGAGACTCATCAGACAAGGCAACATTTCTCCATCTTCTATTGTCCAATGTTGGTGAGTCTGTGTGAATTGTAGCCTTAGATTCCTGTTCTTAGCTGACAGGAGCGGCACCCGGTGTGGTCTTCTGCTGCTGTAGCCCATCTGCTTCCAGGTTGGATGTGTTGTGCATTCAGAGATGCTCTTCTGCAGACTTCAGTTGGAACAAGTGCGTATTTGGGTTACTGTTGCCTTTCTATCAGCTGGAACCAGTCTGGCCATTCTCCTCTGACCTCTGGCATCAACAAGGCATTTGTGCCCACTGAACTGCTGCTCACTGGATATTTTCTCTTTTTGGGACCATTCTCTGTAAACCCTAGAGATGGTTGTGCAGGAAAATCCCAGTAGATCAGCAGTTTCTGAAATAATGGCACCCATCTGGTACCTAATAAAGTGGCAGGAGTGTGTATTTGCCAAAAGTGACATCTTGGTGCACAAATATGGCACACAGACTTCCTTCCTATATAATACATATCATCTCCATAGTATTTGTGCTAAAAGCTTAGGAACCCAAAAAAACTCTTTCCTGAAAAATTGAGTGAACTTAGTTTAGTTCTAAATAAACCCTTTTTTGATCTAACTGATGAGGAAACCGTGGTTTCTTCTCTGTTCTGTAGTCCCAACAGCAAACCTTTTGATAAATGTTCAGACGCAGATGGGTTCAAGAGAATACTTTTTGATGACTGTTTAATAGTCACAGCATTTGTATTCACTAAGTCATGGAACAAATTGTATTTTGGCCCTCGACTTAAAGTTGAAGTGATTCTGCTGCGGCGGGGGAAAATCCAACAACAAGGTGCTGGCATGAAGACTGGTGATGCAGCCAGTTTCTGGGGAGAGCCAGGCTACCGGGACCTGGTCTGCACACTTCACTGACCTGTAAACATACACACACATGCACAGCAGCAGCCAGAATGATTAGTCACGGGGTCCCGTTCCCTCCCCGAGTTTATCAATTAACACTGAGAACGTGGGAAAGGGAGGCAGAAAAAATCCAGTGGGATTAAAGGATAGACTGACAGCAGCACATGTTCCCTGACTTCTTCCACTTCTTTCTCTCTTTCCTGTCTCCTTCCTCTTCATCTGTCTTCTTCTCATCTGTCCTCTGATACACATCCCTCTCCAAAGTAACAGGTTTACTTTCAGTTGTTTTGCAGCTTTTGTCTGCTACTGGTTTTATACAGCACATACAACCAAATCCAATGATTGCTGGATGAGTAAATTCACTAAACATGAACATTACCAGAAAGTTTTCATCACCTTCATGAAAAAGTTTTATTTCTCATTGTTGTCACTCAGCACACCATCTTGACAGAAAAAATAGAAATGTATAATTTTTTGCAAATTTATTAAAAGAGAAAAACTGAAATATCACATGGTCATAGGTATTCAGTACTTTGCTCAGTACTGAG
Source organism: Atherinomorus stipes (assembly GCA_023101725.1). Lineage (NCBI taxonomy): Eukaryota > Metazoa > Chordata > Actinopteri > Atheriniformes > Atherinidae > Atherinomorus > Atherinomorus stipes. The sequence continues at coordinate 102,006 of JALJCO010005994.1, read as the reverse complement.
TAGAAGTACAGGGGTTAGACAATGAAACTGAAACAGCTGTCATTTTAGTGTGGGAGGTTTCATGGCTAAATTGGACCAGCCTGGTGGCAAATATTCATTAATTGCACATTGCACCAGTAAGAGCAGAGTGTGAAGGTTCAATTAGCAGGGTAAAAAGCACAGTTTTGCTCAAAACATTGCAATGTATACAACATTGTATCAGAGTTCAAAAGAGGACAAATTGTTGGTGCATGTCTTGCTGGCGCATCTGTGACCAAGACAAGTCTTTGTGATGTATCAAGAGCCACAGTATCCAGGGTAATGTCAGCATACCACCAAGAAGGACGAACCACATCCAACAGGATTAACTGTGGACGCAAGAGGAAGCTGTCTGAACGGGATGTTCGGGTGCTAACCCGGATTGTATCCAAAAAACGTAAAACCACAGCGGCCCAAATCACGGCATTCGCTTGGCCCAGGACTTGTGCTAGATGGGCCAAGGACTACCGAACCATTCTGGAGGACCATGTGCATCCAAAGGTTCAAACATTGTATCCTGAAGGCGTTGCAGTGTATCAGGATGACAATGTACAAATACACACAGCAAGACTGGTGAAAGATTGGTTTGATGAACATGAAAGTGAAGTTGAACATCTCACATGGCCTGCAAAGTCACCAGATCTAAATATTATTGAGCCACTTTTTTTTTTTTTTCCCCCCCCCCCCCCCCCCCCCCCCCCCCCCCCCCCCCCCCCCCCCCCCCCCCCCCCCCCCCCCCCCCCCCCTGGGGAGTTTTGGAGGAGCGAGTCAAGAAACGTTTTCCTCCACCAGCATCACGTAGTGACCTGGCCACTATCCTGCAAGAAGAATGGCTTAAAATCCCTCTGACCACTGTTCAGGACTTGTAGATGTCATTTCCAAGACGAATTGTCGCTGTATTGGCCGCAAAAGGAGGCCCCACACCATACTAATAAATGATTGTGGTCTAAAACCAAGTGTTTCAGTTTCATTGTCTAACCCCTATACTTCTGAGCTCGTACATCCATGAGTCTTCTTGGGAATGATGCAACACGTGTTCCACACCTGGATTTGGGATCTTCTGGTTCTTCTTGCAGATCCTCTCCAGTTCTGTCAAGTTGGATGGTGAACGGTGGTGTTCAGCCATTTTCAGGTCTCTCAGAGATGCTCAGTTGGGTTTAAGTCAGGGTTCTGGCTGGGCCGGTCCAGAATGGTCCAGAGTTGTTCTGATCCACTCCTTTGTTATTTCAGCTGTGTGCTGAGGGTCATTGTCTTGTTGGAAGGTGAACCTTCGGTCCAGTCTGAGCTCCTGAACTCTGGAAGAGCTTTTCTTCCAGGTTCTCTGTACTTGGCCACATTCATCTTTCCTTCAACTGCAACCAGTCGTCCTGTCCCTGCAGCTGAAAAACACCCCATAGCATGATGCTGCTACCTCCGTGCTTCACTGTTGGGATGGTATTGAGCAGGTGATGAGCAGTGCCTGGTTTTCTCCACACATACCGCTTAGAATTAACTCCAAAAAGTTCAATCTTGGTCTCATCAGACCAGAGAATCTTATTTCTCTCAGTCTGGGAGTCCTTCATGTGTTTCTGGCAAACTCTATGCGGGCTTTCATATGTCTGCACTGAGGAGAGGCTTCCATCGGGCCGCTCTGCCATGAAGCCCCGACTGGTGGAGGCTGAAGTGATAGTTGACTTTGTGGAACTTTCTCCATCTCCCTACTGCATCTCTGGAGCTCAGCCACAGTGATCTTTGGCTTCTTCTTTACTCTCTCACCAAGGCTCTTCTCCCACCATTGCTCAGTTTGGCTGGACGGCCGGGTCTAGGAAGAGTTCTGGTCGTCCCAAACTTCTTCCATGTAAGGACTATGGAGGCCACCGTGCTCTTAGGAACCTTTAGTGCTGCAGAAATTCTTTTGTAATCTTGTCCAGATCTGTGCCTCACCACAATTCTGTCTCTGAGCTCCTTGGACAGTTCCTTCCACCTCATGATCCTCATTTGCTCTGACATGCACTGTGAGCTGGAAGCTCTTATATAGACAGGTGTGTGTCTTTCCTAATCAAGTCCAATTAGTTTAATTAAACACAGCTGGACTCCAATGAAGAAGTAGAACCATCTTAAGGAGGATCAGAGGGAATGCACAGCATATGAGTTAAATATGAGTGTCACTGCAAAGGGTCTGAATACTTATGACTATGTGATATTTCAGGTTTAAAAAAAAAAAAAATTGCAAAAAATTTATCTGGATCAAGTTTTGAAACATTATAAAACTCATTTAGATCCTTTTTTTTTTCTTTTTTCTTTTATTTTCATTTCCCCCTTAAGGGCTTTTTTTTAACATAAGAATATTCACATAAATATATACATACATAAACATACACAGACATCTATACTCTGTATAGAGAGGAAAAGAAAAATTAATAAAAATCATGAAAATAATTATCATAATAGCAAATTATTATAATTATAACAATTACAGTAATTGAAGAGAAGAAGATTTGATCCAAGTTCTTTCCATAACTCCTTCATGTATCATCAATAAAGTTCAAACTTCATGTCTGTTATGGTCATCTTTCTTTTTAGCAGTCGTTTTATCCTTCAGACAACACAAAAAATAACACCTTTTTCTTAACATATAAATAAATTACCTTAAGACATTTACCCTCAGTACAAACTGAATGACTCTAATGTGATTCTGCCATGATTTTAACATCAGTAAGTCAATGCACACATTGAGATCCTTTCTTGTAATTTTTTACCAAACACTCGGACCATTTGTATGGAGTTGTATGGAAAAATTCCCAAAATGATCTATTAGGGTGATGTTGATGTAAGACTGGTAAGGAGGATTGATGTTCACTATGGGGTGTCGGTCAGAACACACAAGACTCACTTGTACAGTTAACTGTCTTTACTGGTCACACTTTATCACAACAGCACAGTAATGCAACAAAAGACAGGCTTCCAGGTGGAATTCCAGGTAGTTTAGGTGAACGCTGGATGGAAGAGAGTGTGGTCTATAAACACAGAAATATATGAGGAACATTTGTTCAGCAAATAAACACATTCAAGGTATTAATTATTACTAATAAATCTCTTCCAGTTAGGACCGAGCATGCATATGTGTTCAAGGCTAACAGTTACAGTAACTGGCATTTAACAAGTCAGCTAGCTTAATAGCATAAAAAGGCACATGGTGAATGGAGGAAACTTCTGAACAAGCAAATCAGCTAAATAACATTAAAGGCTAAATAAACATCCTGTTCAGGCAGAAATACAACTAGTTTCTTCCAGTTCTTCACAGACGCACACAGTTCACCATCTTCACCTGCTAGAAGTCTGTCCAACAGTCTTCTCTCCTTGTGCTCACTGCTGCTCACAAGTTTCATTTCTGCATCCTGACATCATGTGCTCAGTAGCAGCTGCACACTTCTGCCACCAGGGGGCACTCACGCCGCATCAACAGCATTTCCAACATGGCCGACCTCACAATGATAAAGAATCCTTCAAAACAGTCCTGGATCCAGAAGGTGATCCGGATCACCACCAAAATGTAATGGGTTCATCATTGGACTGAGACACACGGCTGGTGAAGATTTCAGGTCAATCTGTCCAGAGCTTTTTCTGTAAAGTTGCTGACAGATGGACAGACAGAGAGACAGACAGACAAACCAATGCTCCTGAAAACATTACCTCCTTGGCAGAGGTAAAAATAAATAAAAATGAGGGACCTTTAATCCCTGGGTAAATGTGAACAATAGGGGGTAAATACGTATAGGGCTAAATGCGTTCACGTTTAAGCACTTACACAGCCTCGTGTAGACGTGGCCTGAATCAAATAACGTCAACTTATTAAAAAGTTATCCGCTCTTGAATTTATTGAGAAAACCTGGAACAAGATCTTATGACAAACTGTGAAATGTATTGGCCGATTGGAAAACAGTGTAGATTGTCCAGCACCTATATTTTTCTCCTGCAGTCTTCTAAGCCCCCATCACACCGATGAACATGTTTCCTCATGTTCCCGCGTCTTAACTAAAACAAAAAAATTGCTTTTTGAAATCCTCCAGAATAATAAGACTTTTTGTAACTGTATTTCAGACTTAACCAGACTCAAATTTCCAAAACCCCATGTGACCATTAACCCTTCCCAACAACTCCACCTTTGGAAATCACTTCTCCCACCAAGGAACAAGATAACATCACCATGTTTACATTTTGCAAATCCCACTTTGAACCCTACTGAGCTCAGTCTGTGGGAGAGGAATGCGAAGGGTAGTCTAAGCTCTACTGTTGTTACTGAGCAGCCATTTTGGATCCGCACGGCCCCACACAGTGCCAGCTGTTTCTTCAAGCCCAACTAAGCCCTTGGTATTGGAGCTAATTTGACCCATGGAGGGAAAATTGGGACCAAGCTGCGGAGTCGGGCTTAGATCACTGGAGCGAACCAGTGGCCAATATTGAGAGCAGAGATCATCGGGCAGTGTCATTCGTTGAGCTCCAAATTTCTTTCTCCTTCTTTCTTCGGTGCCTTCCAGCTGTTTTGCCTTTTATTTGCTCTCTTTTTTTCTTCACACTTTCTTTTCCACATTCACAAAGCTTCTCAAATTGCATAAGTTTCATTTCATAATGTCGTGCACCACTCAGTTTCTGCTATTTTCAGCAATGTGCTTCGACTTTCCTTTTATACTGACCTCTCATTCTCTTGTCCTCATGAGGGGTAACATTTGCAGAGTGGAAGCCAGCAGTCATGTGTTGGTCCAACGGTGGCTCAGAGGCTCGTTGTCCCAGTTGCTGGTGTCATGGAGATGGAGGGTCATGCATACTCATGCTGTTTGAGCTTCTCCTAAAGTGATTATTTATGCACAACCAGACTTGCTTGGCCTGGCTGGGATTATCTGCATGTAAATGCAAAAGGACATGCAGACAGGCACGCACACAAAAGTACACACATGCACATCGATGCATACACACTCAGTGGCATGCTTTCATGGCCCAGTGCCTCAATCCCCCCCCCCTACAATCCCAGCCTCAGAGGTTTTTGAACAGGGCCGTGGTGACCCCCACAGAGCCTGCACACTGAAGTCTCCATGGAGAAGCTAAAGAGATCAGCACACTATGCCTTGTGTGCACATGTGCATGTGTGTAGCTCCTGACGAGGGCAGTTGCAACCCTGCACGATAGCTCAAACATTAACTATATCATTTTCATCTCCATCAATCAACAGGTCGCAGTGAGCGAATGTAAAGAAACAGCCTGACAAGAAGAATTTCCCTGTCTTCAAAACACGTCTTTGTCCTTTAACAAAGCCTCACGAACAGACTCGCTCATTACATACATGACTGACAAGCACGTAACATCCCATTCATCCATGCATGGCTTTGTTCGGCTGTTTATGATTGCCTGTACGGCTCATTGGACAGAACACATTAATTTGTGGTTGAAGTCTTGCCCACAGCCATCAGAGCTGAACGTATGTTGACGTGTTGCTGTGGTTAGTAAGTTTCCTGCCACCGTGAGACCTACAGAAATCAGATGGACTCAGCTGTACGTTGTTCTTTTAAGAAAGATAACCAAGTTATGAGTTTGGGCTAATTTCCTGTACCTTTAGGGCAGGTGTCTGCAACATTTGAAATCCAAAGAGTAATTTTTACCCTCAACCCAACTAAATCAAACTTGTTTAGAGCTGCAAACGTTCCAGGACGTTTAAAATATGAGAACCTAAAATTTTCAAGTAATATCTACAACAGGAAATTTCCTGTCATTTTAAAAATGTTTGTAAATGTTTGTATGATCTGATGATACTTAAGCAGACTGCAGGTCCTCCTGTAGGTGATTGCTAGTTTTGTTTTCCAGCAGAGATCTTGGAATGTTGTTTAGGGATTTCTGTACAGATGTACCAGTGAACTGTAGAGGTGGATTCATGTTTTCCCTCCTCTCTCTCTCTCTCTCTCTCTCTCTCTCTCTCTCTCTCTCTCTCTCTCCCCTTCCTCACTACTTTCTCTCTGTTTCACTTTCTATCATTGCTTCTGTCAACTGTCATTTTTCACTTGTCAAGCCCAGCAGTATAGCATGGAAAGCTGTTATAAGCAAATGTTTAATTAAAGAAATAAATGAATAAACAGGATATCAAGGGGGGCCATGTGTTCATAAAGCTCCCTTTGGTACAACAAATCTGTTCAATACAGTAAAGCAACCAGATCACCATTCTGCTCGCAACAATGCTGGACAGGACAAGTAAGAAAATAAATAAATAAATAAGAATAAAGAAGCCACAACTTAAAAAAAAAAAAAAGCAAATAAACAAAAAACAAAACTGTACTTTTGCAAAAAGCGGATAAGATGCCTTTGCTTCTATGGGATATACATATTTGTAGAAAAATCCCATCATTTACATGAATGACAAAAAAAATAGATCCAAAGATTTTTTGGTATATTTAGTGTCAATATATCATGGAAATTTAATCAATTATTCCATGAAAAATCTGCTAAAACCTGCTTTTATTACTATGGGCCGGATCTATTAAGGTCCAAATCTGCGTGTAGTAATTTGCCCGTACTATCTAGAATTTTGCGTGAAGGGCTGAACCACAGTTTGCGAGTGATTTACAAAGAATGACAAATGACAGCGGGTTGGGAACGTCCCTATGTAAATTAGATTTTGTTTGTGGAGAATTGCGAAAGAAGATAGTGCAAAAGAAAATACGACGCCAGATGAGGATGGAGATATTAGGATGACGAAAATGAAAATAATTTAAAATAAGTATGATAAATATAAAAAATAACACAAGTATCTGTGCAGAGCCTCAGAAGTGGTCAGTTTATGAGGACATGGATCAGGAGTTGCTGAACAAATGAAAGCGTCTGCAGCTTTGATGTGGTTTTACGCACAAGGTGCGCACTTTGGCACAATGCCAACGGCTTCAGAGGCTCACACTGCCAGGTGACTGTGATCCTGTCCAACCGCTAAAATCCAAGTTAAAATATAACATTGGCAAAAATGGGAAATAAAAAGACAAGTATCTCGGGGTCTTGTTCACAAGTGAGGGAAAAATGGAGCGGGAGATGGACAGACGGATCGGTGCGGCGTCTGCAGTGATGAAGACTCTGCATCGGTCTGTCGTGGTGAAGAAGGAGCTGAAGAAGGAGAAGCTCTGGATTTACCGTCCATCTACGTTCCCCCCCTCACCTCTGGCCATGAGCTGTGGGTCATGACCGAAAGAACGAGATCGCGGGTACAAGCGGCTGAAATGAGTTTCCTCCGCAGGATGGCCGGGCTCTCCCTTAGAGATAGGGGGAGGCGCTCGGTCATCCGGGAGGGACTCAAAGTAGAGCCGCTGCTCCTCCGTATAGAGAGGAGCCAGATGAGGAGGCTCGGGCATCTGGTCAGGATGCCTCCTGGACACCTCCCTGGTGAGGTGTTCCAGGCACGTCCCACCGGGACCAGACCCCGGGGGAGACCCAGGACACGCTGGAGGGACTACGTGTCCCGGCTGGCCTGGGAACGCCTCGGGATCCCCCCGGATGAGCTGGCGGCTGTGGCCGGGGTGAGGGAAGTCTGGGCTTCCTTGCTTAGGCAGCTGCCCCCACGACCCGATCCCGGATAAGCGGAAGAAGATGGTACGGTACATTTAATGCAGCTTTAGTTCTCATTAAGCTGCACAGTGGCCGCAAACTTTCATTTAACCACTATTTAACAACCGTGTTAAATAGTGGTTTTCTGTATTGATTTTTACTGAATTCAATAATGAAAACTAAATACGCTGCCCTCACTGCTCATGAAAACTGATTTTCAATCAGATTTGTGCGTGTCCAGGACTTTCCCTCTCAGAAGTGCCCGCTTCGTGACAGAGAATGTGAATATATGAACAGAAAAGTAAAAGTATATTTGCACATTTTTCAGGACCTTTCCGAGTGAGTGTAAGGCGTATACCTGCAAATCACGTAGACAACTACCTCATAGTCTGCTGACAACACTGAAAAATGCAAGTTCCATACAATGATCTGACAGATGGATGATTTCCAGTTGTATCTCTTGTTTCTCCATTTCTGTCTGCTGCTGGTATAAATGGCTTTTTTCCACTGAGTCTTTATTCACTGTTTCCACCGAACAAGCAGGAACATCCAGAAAAACAATGAAAGCTTCAAAGTACAGAGACAGGAAAATGTTTGAAAATGCTCCCCCCTCGCAAACGACCAGTTGTCCTTGTCCCGGTCGGTACTGCCTGTCCTCTGCAAACACAACATCCTGATAGTCTCAACCCCTTACACTCAGTTTCTCCAGAGGGTGCAATGGCAACAAACTTGTCCTCTTATAAGTATTAGACAAGATCTATACACACACACACCCCCCCCCCCCCACACACACACACACATACAGCCAGCCTTGAGTAAAACAGGCAGTGAAGCACATGAGGCAGAAGGGAGCCAAGTTATTATGGTAACCTCAGAGAGGCCTTCCTCCCCGTACTCCCTTCCCTTCCCACCTCAGGGTGCTTTGAAATGAAAGTGGGAGTGTGAGTGTAGAAAAACAATGTATAAAAAAGATGAGCTGGATTGGGCAGGGATGGGTATCTGGAAGAGCACGCAGCATCCCACACTGAAGAGGTCTCTAACTTACCCCTGGAGAATGTAAAGAAACATAGAAAGGAAAGGGAGGAAAAGAAAAACTGTTTCTTCTGCTGCTGACAGAGACTTGAAAGGGAAGAAGAAGCAAACGGAGGAAAGGGATGAAGTTTGAAGGACACTGAGGCAAAGTGTGTAACGGAAGCTGCAGAGCTTGAATTCCATACCTCCTCGTTCTAGAAAGTTTGAATGCCACATAAACTATAGGGGGATGGGGGGGGGCCTTGGCTTTAAATCGAATGGGAAAAGTGTGTACAAACTTAAATGTAAATATACTGTATGTATTTATAAAAAAGAGAATTCCAGAGCAGAAGAACCTCGGACATGAACAGAGGTTCACTAATCTAAGACAGAACTCAAATGTGGGCATGAAAAAGTTCCGCCTTTATAGTGCACTATTACTGCACTATCACTGGCTGAACGATTTGTCCCGCAAATACGTCGTCACGCACGGTGTCCAAACTCGGCGTGTGGAAACGTCCTTGTTCCAGGCGTTCATTTATGCTCTGAAATCGTTTCCCCTGCGCACACAGGCGTTTCTCTGTGCGACTGAATTAGCAGACAAGTTGCTGGTTAGTGGCTGGCAGTCGGCTGAAAGGGGAACTTTTTCATGCCCGCATATGTAGGCCCAACCTCAATTTTCTCTTTTACCCCTACCCCTTCCCCTTGGCTCTTGCCACTTAAAATGAAGCTATGAGGGGCTGGGCTGAAAGTCAACCCCTACAAATTAGGACATCCCTTCAACAACCACGTCATCAGTGATCAGGGTTGCTACCGGATGGCGTGCATGCGTGCTGTCTTTGGCCTGTACGTCGGCAGCATATAGTTCCCCTATTGAATGCTGCCTATTCGGTCATTTGATGTGAAATCGGCTTGTCATTTGTACTCGATCAGAATGTGCGGGTCACAGAACATAATTGGAGAAAAATCTTGAGTTAATTAGTTTACTTTCACCAAGTGGTGCTAGTTGGAACCCCCAGATTACAGCAACTATGCTAAGCTAAGCTGAAGTCAGTGCTGCCAGATTCAGAGAATAACTGGGCCGGTGAGAAAAAGCTTCTGCCCACTTGTCCAATTCAGGGGTCTGCAGGGGGAGGCTAAAATTCCCCTAGAGGTGGCATATGCCTTTAATGTTTTGGTGAAACCTCATCGTCTACCATGTGGAGTGCATATTTCCAGTATAAAAGTATATAATCCGGGCATGAATGTTACTTTTTATTTTGTTTCAGCTATATGAAGAATCATTCATAGAAATATTCTTGCTTTCCTCCATCTTCAGAAACTCTTTCACATAAGCTAAGATGTGTTTTTCTCCAGGTTGGATCATGATTCTGCCTCCGTCTACAGCTTGGCTGAGAACAGGATCAAGTAAAAGTGCAGTGGGAGGGACGCTGGAAAGAGAGAAGTCCTTACAGGGTGACTTGCTAATTGTGAAGCCTTCAGGGTTGTAAAAGTGGGAAGATGACAGAGGGGTGGTGGGTTTGTTTCTTCCCTGTGTTGATAAAGCTGGACAGGAAGGAAGCGTCTCAGCGAGAGCCAGTAAAGTCCACTTGCTGTGCTGGAGTCATTACTACTTCATTGTTCTCCTACAGCCTCTGCTCCTGGCTCCTGTCTCCATTATCTCACCACTATTGTCTCAGGACCCTTAAGTGATGAGCACAACGACCTGATGACAACTGCAGGCACACATAAGCTCATGCATGCACGCACACATGCTGGCACAGGACACACAGCGACAGACAAAGGGGACTCGCTGAAAATAGAGCAGTAATGGGCATGATTTGTGTGTGTGCATGTGTGTGGGTGTGTGTGTGTGTGTGTGTGTGTGTGTGTGTGTGTGTGGTTACCATCCTCAGCTGAGCTACAGTAAAAAGGCCAGAACTGGACAGATGGCCATTGTCAAGTCATTCTGCTCCTGTTGTATTTCTTACCTTCCTGTATTTGTTTCCATCACCTCCTTCCAAGTGGCCAAACTCCTTAAAGGAATAGTTCACCCACAGAATGATGTAACTTTATTTTCCACTTCCCTTCATGGTGAGCGAGACTCTGGAGCACTTTTTTAATATCTCAAATGCAGCCGGTGATCAGGAAGGCTTCTCATTTTCCCCCAACTTTCATATCATGGAGTTCACCGGGGTCCGAGCCAAAAAGGTCCATAAAAGTCCACAAAAACTTGTTAATATTCCTCCATACTGCTCGTCCAATGTAATCCAAGTGTCCTGAGTGGGTAGCGTCCAGAATTTACTGGAAACAACGTCATTTCGTAGATTTTTAGAGCCTAAACAGTAATTCATCTGACTTTCGCGAAGCACGCAAATGCGCGTTCACAAAACTACAGAAGCCTTGGCGTTCAGAGCCTACTCTGCTGATAATACAAGTCTAGAAGAAGAAATTCGCTGTTTACATTGTGCTAAGAGCGACAGAGCTGCAGACAAACCGGGACAAACACAAGAGGGTCCAAGAGGGGTTGGATATTGATTTAAAACAAAGAAAAAAAGAAAAAGAGAACACGCGATCTTGTCTGCCGCGGCTTTCGTAGTTTCGTGAACGTGCATCGGCGTGCTTGCTGGAGATGAAGTATTGTTTAGGCTCTAAAAATCTACTAAATGACGTCGTTTCCAGTAAATTCTGGACGCTACCCACTCAGGACACTTGGATTACATTGGACCAGCAGTATGGAGGAATATTGACAAGTTTTTGTGGACTTTTATGGACCTTTTTGGCTCGAACCCCGGCAAACTCCATTATATGAAAGTTGGGGGGAAACGAGAAGCCTTCCTGACGTTCCTGGGTGTACTATTCCTTTAAGTCCTTCTGTTTCCATAAATCTTCATCTTAAAACATTTTTGGATCTGTAATCCCTTTTTCCTCTTCATAAAGTTGACTGTATACTTGTCTGATTTCAGTGGTGAAGAATAAAAGTGACTTTTTTTCTCAAAAAGCGAACCCCGATCATTGCAGAATTCAGAAATATGTTTTATAATAGCTCTTAGGTTAAGAATAAAGAGAGCCAATACATAAGCAGTTGTGCTTAGGAGACCCAGATGGCCAGCAGCAGCCCTGACTGTACCCCCCCTGAGGCTCTTGCCTTGTCTCAAGTACAGACAGACATTTACAGGAGCAGATCCTCGTAACACTGCAGAGACATTCTCACAACTTTCACATGTCAAAGTAAAAGTAAAAATAATGTAAATGAGAGTGAAAACATGAGAGAACACGTGCATTCATTCAGTATAGTGCAGGTAACATGCACCAAACCTGCCAAGTGAACAGCTTCAATGGTTAAACTAGAAAAACCATAGCTTGTGACCGTAACCTGCTGTTTTAGTTTCCTTTATGCGTTCAGCATGTGGCCATCTTTGTTTTTAAGCAGAGTTTCCGGAACCAGACATTTTCAAACGTGTTTTCTCTTCTGTTGATACTCGTCTCTTCCTCATTACATATAAGAGAGTAACCTGGACACAAGGGGAGGGAGTTGGGTTGTCATGTTTTCCGTACAGCCATAAATAAGTCCGTCCCTGCTCATGCTTTATGGAATCCAGAACCTCTTTATCCCTTCCATGTGTTCCCTATGAGCCAGGGCCCTGACCTCTGACCCCTGGGCTCTTGACTCGGTTATCTCAGGCCCAAGGGAGACAGTGTATGTGTGTAAGTGTGTGTGTGAGTGTTAGCACTTTGACTTGAATCAGTGGTTGATTATCTCATGACCCTGCCCCCCCCCACCACCTTCCTCCCTACATTACCTTGCCCCCATCTTCATTTCACAGGCTATAAAGCACACACATACTCAGACACACAAACACCATGTGGAGCGATTCGACTGACACGTCACAGACGACCTCCAGGCCAGTCCAACTTCAGCCTTTTCACACATATTTTTTCTTGTCTTCTTAATGAAAAAAACACAGAGACTTCTCAAGTGTTGCTGTGTTTTAGTGTCCGAGCAGTCATACCATGTTTTCAGGTAGTAGATGTACAGCTTTGATGTTCTTCTCAGGGATCAGTCATTCTGTCACTTAAACCCAAGTAACAACATGCTGATTTAAAGGATCTTAAATTATAATGCCATCAATATGGGGGTAAGATAACTGTGAAATAATTTGTTTCTTTACAAGTAAATGTTTGCATATATGTGTATAACTGCATGTACATGTGTCTAAAGCATGGGTGCCCACGTCCGGTCATCAAGAGCTACTATCCTGCAATTTGTTAGAGCATACCCCTCCAACAAGCCTGAATTCAAATGGTCAATCCCCTCATGCACAAATCATTCAGCTCTGCAGAGGCCTGGTAATGAGCCATTCATTTGATTTGGGTGTGTTGGAGAAGGGATGTAACTGAAATGTGCAGCATAGTAGCTTTCAAGAACCGGACTTTAGCACCCCTGGTCTAAAGTATGTTCATTACAGAGAAAACAATGCGATTTTATTAAACGATTCATATACCTGTATATAAGTTGGGTAGATGACCCTGATCTTCTTACATTGGTTTAAGGATTTAGCATGCTCAAGGAGTTCCTCAAGGATCCATTCTTGGACCCCTTTTATTTTTGATTTACATTGTGACCTGCATAAAGTTTCTAATATACATCAACAATTTTATTTGCAGAGGACACTTGTGACTTCTATTCTCACAGTAACCTGAATGAACTTGTTTCAACAATTATTACTAAACTGCTCAAGTTTTCTTTATTGTTTAAGATGAATAAATTGCCTTTGAATGTTAAAAAAGTATATTTTCATTCTTCAATAGAGAAAGGACTATAGAGGACGTAGATGATTGACAACAAATCTCTCTCTCCAACTTTGACTATTAGGTTTTTGGGTACTCTTACTGATGACAAGTTCAGCTGGAAACCCCATCTTGACTGTATATCAACTGAAATAGCTGGTATTATTAGTACTTTGGGTAAAGTTGGTTGTAACACTATTGAGCCAGTTTTCAACCTTATATACTTCAAAAACGCTGTGTTCGAGTTATTTCACATTCTTCCTATCAAGCTAATTCACAACCACTCTTTCAAAAGTTACTTGCAATTTTTCAGGTAAAATTTCTTCACACAGCACAATTTGTATTCAAAGCTCTGCATCATCAGTTTCTCCAGACATTTGACGGTTTCATTTTATTTGTTTATTTTTGACAGCACAACACAAAACATACCCTGTCTAACAGGGATCAACAATTAACTATACCAAACAATTAAATAATAAGTCCAAATATAAGTCCACAAAGGAGAAGGTAGAAGAAAACACTTATGAAAAATCCCACCCCCTCTCCATTTCACATTATGGGTTCGTCAATCTCACTGTACCATTCATCTTTTCTAAATAAAAATTTAAATAAGCAGCAAAATAACCATAATATCAGTAACCAATGATTGCATTCCAACATAATATCAGAACAATTAATTTATTCGTGAACAGTAAACCCGTAAATACAGTATCTTGACAATAGTCAAGCTCTGTCTTCCTTCTTATAGCCATTCAATATAATTTGTTTGTACTTAATTTGAAACTTTTTATGTTTCTACATTGTTTTAACTCCTCACTTAAGCTATTTCACAACCGTACCCCACATATGGAAGCACAAAAGGTTCTTTTTTTTTGTCCGTACATTCAAGGTTTTTAGGTTTAGGTTACCCCTTAATTTACACCCCCCTCTATTTGGTACCTCCATTAATTTTAGAGGTACAAAAGTTTATGATCTACTTCCTTTGCATTTTTTTGTCATCATCTATGTTTAAAAAAGCAGTTAAACAGTGTTCATTTTTCAGTTGCTTTGATAATAATCATTTCTACATATAACTGAACTATGTATATATTTATTTTTTTCTTAGTTACGTCTTTTCTCTAAATAGCATTATTTTGTCAATGTATACACGTTGTGATTTTCTTTAAAGTTCTCTAGGAGGACTTCTTATAAGCCCCTGTGGGTTTTTTTCCTTTTCCTCGCACATGTTGTGCTCATTTTGGATTGCTTCTTGCATCTTTTCTCCTATATGTGCTAAATAAAGACAAAAAAGTGCATTTTTTACATTGGTAACCCAAACCAGTGTGCTATCCAGCATGGTTTATATTTCCTTTCTCCAACTTCAGTAATTCAAATGAAGTATCAAGCCTGAAGTTCTGCAGCAGCCTTTTAAAGAGCCATTACTTTGAATAATGTGCTTTGAAGAGGGGAATCATATAGCTCAGCACATACAAGGCAGTTTGTCTTCAGGGCAAAGATTCATAACCAAGAACAGGGATTCTCAATCCTGGTCCTGGGCGGTATCCTGAGGTTTGAGAAGTTTCCCTGTGCAACACACCTGATCCAGACCCAGTTTGTTGCTTGTCAAATTTCAGCTGAAATCTTTTCTCTGTCATGACGTTAAACGAGCTGAAGATGTATGCCTGCACACTTTGTAAAATCATTTTATCTTCCACTCCTCTGATAATGCCTGTGGCACAGTGACATATCTTTTGACAGTTTTGGGGTCACATTCACAGTTACGAAGCCAAGACCATAAATTGGATTTTATGTTTGTGATTTTTAAAAAAAAAACTTAACTTTTTATAATCATACGTATGTTCACTTGAACACAAACATCTTATATGACAGTTACCTTACCCCGCACACCATCGGACACCATGTGGTGTGACTCCATATAAAAAAGAACCTCAAAAAATGGATCGATGTCTCTGGACGGCATGGTCTCAATCGTTAGATAACAACTGGGTCTCTCTTTCCCCATCTCATGATACGATCACAGGGCAATATAACTCCTGCATTACTGTATAACACAAACAATACCATCAAAAGATGCTGTCAGGTAATATTTTAGCTGTATTACAGCTACATTGTACCACGAAGCAACAACGCCTTGTATTAGCTGGTGTGAATAACTCAGACTTTGGCTTAAGGTTGTTCTGTTTGCATCATGTAAAAAACATTTCCCATTACAAAATGATGTTCCAACTGTCATATTACACCGTCCTGCCCATACTTCTCCCCAGGTTTTTGTCGCATTAGAACTGTACACCTAAGTGGATTTTCTTTCTAGTTGGCTAAAATATGCTGGACTGGCTTGTCAAAAACAAGAACATGATTTTGTACTGTAGAGGGCAAGGAAGGATAAATGAAGATTTAGAAATAATTAGACAAACAAAACCAGCAATTTTGTGTAATTGTGGGTGAAGTCATCACTCGCAGCCTGCATTTTGAGGGTCCTCTGGGGAACTGTGGCCATTATCCACAGTTCGTCCTCTTCAAAGCCACCTGATCGTGCACCACACAGGAATTGCTTGTTTACATGCGTCTTCTCTGGTGAGTAAAGTACTAAAGTCATACAATGACAAAAAATCACCGACAGGACCACCTGTTTAATTGCTCGTTAACACAAATATCTAATCAGCCAATCGCATGGCAGCAACCCAATCCATTTCTGACCTGCACGTGGCCGCAGGAGGAAAATTGATGACAAATCAAAGAGTCGGATAACACGAACGGTAACAAAAGAGCTCAGAAGAACTTCTAAAGAGACTAAAGGTGAACTTCAAGCTCAAGAACATCAGTGTCAGATCCACCATCTGTGGTTGTTTCAGCCAAAGTGGACTTAATGGGAGACGGCCGAGGAAGACACCATTGTTGAAAAGAAATCATAAAAAAGCCCGACTGGAATTTGCCAAACTACATGTTGACAACCACAAAGCTTCTGGAAAAATGTCTTTTGGACAGATGAGACAAACTTTTTGTCAAGACACATCATATGTTCAGACGGAATCATGAAGCATACGAAGAAAAAAAAAGACTGTCCCTACTGTAAAACATGGAGGAGGTCTGTTATGGTCTGGGCTGCTTTGCTGCATCTGGCACAGGGGGTCTTGAATCTGTGCAGGTACAATGAAATCTCAAGAATATCAAGGATTCTAGACATAAATGTGCTGTCCAGTGTCAGAAAGCTTGTTTTCAGTCGCAGGTCATGGGTCTGCAACAGGATTACGACCCAAAACACATAAAACCAGCTAAGAATGGCCGAGAGGAAACACTGGACTATATGAGCCCAGACCTAAATCCTATGGAGCATCTTTGGGAGGAGCTGAAACATGCTGTCTGGAAAAGGCAGCCTTCAAACCTGAGACACTCATGAGGACCAGAATCTCTGCTGAGGAGCAGAAGTCTCACTGACAGTTACAGGAACCGTTAGTTTGCAGTTATCGCCTCAAAAGGTTGTGGAACAAAATATTAAGTTAAGGGTAGCATCTCCAGATGAGATGGTCAGGTATGTTTCTGTATCTGCTCATAACAAGCCCTTCACTTTCACTTTCACCACTTCAGGTCCAAAAAATGGATAAATAGAGGGAGGAAACATGCAACAGCCGTTTCATTCTGAGAAAAACTGAACATTCAGACAAAGAAATGTTATCTGGACTGAATTAGGCAGAATTGACCCATATGAGCAGGAGGAATGGTCTGAAAGTATCGGATGTGATGCACAGCTCAGTAACTGCAGTAAAAGGCAGGCGAGCCGCCGCTGTGAGTCGTCTGCACGCTGCTCCACCTTCCACAGCCAAACCACACACCCCGACACGTTTACGCTTCCCCAATGATCGGTTTGATATCGCACAAAATATTGACAATCAGAATTTGAAAAGCATCACATCAATGTAGATTTGTCTATCAATAAAGCAATTCAACGGTAAAATTCTCACGAACGGTTTAACAACAGCACTGGAACACAAGTACCCCCGCCTGCAGCTTGCAGGAGACGGATATTAGGCGGCGCTGGACATCCGATGGGCGTGATCAGTTTCTGAGGTTAGGGTTAGGGCTTAGGGATAGGGGGAAGGGTTATAATAGACGGCTTAAAGCGGGAATGAGTCGGACGTCCGACCCCGCCTAATGTCCGACTCCGCCTCGTCCTCCAAGCCACAGGCGGGACCTTCTCCTGGAACACGTGAATGGTCGTTATTGTTGGTAATGGAGCGGGTTCTTTTGAATATTTCCCATCATACCTTGTGTCTTCCCTTTTTCCTTTCACCATGAGTCAAGTGTATATGTCATTCCCTTAACTTTTGCTGGGGTTGCATGAACATAATGTGGAAAATACAATTAAAAAAAAGGAATAGAAGCTTGTACAGGTTTGCGAGGTTATGTTGCAGTGGTAGAAATGAATGTTTTCCCTTTTTCTTTCTGGCACCATGACTCAAGTGTGTTTGTCATTCCCTTCAGTTTAACTTGAGTTGCATGAACTGCATGTGAAAAGTAAAACTGTTTAAGTAAATGCAGCATTTATGGGTGCTAAAGTTCTTGCATCAATGGTGGAAGTTATTATTTGGGCCCATCCCAATCTGAGCAGGTCCTTCCTGAGGGGGATTTCTGGCACCGCACCTGCTTTCATTGGTTAATTTTCATAGAATTTCTTATTTATTATCACTTTTGTCAGATCAAAGTTATTTCTGGGACCACTGTGAGTTTTTCCTTTCTTAATCGAGGGGTACCAAAACATTTTTCCACATCTGTAAAAAAAAAAAAAAAAAAAAGCAGGTAAATTTTATTTTGCATCATGAGACAATCCACATATTTAAATGCTGCCCACGTTTTGTAAATATGCTGAATATCTTTTTAAGCTACTTGTGTTTGCTGTAGTTGCAGCACACGACCCATTTCTTGCAGCTTTCATGACTGACATTCATCGTTTTTGTCATACACAGCACATGTTCTTTAAGAACTTGTCAGTTGATTACAGACCTGCAACACAACTGGCTGCAGTCCTGCATATCCGTTCTCCTTCTCCAGTAGTACGATTTCCCAGTAGGAATGATGAAATCCGATCTGTTCTCAGTGCAAGCACTCTGTCCCGCAGTCGAACGTCGGTTTGAGATGCTTGCCAAGAATAAGAACGTATGATTCTGTGTTGGAAGTTGCCAAATGTGGACGTACTCAGACACGATATTAGCAGTGAAACATGTCAGCATCCGAAAAGCTTCTCTATTTGTGGTTTTAAACATTCAGAAGTCCTGATTGGGCCGTATTATTAACATATGGGAACTTTTTGATGGCATGATCCTTTAAATGTTTTCTTATGAGAGGAAGAGTTGCATACATGACTAAACCGGAGTGCGAGTGAGTGTTATATGTGAGTGTAAACATGTGTGTGTGAGCTTTGGCTAAAGAGTTAAAGCAGCAGGGAGGCCAAGGCTGCTCTGTATCAACAGGACACAATCAGCACTCCTCCACCTATGCACACACACACACACACTAGTCTGGCTCATTTACTGCTCCTTTACACTGATCTGAGGGGAAAGGAGCTAAAGCTCAAAGGTGAAAGGTCATCTTTACAAGGACCAGTCTCCTTTTACTCTTGGCTCCTAATTAGGCTTTAATCAAGCTAATTAGGCTTCATTAACTGGCCAGGAGAGCTGGGACTGCTTAACCCAGGCCAGACCTCACCCCCTTTTACAAGCAGCAGGGGATCAGGGTTGGGGGGTCTGGGAAATAAGGAGAGGAAAAAAAAAAAAAAAGTCGTCCCCCCACACCCCCCAAAAAAGTGGGGTTTTATGACTCAGATGGATCAATGTTATATAACGTTAAAACGAGGAGAAAAGTGCGGAAATGCGAGCATGTTCGAACAAAAGCAAGCGCAGCGAACATGGCTGAGCTCAGCACACAACAGCAGTGTGTTCCAGTGTCTTTGTGTGTGTTTGCTGTCTGTGTGTGACGTCCCGCGCCGCCGTAGACCTGCAGACCAGAGAAAGGCCTCTTTGTGTCGGACTGGGACCGAGTGGCCACTTCTGCACTCTTGGCTACCCCTCAAGCCCTGGCTGACCTCCAGATCCCAGGACCAGGCCAGAGCCTCACATCTCTGTAGTGCATCCCAGACAAAGAGGCTCTACACTGGGCTGTGTCTCCACTCAACCCCCCCCCCCCCCCACCGTTCCCTCCTCTCTGATCGCAAACTGGGTTACAACAGTTAGCCCGTCCATTAATGCTGACATCAATACCTTTCATTTATCCAAATGAAATTTTCTCCACTAATGTATAATTTCCTATTGAATAATGCAATTTTCTTTTTAGCTCATGATTTATTTGAGATGTGTTTCTGTAAGCTCGCTGATTAGTTCCTGGAAAAACTGTTTTCTTGAAGATGTTTTGAAAAAAAAAAAAAACATTAGCAAGAAACATTTTAAAAAAGACTTAGAAGTGTCCCAGCTGGTCGAAAATAGACTCCAGACTGCTTACATCCGTTATGCAAGCTGCGCAAACAAAAGCTAAATAGTTTATCTAGTTTATTATGTATAATCTAAAAGTCACACTTCACAATTTTTCGACCTTAAAAACACACAACATAACTTTTAAACCTTAAAGTTGTACTTCCGTGGTCATTTCATTAATATTTCTGTGTTCTCCATTATTATTGAATGCATTCTGCATCGTTTCTGTTTAAAAAAACCTTCTGGTATCTTTGTATCCAGCTGTATTTGTATACTAGAAGAGAGGCTTGTGGTCCAACGGCAGCTTTTCCGGGTC
This sequence comes from Atherinomorus stipes, assembly GCA_023101725.1. Classification (NCBI taxonomy): domain Eukaryota; kingdom Metazoa; phylum Chordata; class Actinopteri; order Atheriniformes; family Atherinidae; genus Atherinomorus; species Atherinomorus stipes. Next base: position 81,876 of record JALJCO010005994.1, on the reverse strand, counting down.
CTTCTCATGAATTTCCGTCTGATTGGCTGCCTCCCGTCAGTGTATGAAGGAAGCTCCGCCCTCCGCTCTTATTTCGCTACAGACAGGAAACAGAGCCGACAAACAAGTTTGTTCCGCCATGCTAACAAACAGTTAGCTAATTAGCTTCTCAACTCCGAAGCTACAGTCGTGCCGTCTTTACTTCTAGTGTGTAGTGGAGGGTTACCTGCCTTCCAATGGACAGATAGAAACCCCACGTGGGATACACTATTTGCAATGTTACGTAGAAGTGCGAGGCTGTTCCCGATTCGCTCTTCTCTTCGTATTGTTTCTGTGATGAGGAAGCACAGCCGACTGGGGGGAACGCAACGCTAGCAAGTCAGCATGTGTAAGTAAACAAGGGGAAACCCTCCGTATTTCAGAAGGAGCAAGTTAAACGGGTTTTCAGTGGAAGGAGGCCTTTAAAAATCTGCATTTCTGACTCGTCTTGATGGCACACCAACATTCATTGTGCACATTTTCGAGCCGTCACTGCCCAGCGGCGTCCCGAGGCTCAGAAACTGCACGATGTAACTTTCGTATATTAAAAATACATGTTACTGTAATATACACAGCACAATTTACTAGCTGTTTTAAAATCACACCGCTTCAGATACAGTAATCATAAGACCCATAATGAATTACAAAAATACCCAAGTATGTTTTTGTTTAAAATGATTTGTGTTTGTTCAACTATAAAATCATAGTACAGGGTTCCAGACTAACTTTTATTTTACTAGGAGCACAGGGGCCTCTAACTAAATTTAGAGGTGCCCACCGAAATCAACTTGCAAAGCAAATGTTCACATTTTCTCTCATTTTTACTGAATTACTAATCAAAACTTGAAACATAAAAGCAGAAACTACAAAGTTCACAGGTCACAGCACATTTATGTTTCAGACTGGGTCTGTGTTTACTCTTAAAGGTACAGTATGTAAAAAAATCAAAGGTCAATTGCAGAAAATGTCATATATAATTCAAAACTATGTTTCTATTGATGTGTGATCGCTGCACTAGAATAGCTGTTGTATGTTTATTTTCTTAGAATGAGTCATTTATATCTACTTGCTGGGTGGTGCACATATGGAAGCTGCCATATTTGTTCCACCATTTTTACTACAGTGGCCCTGAATGGACAAAAGAATGCGTGTGAAGAAAGAACCCGCTAAACCTTAAAACTGCTGTACCAGCTTTGTTTAATGGGAGTTAGAGACTGTTTGGGATCAGTAATAGCTGCACCTGAGACCACTGGATCCACTCACAGATAAAAACATATTTATCTCAGGGAGAATTTTGGCCACTAACAGCCACCGTACATTCACTACAGTGCTTAGAATATGAAGTCATTTGAAACATCTTTTCTTGTAATACCCATCTTTACCACAAGATGTCAGTAATTCTTACATACTGTACCTTTAAGTGTCATGTTTTAGTCGTGTAGTCCCAGGTCCCTGTATGTTGTGGGTAGTGGTGCAATGGATCAATGACTTGATGGTTCGAATCGGTTTACGGTTTTTGAGACATGGATCAGATCAATACTCAGATCGGCAAAAAGGAGAGAAAAAGTACCAGACAAATTTACCTTTATTTATTTATTTGAGTATTTCTGCCCATTAAAGGAATTAAACTCCAGACTCATTCCACTCAAATATATAAAAATAGATTAATGACAAAGAAATTATGATAAAGGGACGAGGAACAGATGACAAAATTGCAAAGTCATGCATGATGTCGCCAGTTCACGTGATAACAATCCTGATAAAGAGGGCTGGATTGAAGTCCTGTGGTCCATGATGGAAAAAAACCCACTCAGACCCCCTGATGATCGATTAACTTCTAATCTGGTGTCAATGATAATTCAGCCATCACAAATCTGAAGGGGCTTTTATTTTGAAGTTCAGCGAATGCTTCACACTGCTCCCGTGTCTGATTTCCTGTCTGGTCCTAGCTACATGGCTACACTGCTTAGAGGTTGACGCGCTGTCATAAATCTTATGACTTCTGGTGCGCCGGTGTGGAGTTAAACCATCGACTGAAGCGGCCGCATAGCGAGGCAGCACCACACACGTAGCCCACATGGACCCGGTGTGAAATTCTGTCAGAAAAATATATATAAGCAACAAAACGCCACTTTCGATTGGTCGCACATGCGCGAGTATATGAAAAAATTACTCGCTCCGTTTCACATTTTAGTCGCAAAATTCAAACATTTGGTTGCAGTCTAGAGCCCTGTAGTATATGGAAATGTGTAATCCTCTTCTTATATCCAGTTATAATACTCTTCTATTTCACTAAACATGACTTCTGATTGCTTCTGGTAGTTTATTTACCGACTTCTCCAGGTGTATGGATATCAGTGAGCAGTGCCCAGACTAACAGTTTGCTTTACAACAATTACGTTCCATTTCAAGACTTTAGGAAGCGAGAGACAGCAAATATCCGCAGTCCTGGGGCCGGTGCGACGAAACCGGATTTTATCGAGGTAGCTTCAGGGTTAACCCTGGGTTTTTCGTCCTACGACACAGGTTCACTTCTGATCGGGTTACATCTCCCCGGTAACGTATGCTGAACGCCTAACCTGGTCCGGACCAGGTTAAGTTCTGGATAAGAGATTACAGAGTATAAAAGCACCACCCCCTGACCAATTAGCGCTCTTGGAAAATGGCCTGCCCACTTTTACTTGTCGATGCTGGTGCGCAGATCATGAGAGAAACTCTGAGAAGAGAGAGAATATTCAGAGATGGTGCAACCCTTTTGATTTGCCAGATGACACTTTATATGAAAGATATAGGGTTTCCTCTGCTGGACTCCGTTACATCTGTCAGATCTTAGAGCCGTACATCACAAATGTAACGCATCGCAGCCGCACCGACACCACCACAGATGCTCTGCATCGCACTGAGGTTTTATTCAGGTTAATAAACTCAAATTAATTTTGATATAAACCAACGCCTCACCTCGAGTGAAAACAAATATTAGTGCTGTACTGATGTGGCTGAATAGCTTAATTTTTGTAGCCGAATTATGTTCACGGTGTTCAAATCCCACTCAGTAAAACATCATTCATTCATTGGTAGTTTCATGCACACCGTTGGCGACGCTGATTATATTCTTGTATTTGTTCTTTATTGTTCTCAGGATCATATTGCACCGCTGGGGTTGCATCTGAAATAATATGTGTAAGAGGTCACACATGCAGAAAACATGAATTTATGGAGCGCACACCCACCCATGCCGTCAAGGTGAAGTTACAACACGTGCACGGCATGAGCCTGAAAATATCTACTGTATATGGACAGTATGGGAAGGAAATACGCAGAGGAAATGCTGTAATGTGATGGAGTAACACTAAATGATCAGAGTCTGATATTGTTCCATGATTGGACAATCACATGGACTCGTGCATTAACAGAGGTGGCAATTTTCTGCCAGCATTCCTTCCTGCTGTTGCTGCAGCGACTGTGTTGCTTCTGGCCTGGATGATGTTCCTGAATTCCTCATACTTCTGAAATACGATCGTCTGCTCCTCCATGGTGAAATGTGTCGCTCTCTGTTTCTACATGTCTGCGACTGGTCAGACGCTTCCAACGCCCCCCCCCCCCCCCCTTTTATGTGAGCTGTTAGGATTGAAAAATCCTGGGGTGAGTTACCGAGTTGATAACCAGCTTCGTAGTACCGTTTATCAAGACCGCCGATGTCTGGTTAAGTCAACCCAGGTAACAGAGAGAAATCCCGGGTATGTTAATCCAGCTTTGTCATACAGGCACCTGGAGTTTGTTTTTAATATATATCTTCTTTAAACTGCCCCCCCCCCCCCCAAAAAAAAAAAAAAAAAGCATTTCTGATATTCTTTCCATCCACAAGTAGGAAAAGATGCTTAACCATCCTGGACCCACATGAAAGACCCCCAGAGACAGCAGTGGCTTAACCCCGGGGACAAAGGTGAAAGATGAGGTCAGCTTCCTCACCGCTGTCACTGTGGAGTGAGATGTTCCAGTCACGGTCTGCATCCATATTAATGGAGTTGTTTTTATTCGCTTTGCTCTTGGCCGGGTTAAATTTGTGCACCAGTGATGATTTCTGTGTTGTTCAGTTCAGAAACATCGGGCCAAAAAAAAACACTGTGATGGTTCGATCGCTCCAAACTGTTTTCAAAAATTCATGAGGTTTTCATCCTCAAGAATTTCTTTGAATTCATCAGAAGAATCCAGAACCGATCATTTTGCTCCAAAAATAACTGCGTCTGTGGGAAAATCAACTTTTCATAGGGGAGGTTTGGCTGTACGTGGATGGTGTTCAGGGTGCTTATTTAGGCCCCGCAAGCGCTGCCAGAACAGCTCAGGTATACCATAATATGCATTAATGACAGAGAGACTCATACGCTGCCTGCAGCATGAACAATTTAAATCTCATATGCCAACGCTGATGCAGAGTGGAAAGCGCCTTCAAGCTTATAAAGTTTAACGACTCAAATTGACACGATTCCTTTTTATTTATCCGAAAATTCGACTTTTGTTTGGGACGTTTGTCATGCTTGCTACGTCTGGATTGAACACTGTGAGCTTGTTGGAGCATTTGCAGAGGCACGCAAATTTTTTATAGGGTGGATTTCCCCTCTTTGAGTGCTCATGGAGCCCCTCTCCTCTAGAGGAAATCAGCCTTATTCTGAGGGGTGGGGGTTCTAGCCTGAAATGCAGCCACAAATTGCTGCCCCTCAATTACCCAAATCCAAACCCAATAATTACAGTGCCACAGTTTTTTACTTTCATTGTGGAGAAGATTCACACGTCAGGGTTCCCCCCACCTTCAGCATCATCCCCATGTTCATTACCCTGCAGCTCTCCGGTGGTTCGCTGGCTTCATTTTCTCGGCAAAATTTGCAGGCATGTGTGCAACTTCTACAAGGTGAGAAAAAAGCTTGTGTACAGGAGGAATAACAAGTGAGTGGCAGAAGCCACAGCTGGCAGGACACTGAGCTTCCGAGCACTGATCCTCAGGAATGTGGAGGAATTCACACACATATAAATACATATACAGCTGTGTGAAAAAGTGTTTGCCCCCTTCCTTATTCCTTTTTTTTTTTTTTTTGCATGTTTGTCACACTTATATGTTTCAGTTCATCAAACAAATTTAAATGTGAGACAAAGATAGCACAAAATGCAGTTTTTAAAAGAAGATTTTCATCAGAAAGGGAGAAAAATCCAAACCCCCATGTCCCTGTGTGAAAAAGTGATTGCCCCCTAAACCTAATAACTGGTTGGGCCACCCTTAGCAGCAACAACTGCATCAAGCGTTTGTGATAACTGGCAGTGAGTCTTCTACAGCGCTGTGGAGGAATTTTGTTCCACTCATCTTTGCAGAATTGTTGTAATTCAGCCACATTGGAGGCTTTTCCAGCATGAACCGCCTTTTTAAGGTCATGCCACAGCATCTCAATGGGATTCAGGTGGGGACTTTGACTAGGCCACTCCAAAGTCTTCATTTTGTTGTTCTTAAGCCATTCAGAGGTGGACTTGCTGGTGGGTTCTGGATCATTGTTCTGCTGCAGAACCCAAGTGCGCTTCAGCTTGAGGTCACCAACAGATGGCCGGACATTCTCCTTCAGGATTTTTTGGTAGAAGCAGAATTCATGGTTCCATTTACCACAGCAAGTCTTCCAGGTCCTGGAGCAGCAAAACAGCCCCAGACCATCACACTACCACCACCATATTTTACTGTTGCTATGATGTTCCTTTTCTGAAATGCCTTGTTACTTTTACGCCAGATGTAATGGGACCTCCACCTTCCAGAAAGTTCCACTTTTGTCTCGTCAGTCCACAGAGTATTTTCCCAAAAGTCTTGGGGATCATCAAGATGCTTTCTGGCTAAACTGAGACGAGCCTTTATGTTCTTTTTGCTCAGCAGTGGTTTTGGTCTTGGAACTCTGCCATGCAGCCATTTTTGCCCCCCAGTCTCTTTCTGATGGGGGAGTCATGAACACTGACCTTCATTGAGGCAAGTGAGGCCTGCAGTTCTTGGATGTTGTTCTGGGGTCTTTTGTGACCTCTTGGATGAGTCGTCGCTGTGCTCTTGGGGTCATTTTGGTCGGCCGGCCCCTCCTGGGAAGGTTCACCACTGTTCCATGTTTTCACCATTTGTGGATAATGGCTCTCACTGTGGTTCTCTGGAGTCCCAAAGCTTTAGAAATGGCTTTAGAACCTTTTCCAGGCTGATAGATCTCAATGACTTTGTTTCTCATTTGTTCCTGAATTTCTTTGGATGGCAGCATGATGTCTAACTTTTGAGGATCTTTTGGTCTACTTAAAGTCGTCAGGCAGGTCCTATTTAAGTGATTTCTTGATTGAGAACAGGTGTGGCAGTAATTAGGCCTGGTGTGGCAAGAGAAATTGAACTCAGCTTTCCAAAGATGTGATAAAACCACAGTTTATTTATGTTTTAACAGAGGGGGCAATCACTTTTTCACACAGGGCCAAGTAGGTTTTGTAGGTTTAGACCTCCCCCTTCCCTTCCTAACTAATAAAAATCTTCATTTAAAAACTGCATTTTGGTTTTACTTCTGTTATCTTTGTCTAATTAAATGTGATGATCTGAAACATATAAGTGTGGTAAAACAGGAAGGGAAAAAAACACTTTTTCACACAACTGTATTATGGAAACAAGATTTAAGGAATCTCAGCAGGAACTCTGTTTGCACATCCATCAACCTTTTCTTGGCCCAATGGCAAATCATTATCCGTCTTCCCCATTTAACACCTTAGCGTGACATGTCATTCTTCCTCTATGCAGGCTGCAGTTTTTCCTTTTTTTTAAAATATATTTGCATGTGTGTGTGTGTTGCCAAGGTAGCAGGGGTTTCCCCATGACTGCGTGGCAGCAAGCCAAATAGACCTGCACATGTGGTTTGATTGTATACGTTTGTTAGGACGTTAAAAGCAGCTTTCTATACAAAACTGCATTAAATTACATGCATGGACACACACAAGTTTCCTCACACGCTTTCAGGGAGGAAACACACACTCACACTGCACAGAGCGTGAAGGCATGGAAAAATACCCCCAATGCCCACTCCGCACACACACACAATTGCAATTCCACACTTTTTCTGTTGTTGTCAGGCCTGTCAGACACGGCTGTCTGTGGATATGGGCAGAGCAGGGGCCGGTTACGCTGTATTGTATACTGGATGGGGGTGTAGGCTACACCCACATATCCATCCTCCGTTCCACCAAACAGGGTCTCTCATCCGTCACATTGGCCCCTCTCAACAAGTAGGCTCCCTCTGCCTCTTTCAGGGATGAAAAAAGAAATTGAAAGCAACACTGGAGCCCCAGAAAATAAAAAATGTGTGAGGGAGTGGGTATAATTGACAGATGAAAGAGAGAAATGGACTTGAGTTACATGCAAACCAGCAGAAACCACCATTACCAACTCCTGGCCATGGGAGACATGTAGATAACTGGCTTTGCTAAAACATCGGACATCTGTTTGGCATTTGTGACTTAAAACTGCAGCTACATATGCACTCACACCCACACAAACAAAAAAATGAACAAATGAACATTCATGTCCTTGTTCCTACATCTTTTCTTTATTTCTTTGACACCCCATACAACACCTAGGTAGATAAGATGGTGATGTTTAAAGAAAAGATCCTTGAACTGTATGTACATGCCAGCTCCCGCCCACCTGTACTCACAAAAAACACTGAAAAAAACAGACGGAGCTCAGTTGGTCTCGCTTACTAATCCAAATGAAGTGAGATCTTGTTACCAGAAATGGTAGGAACAGCAGGTTCTGTTTGGAGTTTGGCACTCTGGCCGGGATGCCGGAGGAAATCTGTTCCAAAGAGACCTTGACTCAGTCAATGAGCTAACCAGAGAGTAGTGTGTCACCGCTCATACACACTGTTTCATCAGAATACTTTAAATGAACAGGACTGAACAGCAAGGCTGTGGCTCAGGAACTGGAGTGTGTGTTCACATGTGAGACAGACCGTTAAAGCTCGGCACTTTCGGACTATAGGAACTTTTTGGAGTTCCTATAACCTTTTCGGGAACCAGGTTTTTTTTTTGGCACATTCGAACATATACAGATGTAGGCATGAAAAAGTTCCGCCTTTTTCTGCTAGAAGTGGTGCAGTGATAGTGCACTATTACTGCACTATCACTGGCTGAACAATTTGTCCCACGAATCACGCAGGGTTTCCAAACTTGGCGTGTGGAAACGTCCTTGTTCCGGGCGTTCATTTATGCTCTGAAATCGTTTCCCCTGGGCACACAGGCGTTTTTCTGTGGGATTGAATTAGCAGACAAGTCGCTAGTAAGTGGCTGGCAGTTGGCAGAGAGGGGAACTTTTTCACGCCTGCATCTGTAGGAACTAGAGACCTCGGACCTCAGTTCCTAGAACCTTTTTAGCTCCTACTCCGAGGCAGGGTCTTTTCAGGGTTCTATAGGAACTAAAATGTGTAGATGTTTGGTGATTAGTAGAACTGGCAAGCCCCGCTCTTTGCGTGATCTCCGCTTCTTCCGGCCCTGCCATATTTAAAAAGTCCCACAGCTGTTTACCGGTTTAACTGTTTACTGAGATCGTAATAACAACAAGAACTATTACAATAGGAGGGAACCAATTCATTATCAAATTGATCACAATGGTAAACAACCCGAATCCAGAACTATTTTGAAATGTCCAAAAGCAATTATTCTATGCTAATTTAATGACCCAGATACGGCTGCAAAGTGTGGCAGCAGAATCTGCGGCTGCCGCCCAGACACTTTAGTGGACGGACCGTCCACTAAAGTGTCGGGTGCACTTCAACAAAAGGTTAACAAGACGTTACGTGACACATCTGACCGTGATGAGAGAAAGCTGGTGAGTTAGCTTTTATAAAAGCTTTGAATGAAAGAGATGAGAAACCTCAGATTTGTATCAGATCTGCTGGGGGAATAAATTTGTCTTTTTGCATCAAACTTGGTCCCTTTCTAGGTCCTCCTTCATGTGCACATGAAAAACTGATGTGGAAGGTAGTTCTGATAACTAAACTCCAGACGGGTAGTTATAGGAACTGCGTTCCTAGAACCTCTCTGTCCGAATGCGCCTTATGAGCATGTGCATACTGTGCTTTACAGTAATGCAGATTTTGCACAAACTTCCTGTTTTCTTTTGTTGATTTTTTTGCAGAGGAGCAGGAGGAGGGATTGATTGCGAATTATTTTTACAGCTGGCCACATTTCTTGGCAATGCCTTTGATGATTAAAAAGGTATTTATGATAAGTCCTCTTACCACTACAGGGCTGTGCACAGCAGATGTTATAATTAACAACAACTTTAAATTTTGTGTTGCTAAGAAGACTTACACACATAGTCACCAATCTCATTGTTATTTGTCCAACAGGTTGAGGATCTGGAACCTTCTCGTTTCTGCTCATGAAATGTTGAAGACAGACTGAGTGTGTTTTGTTGTATGATAAAACAGCATGCTTTCTTTTGTAGACCCATGTAACTGATACAAACTGATAACCTTTCTTTGGCATTTGCTCAGCTGAGATTCCAGTCAAGCCATGGCAACACTGTAAAGTGATGTGGAAACACTGCAGACTGCAGCTTCCTTGTTTTATGAAGGTGTTTCAAATCTGGCTTGCAATTTACAACTTAAAGGAATAGTACACCCACAGAGTGATGTTCGTTCATTTTCTGTTCACCCTAAAGCTGAGCAAGACTCTGGAGCACTTTTTGATTATCTCAAACGCAGCCGGAGATCAGACAGGTTTTCATTTTCCCCCAACTTTCATATAATGGAGTTCACTGGTGACGGAACCAAAAAGGTCCATAAAAGTCCACAAAAACTTGTCAATATTCCTTCATACTGCTTGTCCAATGTAATCCAAGTGTCCTGAGTGGGTAGCGTCCAGAATTTACTCGAAACATCATTTAGTATATTTTTTAGAGCCTAAACAGCAGTACATTACACTTTCTATTTGCAGGTTTGTGTGAGTTGACAACACTACGGAAGCCGCGGCGTTCAGCACCTACTCTGCCCATAATGCAAGTGCAGTAGAAGAAATTCGCGTAATCTCGTCTGCCGTGGTTTCCGCAGTGTCATGAACTCGCAGGGGTGCACTTTGCGGCAGCTACTGTAGATGTAGTACAGTTTAAGCTACAAAAATATACTAAATAATGTGGTTTTCAGTAAATTCTGGACGCTACCCACTCAGGACACTTGGATTACATTGGAAGAGCAGTATGGAGGAATATTGCCAAGTTTTTGTGGACTTGAATGGACTTTTTGGTTCAGTCCCTGGTGAACTCCATTATATGAAAGTTGGGGGAAAATGAAAACCTGTCTGATCTCCGGCTGCATATTAAAAAAGTGCTCCACAATCTTGTTCAGCATGAGGGTGAGTAGAAAATGAAAACACATCATTCTGTGGGTGAACTATTCCTTAAAATCCCAGATATCTCACTTGCAAATACTGATGTTGTTCTTTTTTTTTTCCAGGGATTGGTGGTTACAGTAAGTGATTGGGCGCACCTGGCCAGCTCACCCATCAGCTGTATAAAAACCAGCTGCATACATCTGTGCTCCCCTGCACCCTCGCTTCCCTTCTGTTTCTATTGTGTTGCGTTTTGTTTGTTTGGGGCACTTGTTTTGTTAATAAATTGTTATCTTTTGTTGAAACCCTAGCTTCTCTTAGTTTTTGTCACAGCTTATCAGCCAAGTCGAGACAAATTGGGGGCTTGTCCGGGATTCCAACTGGGGACCTTTCGCAAACCTGTATGTTTTCAGTAGTGCTCGAAGGCAAACTTTCCATCCTCCAAGGAAATGAAGTAGTGGAATGCAGTACAATGTTATGTGGAGGAAAATACAACTTGATTGTAAAAAAAAGGAAGTTTTGAAGGTGGCCTGTAACGTATCTTGCCTTCTGTGTAGCAAACCAAGAAGCAAACAGCTATTTCAAATGACCGCTATGTTTCATCCTCCCAATACCCATGCTAGGACTATTCATTGATCTGCTTTTATACTCTTACCCAAATGTTGCAGTTTAAATGGTCCTGAACCTAGCAAAGTAACAAGAATCAACTAAATGTAGGAAGGGGGGCAAAGCCTCAGCAAAAAAGACATCACTGTACACTTCCAGCAAGATTTGATTACGGGCTCATGTTAAATGCGCATAGTGCATACCCTTCGTGATCTTTTTCTAACTTTTATATTAATTATCTGCACATTTAAGTATGTTGTCAGACAGTCTGTAAATGTAGCAAAATAAGCAGTACCACCAGTAAACCATGGGCAGTGTTGTCCAATGTAGCTAATGTGCAACCAGTAAAAGGAATAAGAAGAGCTGCGATGAGCAGAGAGCGTCTGTTTGTCTCGTTCTTAGAATGTACTTTATCATGATCTTCTCCGCCATCGCTATGTTTGCTACTGTCTGAAACTGATGTCAGAACTCAGAAGTGAACTTTGAACTCTGCAATGCCCTCTATTGGATATCCTGCCCAGCAACCATGCCGGCATAATGAACTCATGGTAGAATGTGGAAAGGAACAACATTTAACATGGATGTAACTATTTATTTGATTGATTGATTGATTGATTAGCTTTATTTTGGTAAATCAAAACATTACAATACCAGAAACAAATAGATCATTATAAACCAATGATTTAACAAAAAAGGTAGGCTGAAGCCAAGGCTTATACTTGCCTACCCTAATCATTGACTCAGCAGTCTACAAAAAATATCTTCTGTCCATTTACATAGATACATACACTACTCACAAAAAGTTTGGGATATTCAGCTTTTAGTTTTAATTCAAGGAAAATGTAAAATGTTCTCACTTTATTGATATAATATCATGAATGTTGGACATTTAACTGGAACTATGATGTGGTAATTCCTCCATCTCAAACAATTTATTATTTGGGTTTTTGTATGATGTCAGAATAAACTATCCCTAACTTTTTGTGAGTAGTGTATATGTACTCATATAAAGTACACATTCATGTTCAAATAATGGTACAGATTCACAGTACATATTCTCATGGTTACACAATATATCTACATGACAGAATAATCTTTTAAATTTTACATTTTAAAGCTCTTTTAAAGTTCACCAAAAAAGCACATAATTTGCGTTCATCATTCAGTTCATTACAGTTTCACACTGATAACAGAAACATATCTAGGTTTTACTTTACTTTTTTCTTTAGCATACTCAAATACCAACAAACCTCGTAAATTATATTTACTCTCTCTTAACTTAAATAATTTCTGAATGCCAGAAGGAAGATTTTTGTTCATAGCTTCATACATTACTTCCAGTATTCTAATATATACAATGTCTTTAAATGTTGAAGTATTGCTTTCAATAAAAAAGTTTATTACTATGTTCATGATATCCCACTTTATTAATAAGTCTAATAGCTTTTTTTGGTAACTTTACTGAGATGTCAATATTTGTTTTATTTGCATTTCTCCAAATTTCTGAACAATGTGCCAAATAGGGGAAAACTAAGGCAGAGTATATAATATGCAAACCTTTTACATTTATTAAATCTTTTACTTTAAACAGTATTCCGATAATTTTTGCTATTTTATTTCTAATGTATTCAATATTACATGCATAAAGAGAAAGTAAATGATGCTTAAGAGGGATTATTTTCTTATGAGTATCTCATTTTTCTTTGAGAAAAAGCTCATGTTCTCAGATGTAGCAACTCTTTCTCTAGGCAGGCTCACAATATTCCCATTGGAAACCCTAATCTGTCATTTAGGACAGTGTTTTTCAATACAGGTCCTTGGGGACACCTGCCTTGCATGTTTTCCAGGTTTCCAACTTCAGCACACCTGATTCAGATCAATGGACGATTTTCCGAATTTATGCGTACATCACTTGTGCATGCCCGCAACTGCCCTCGATGGTCGGAAAGCTTTGGAAGTCCATTGAAATAGAATAGTGACTGGTCTTTCTGAAGTTAATTACAACAGTGCTAGACAGTTGCCGGAACTTTCCTAGACAGGGAATAAGTTTTGACTGATTTCCTGTGTTGAAAAACACCAGCAATTGGCCTGGATTTGTGCAGTCACCCGTATTACACCTGAAGCCTTCCTATGATTCATAAGTTTGATAAAAAAAAAAAAAAAAGACTTTAAACGTCCACCAGACTGTGCTAAAGGGGAACTTTCAGCAGCCACCAGCGGACGTTTTCCTCTTTTTTAAGGGTTGCATTTGATAAAGAAATGGGTCAGTTACCACAGCAAATGTGGTTGGCGATGTGCTTACCTTAATTGCCCGGTGTTTAACTCCTTTTTGCCTCCTCGTGCTGTTGTCTCTCTTCTTCCCCTTCATTTCCACAGAGAAAATGTATTTCACGTCTGTGCAGTCATCAGACGCTAACAGGAGGGTGAATGTGCATTGCGGAGAAGGTGTCATGGTGAAGTGACCTGTACACAGGTGACTGTACAAATGCTGGTGTTTCTTCATGTGAAACTAGGAAAAACTTACTCCCCATCTACAGTTCCCATCAGACCATCATGACCAGTTATGAGCATGCGTGCGTGACATATGTCGAAATACCAAAAAGGGTCCATTGAACTGCTCATTAAGTTCTCTGCAAGCCCACTAACAAGCCATTCATCTGACTCAGGTGTGTTAAACACCTTGAAAGCATGCAGAACAGAGATCTCAGAGGACCAGGATTTAAAAATACTGATTTAGGGCATCATTTCTTAGTTTTTACCTCTAAACTATTATACTGCTGTAAGTAGTTTTATGACTTTTCACAATAAACCAACTCTTGGCTGCCTGTGACTTGCATGTATTGGCCCTGCAGATATTTCTTAGTAAACACTATATAAGTATGTCAAATTCACTGGCTGACATACATGTAGCATTACGGGGTCTTGACCTGTTTCCCAGTTGGAGGGCTTTCTTGGCTCAAACAACAAACACAGGAAAAAGACTTCTCACACAAACTAAATGATCGTCCAAGCTTGGTTGTTGTATCTGGTTTTTACTGAGTTCCAGCAAAGCCTGAAAACTTATTTGAGTAGAACAGCCAAGTGCGCCATGGAGCTTGATGGTTTTTTAATGAGCCAACCGAGAGAAATCAGTGACTGATGGTGGTTGGAAGGAGGGGGCGTTATGTGATTGCTTGGAAATGATGCTACGGGTGTCTGTGTGTTACTACAATCTCTGCTCGGTGTACTTTTGCCTTTAACTTGTGTTTATGATTCTCTCGTGTGTGTTTTTGTATGCAGTTATGACCATTCATGTTACTGTCAATGGCTTGTGGGGGGGATGTGTTTGCATTTGTGTGTGAGTGAGAGAGAGAGGGTTTTAAGTAGGTGTGGCTGCCCCCCACCTCTCCTCCGGGTCACCTGCGTTACAGGGCAACATTCCATCATATTCCCTCGTTTGGGGGCCATTAGAGAGGAAATGGGCCGCCAGCTATCTGACCTCTACCCCCTCCCCCTCTTCCCCTTCATTTCTTCCCAAACTCCCCCTTAAGTTTTCAGTATCCCATCATCACCACACCCCCCCATCCCTGTTCTCTCTGTATTTTCACAGTGTTAACAATCAAGTCGTGGCCCTGAGTGTTCCGGGGGCCTAATTGGGCTGACTGCTGGCATTGATTGTGATGGATGGGGGAGGGTTGGGGGGTTGGAGCCAAGGCCTGCTGTGGACACTCCTTTCATCTGCCTGCTTGAGCCTGTACAGCAAGAAGTGGAGAGAGAGGATGAAGTACTGTTGAATTGTGGGTGCTGAGCGTCAGACCACAGGCCTGAGAGCAGTGCACTCATTATGTTTCAGTCTAGATTTGAAAAAATCCAGTTGGATACAACAGCGTTCCCACTCTTTTCTAGAAGTTGTTTTCCAGGACTTTTCCAGCTGCTACAATTAGAGTCAAGTTATCACAACGTAGACTAACTTTCACCACAAACTTTTGGAGAAGGGTTCTACAATTGCAGCTTTTATTGTTTTACAGCGATGAAGTAAAAATGAAGAATTGACGAAACAGAGACAAAACAGAGGCGAACCAGAGATAAAGCTGTGATGAAACAGTGATGAAACGAGGACGAAACAGCGACGTAGCAGCGACAAAGCGGTAACAAAGCGGCGGCGAAACAGTGACAAAACAGCAACATAGCAGCTATGTATGTGTGTGTATATATATATATATATATATATATATATATATATATATATACACACATACATACACACACACATATGTCACGGGGTGGTTCTTTATCCATACCGGCGACTGCAAGAGGAGGGGAAAGAAAGACAGGCCTCGCCAGCAGGTGGTGGTTAAAAGAAATAAAAGCTTTATTAAAGAAATAAAACAAATAAAACTACTAAACTAAAAAGTACTAAAATAAACCCTAAAAGTCCACCTAAAAAGTTATAAAAGGAAAAGGATAAAAAGGGCTAAAAGGGGCTAAAAGGGGCTTGCAGGGCTGGCAGTGGCCGGCGTCTCTCTCGGCTCTGTCCCGGGTCCATGGCGGCTGCTCCTCCTGGCCATAGGCTCCCCCGGGACACCACGATGCTCTCTGGCCCGGGCAGTCACTCCTCCGGTTGGCCGCACCTCTGGCCGTAGGCCCTCCTCAGTGGGGTCCGCGGCCGCCCTCCGACTCCCGGGCCACTCTTTCGCGTCTCCGCCGCCTCGCCTTCACCACCGCCGCCCTGCCAAACCACACAAAAAACCATAAAAAGCATGCTAAAAACCAAGCTAGTGGGCAGAGTCCAGTCTCTGGCAGCACCCGGTTGTTCACCCTGTGACACATATTCCCAAGGATTATCAAATTGACTGAAAGCTGCCAATGGTCATAAGTGTATAGATGGTAACAGGTAACACATGCAGATATAGGTGGCTGCTTTTGGGTAATGAGCACCTCTGAAATAAGACCAATATATATATATATATATATATATATATATATATATATATATCAGTTGCTATTCAGTTGCTTTTTTACTGCACTCTTGTTAAAGCACTTTGAGTACCTTTTTGCTATTGTCAAAGGCTATATAAATACATTTGATTTGATTTGAATATGTATATACATATACATATGTATGTATATATTTATATATATATATGTGTGTGTTTAGGTGACTGCAGTTGGGTAATGAGCACCTCTGAATTAAGACCAATGTTACGTGTGTTTGTAGAGCACTTAGGACCACTGACAGCTTTCGGAAGATTTGCTTATCTTTGCGAGTGAGTAATGTGTGTTTGTGTGTGTCTGCGGTTGAGCCTGGCCTTAGTTAAAGTCATCAATCTCAGCAACCTTGAGGCTGATTGACTTGCTGGGGCCTATAGGAGTTGGGATCCTTGTATTTAGTGAAGGAGAGTGCACGTCAGAGAGAAGCAGATAAACATGCGCACATTATCCATAGTGTCTGTAACTGGGTTATACAGGTGATGCCAGATTAGTCACTCATTTGCTTATTCAAATTTGTGGTTAAAGTCATGCCTATATGAACTTATCACCCACGGTTGCATAATATAACTGCTGACAACAGCAATACTGTGTTTATAAGGACATTTAAACAAAGCAGAAAGGCCTCACAACACCTTGATCTGATGATTTAGATAATGAAATTTACCATGCACTTAGCATTTACCAACACAGGGTAGACAGTTTTAAATCCAGTAGGCCTGTTTTCATTTTAAGGATAAGACTTCCTCAGGGATATGTTCTGTCTCCCATTTTTTTTCCCTCCATCTTTACTAATGACATCAACTGTAGAAAAGAACTGGTACCTAATACCCAGCGAACTCACACAGTACCAGATGGAAGTGTACATCCTGGTCCAAACCTTTGCTGAAAGCTCTGTAGAGCTTAATGTCTCAATGATCAGTGAACTGTGCTGTGGGTCCAGACCTGGAAAAAACTCTGCATTAGAACATTAGAAGGAACCTAGGGCTTAGTGACGGGAAGTTCAGCTTTTTTGACTCGGCTCTCAAAGAAGAGCCAGCTTTTTCGACTTCCAAACGGCTCTTAAGATCTTTTGTAGCCCCATATTTTACCTTAACTTTGCAAAAAATGAATGGTTTGTTTGTAAAATATTTTTGGCATTCAATGTTTTGATGACAAGTCTTACAATTTTGTGCATTTCTTCCCTTATTTTGAATCACAACAGCACAGTAATGCAACAAACCACAGGCTTACAGGTGAGGAATTCCAGGTAGTTAAGGTGAATGCTGGATGGAAGTGAGTGTGGTCTATAAACACAGAAATATAAAGCCATGAGGAACATTCGTTCAGCAAATAAACACATTCAAGATATTAATTATTAGTAATAAATCCCTTCCAGTTAGGACTAAACATGCATATGTGTTCAAGGCTAACAGTTACAGTAACTGGCATGTAGCAGGTCAGCTAGCTTAATAGTGTAAGAAGGCACATGGTGAATGGAGGCCAAGTAAATGTCTCACCATACTGTTAGCTCAATGCTAACCGTTATGACTTGTTAGCCAATTGCTCTATGGCTAAACCACGCCCCCAAACGTGATGAGCCAATCACAGAATGCACAGCTAACAAGTACAATACACTCGGACTTTCTCTGCTTGAACGTCCATTGAAGTGCATGGAAGTTAATCTGTTTTTGTTTGTTTATATGTCTTTATGTGATTTTTTAGTTGACAATGGTCAAACGGTGTGCATGAGGTACATGCAACTCCGACATTCCGTATCCTGAGAGGCTGGGCGACGGGGTGTATTTTTTGCCCTTTCCCAAGCCACATCTCAAACGAGAAAAGTGTCTGCTATGGATAAAGATATGCAACAGACCACAGCATCAACTGAACGTGAATAAAATGAACAAGGATGTCTACATCTGTTCTAAGGTAAAGCAACATCGTATTTGAAGCAGCATGTTGTCGCTTTGCTGGAAAGAAATATGAAGTTATCTTTAACATCCCCATCGTTACTTTAAGTTAGTTAATGCTAGCCAAACATGCTAGTTTTTGTACTTTGGTTAATTATACATAAGAGGTCAACTATAGGTGTGGTGTAGTACAGGTGTGGTGTAGCAGTGTGGGTAGCGACACGCCTCTGGCTTCCGAGCTGCAGCCAGACTTTACTCCGCTCCCGTGGCTGTTAATCAGTTTTTGGCAGATGATCATTTTTTGGCACAACACCGACAGCCGTGCAGTAGTTTGTGCAAGAAACTAAGGGAGCAACACTAGTCACATTCCAGAGACTTCACAGACTTGATTTCAACTCGCAGTTTCAGACTCGTGAACAAAGTTTTATTATTATTATTATTCTTGTCATGGTCTCCGTCTGATCCCGCATCCGCTGTCCGTGTTGACAGCTGCCATCTCCCGAAATGTCACATAGCGGATGTCACCGAATGTTGATTGTTTGTCCGAGTGAGTGGAGGGGGCGTGGCTAGGTTAACCGCAAGTTTGTCTCACTTACTTCTCAGGGGTTTCTGTGGTACTGCATGTACTTCAAATTCCATATCAGACTATGTTGAGAGAATACGGCTCCATAACAAGGTGGTCCATCACACACTGATGATGGTAGAGGCAAGAGGAACATATTTAGCATGTATGGCCGTGGTTGACTTTTGGAATGAGTGAACAGCATGATGTAGCTCCTTTTAACTGCTAACCGAGGTCTGCAGAGTCTGACATGAAGCTCTTTGGCCTTTTGCCATTTCTTGTGAGCACTGCGTTATCTGACCTCTTGAACGTTTTTCATATGTCACTAATCTTTCTTAATGCAGAATGAATATGCTAGGATAGCAAACTGTTAAAACCTTTATCATTATAGAGGTGCTAAAACGTGCTAAAGATGGAGTAATTCAGCGCACCCTGTGGCTATTTCCCCCTTGATTCTCATGGAAGTAGTAGGCTGTACTTCATGTTCACACTCAGTACAAGATGTCCTGTGTTGTTATTCATCTGTGGTTCTGTTTGCGTCAATTTAAATAAAAAAGCCAGATGATTTGTTTTACTGTATCCTGTTATGTAAAGCCCTAGAATTGGACTTTCAAGGGACTATATAGCTAAAAAAAAAAAATGCAAATATTTTATACCGCTTTGCATAATAAGTTCAGACACTACGCTGTACAAGCTGTTTAGTGGAGCACAGTTGACTTTGAATAACCCAAGCTTCCTCTCCGTTGTCACTCTTGGACATGTACGTTTTGAAATGGAGCTCAAACCCACTATTTTAAGATCTTTATCAGTTTTCCATCTTTCCGTAATTCTGAACTGAAGCCAGCAGAGTCGACTAATCTCAGCATGAAGCAGTCAGTCCAAAGGCAACAGAATCCAACAAGTATTTATTTCATGACTGACAACAGATCAGGCAGACTCAAACAACAGTTAATGTCAAAGGGATTTTTTTATAAGAATATGTCGGAGTTCTCAGCAAGCTGCCTCGGCACAAGTATTTTGTTGGAGTTAAGTGTGAAAACATTCAACAGCAGGTATCTGGAGGCCTCTTAGCCTCTGCTTCCTTCCCCAGGCCCGCTGAGATCCTCATCTCTCATTTGTTCCATATCAGACTCGTATAAACTCTCATCACACTGGGATCTTTAGGAAAACAAACAGCCAGGCAGGGAAGCAGCCGCACTGACGTCAAGGAAGAGGATGGAATCTGATCAAAAACACTTTGTTGCAAAGAGGAGGGCATGATACGATAGTCAGACAAGATTTTATTAGTGGAAACCCATGGTTAAAGATTATAGATTATCATATCATAGATTCGATTAGTGGCCAACGTTGAGGTGCATCTGAGCTGGGTGCTTATTTCTGCAGCATTTCTTGTGATGCAGCAAAAATTCGGGCCTGTGCAGGGTATTTCCCAGGTGTGAGCTTGTTTGAATGTAACCTGAGGGCAGCAGTACTGCTGACGTCAGGGAAGAGAAGATGATCTAATCAGAAACACAGACAACAGCTGAAGAGGATAAAGACCTGGAATAGGAGCTGATCTATATTCAGATTTAGTTGTGATGTTAGAGGAGTGGTGGTAAAAAAGTTCCAGGTTTAGGAAAGGGGGGTAAAAGGTAAACAATGTGAAACCTTTGTCTCAGCAGATCTGCGGTGTGGCGCAAAGTGTGGGATGAGATTACATGGACTCCCTCAGCCTGATATCTTCTGTATTTTTTTCTCCATAAATAACAAACTAAAGCATTTCTGGCCCATAGAAACGAGGGCTCACGACATCTGAGAGTGTCTTGTAGTATCTGGCACTAAGACGTTAGAAGACCCGTCAAATTCTGGAAGTTGTGAGTTGGAATCATACCGGATCTGGTTTATTTGACTAAATATTTAATATATTTTAGCAGGTCATGGATCTTCCTTCCACAGACCAGCTGACAGGGAGTGGCCTACAAGTGCCAGTTCCTCAACTTCTCCACTGTCCTTTGAGAACCATTTCCATTCAGATAAGAAAGATAAACATTTTGTGACAGTGTGGAGTCCTGTCGCTAAGTTTTTGATTGATCATGTCCCCTGGCTACTTGGCCACAGGGATATTCCTTTGGCTGACTGGTAAGCATGCCTTGACTCTCTCCCAGGAGTCTGGGGATTGAATCCCGCCCAAGCCCTCGTTGCGTAGCCTGCCACATTTTGACAATGTCAACAAAATCCATGCGGTATTGGGAATAAGTTCATGGATTTGAAAAGGGCCAAATGCACAACTCCACTACTTCCTGAATTTAAGCCAGCTCCTTTGTCTCCTGTCTTTCATTGCTGGACAAACTGATTAATCGAGGTGTGTCTGGCCATTGTCGTCGTGGTTACTAAGGTCAGGCACACCTGGAATAATCAGTTTGTCCAATAATGATACACAGGAAACAAATGAGCACTGAGGGGAGCCGAAGTCACGCCCCATGGGACCTTAGAAACAAAAGAGTATAAATGGAAGTCGATGGGGAGAAAAGAATTATCTTCTTGTCCCAGTTGTTCTCTGTCCTGGATTCTAGATAGTTTTTCGTGGATAAAAGATAAAGGATTTTTCATGCCAAGAAAAAATTAAATACTGTGAAGAGCTTTATTTCAGGTTTTACTTGAAGCCACTTTGTGGACTACAGCTCTCGTTGCAAGCGATGACGTCACTCCCTGCGACTGGCATGAACCAGACTGACCATCATTCCATTGGCATCATGGAAAGACTCCTGATTATAATGGTTTCCACCTCTGTAGATGTTATTTTTTCTGCTCTTGAAAAAAAGCAGTGACTGCTGGAGTGATCACCATGCTAGTGTGGCAGTTGGCAGTCCTGTTACTATGCCTCTGAGTGATCATGCATCCTGGCTACTTGGCCACGGGGGATGTCCATTTGGCTGGGTGGTCAGCGTGCATGACTCTCACCTGGGAGTCTGGGGATCAAATCCTGCCCGGGGCCTCCGTCGCATACCCTGCCACACTAGCATTCTTTGGCCAGCTGGTGATGCTGTAGTGAACAAAGCAGCTTCAAGCAAAACCTGTAATAATCTAAAACCTTTGCAGTATTTTATTTTTTGTTTGCCAATTTTTTTTTTATTTTAACCAACAACCAACATATCTGGAAACCAGGCAGAGAACAACTGCGACCAGAATATAATTATTTTATCCCCATTGACTTCCATTCATATTTTTTTGTTTCTAAGGTCGGGCCGGAACCACGAAGTTCACGAAGTAGCGGAGTGGAGCTGGTGGGGAAAAAACACCTTTATCTATCTATCTATCTATCTATCTATCTATCTATCTATCTATCTATCTATCTATCTATCTATCTATCTATCTATCTATCTATCTATCTATCTATCTATCTATCTATCTATCCATCCATCCATCCATCCATCCATCCATCCATCCATCCATCCATCCATCCATCCATCCATCCATCCATCCATCCATCCATCCATCCATCCATCCATCCATCCTCTATCTATCTATCTATCTATCTATCTATCTATCTATCTATCTATCTATCTATCTATCTATCTATCTATCTATCTATCTATCTATCTATCTATCTATCTATCTATCTATCTATCTATCTATCTATCTATCTAATTTTAAAATGGACAACCTTTGTTCAGGTGATGTTTAGTGGATATCAGCCCCACAGTGAGACAAAGAATAAGCATCCGACTGCCTTAAAAATGGTTTAAAGATTTTTTAAAAAATATCTGTCTGGTTTAATTTTTTGTCCGAGTTATTGCAGTTGGTTTTAGAACCTTTATGTGAAACATTATGACTGACAGATGTGCGCTTGCTTACTTTCTCATGCACTAACCACAGTATCCTCAGTCAAAAATTAGCATGTGGACTCAGGTTTTGTTTTCCCGCTGTTCTCCAGCCAGTGCCAATAAAAACACACCTCTACTTGTGCAGAAATGAATGCTGATTGAACTCTTTCCCACTGCACTAGAGTTAGATGTTAGCAGCTGTGTTTTTAACAATGTAAAAAGGTCTATGTAATGACAAGCAGTGAGGTCAACTGCCCCATGTGTAATCAATGAAAGTTTAGTAAGCTTTAGAAAGTTTTTTTTTTCTTTTTTGGGGGGATGGGGGGGAGGGGGGCATATTTACCTGGGTTTTACTGTAGACTCCTATTCCTCTGTTGAAAACAGATGTAGAAGAAGTCAATACTCAAAATGGTACCTGTTTTGCAGAGCGTCTCTTTCTTATATTACACAACACATTCTGGCTTTGAAGGGATTGACAAGCGAATAGTCAAACACACTAAGTAAGGACCCTCCACCAACCCCCTAAAACAAATCTTCAGACATCAAACAACACTCTGTATTGACTAAACTCACTCCCTTTACCCTATGGTTTACCCTCTGACCCAGTCCAGAACCTCCTCAACAGCAAACACTCCTCGGCCTCACCCTTGACCTCACACTCACACCCAGCACCCTGCAAAACATGAGCTTGGCATTCCATCATAGTTGCACTCCTCTGCTACTTTCCTGCTTTTCTTATACCTCCATCTGGGCCATCAGATGTCTTTTAGCAGCTGCCATCTTCAGATGCTGGAGTTGCATTTTGCTTTTTGACCAATGACTGTAAAGTATGAAATGGTTCCAGAAGGAAATAGCAGACTAATAACTAATGATAAGATGAGCATACCCTAATTTTGGTCACAATCATTGGTTGCCAGGATACAAAAATTTTAAACTTGATAGAGATACTAAGGATGTTCCTTGATACTCTATAATATTTTCAATACTCAACTTCTCATTGAAAAGAGTAAACGACATCAGTATAAATATAGTGACAAGTAGTGGACGGACCGGGATTCGTCCACTAAAGTGTCTGGGCAGATTTACTGCCACACTTTGCAGCTGTGTTTGGGTCATTAAATTAGTATGCAAATAGCTGCTATTAGAGATTTCAAAATAATTATCGATTCGGGACGTGCACCATTGGGATCAATTTAATAATGAATTGGTACACTCTAGTTGTAATCGTTCCTGTTGTTATTACGATCTCGGTAAACAGTTGTAACAGCTGTGGGACTTTTTAAATATGGCGGGGCCAGAAGAAGAAGAGATCATGCAAGGGGCGGGGCTTGCCAGTTCTACCAATCACCAAACATCTCCGTATTTCAGTTCCTATGGAACCCCGAAAACACCCTGCCTCAGAGTCGGAGCTAAAAAGGTTCTAGACGCCGGGCCGTGGGGGCGGCCATGCCTGCCCCTTCTGCCCTGGGGGGATCCCGGGAGGCAGGGGTACCTAATGCCGGTAACGGCTCTTCTTCCAGGGGGGGAATTCATATACCCCCCTGGTCTCCTTTCCCAAGACCTCCCCCCCCCTGCTCTACCTCACACACACACACGTAGGGTTTTGGGGAGGGTGCGTGTCAAGCGGGCGTGGTGAGGGAGGGCACCAAAAGTGCCTTTGCTTGCCACGTCTAGAGACAGCCTGCTCCCCAGTTTTAACCACACTTAGACACCTAAACACATAAAATAACAACAGCTCACAACCACTTCTGAGGGGCGGGCCATATAGTGTGGGAAGGAGGGAGGGGCCGGTTGGGGGGTCATGCCCCCTACGCGACCCCACTCCCGGCATGACTTGGCACTGCCCCTTAGTTTTAACTGCAAACAACACACATCTTACACACACAGTCATGAGCGGGGGGTTGGGGGGGGGGCAGGGTCCTTTCATACCCCGGTCTCCCGGGCGCTACTGGGGGGAGGGGGGACAGTGGCTGCTTCACGCGCCAGTGGTTAAGGCTGGCTGCATTGCGGGGGATCTGCTGGCCTGGGGGATGTCTGGCCTGCTGCGTCCGGGGGTGGGGGAGGGGGGGGGTGGGGGGGGACGGTTGGGGGCTTGGAGCTCACGGCTCCTTCCCCGGCCCGAGCTACCACTCAGGAGGCACGAGGGCATGGGCAAGAGAGAGGTGGGTATGTAAGAATAATGAATGAGAGTGTGAAAGAGGAAATGTGGGAGGGAGGAACTTGGGCTGGAAGAGGGAGGAGATGTGGGTAAGTGGTTGGAGGAAAGGGGGGATGGAGGAAGGAGTGGCATGCTCGTGAGTGTCTAGTAGGGATGGTCATGAGGGGCTGAAGGAAGGAAGGGCGGGAGTGTGATAGGTCAGAGGGATGGGCGGGGCTGGACATGTAAGGGGGGACTGTATGGGGTATTGGGGGTATAGGGAGGTGGGGGCGTATGTGTGGGGGGGGTAGGGAGGGGGTTGGTGCAGCTATGTGGGGGGAGTGCATGTGTGTGTTAGAGGGTATGAGGAGGTGGGGGTAGGTGTGGACGGTAGAGGGAGGAGAGTGTTGGGGGTGGAGGGAGGAGTGAGTGTGGGTATGTAAGGTCGGAGAGCGGAGTGGGTGGGTGTATGTGTGTGTGTGGGGGGTACACGGAGGTGTTGGGTAGGGCTGGGCGGTGTGGGCGGAGGTT
This sequence comes from Atherinomorus stipes, assembly GCA_023101725.1. Lineage (NCBI taxonomy): Eukaryota > Metazoa > Chordata > Actinopteri > Atheriniformes > Atherinidae > Atherinomorus > Atherinomorus stipes. Next base: position 56,988 of record JALJCO010005994.1, on the reverse strand, counting down.
CGTATCTCGGTGTTCGTGCCGGGCATCTTGGTGTCGGTGTGGTGCGGTGTGGCTGCGGGTTGGTTGGGGGCCGGGCGCTTTGGTGGGGGGTGCGGTTTTGTTTGTGGCTTCCGGGGCTTTTTGTGCGGGGCGGGCGCAGGGGGATCTGTATCTTGTATGTGGTTGCTCTTGCGGTATTGATGTCTTGGGTGCCCGTGTCTCGATGCGGGGGCGGTGACGGTATATCTTTCAGCCCTAGTGTTGGGGTAGGTGTGTGGGGAGTGTGTGTGTGAGCGTGGTGGCGGGGTAGGGGGTGGTAGAGGTGGTGGCGCCCTGGTGTCAGGTGTGTGGGGCAGGGACGTTGGGGTGGGGGCTGGCCTGCCCTGGGGGGGCGTCGTCTGGGGGGTCCGGTCCTCCTGGGTTTCGGTTGGGCCGCCCGGGTCCGGGGGGGGGTGGCTGCTCCTGGGCGCTTGGGCCCTGGGCCCGGCGCTGTCTCCGCTCCGGGGGACGCCCGGCGCCCGGTGGGGTCGGCAGCTGCTGGTCTTGGTCCGCTGGGGCCTGGGCCCCCAGACTGCAGGGGGCTCCGGCTGGGGCCGCCTTTTGCCGCCCTTCGGGGGATGCATGTCCGCTCTTTGGGGGGGTAGCTGGGATCTGGGCCTCTGGGTGGCTGCTGGGGGCCTGGGTCGTGAGCCTTGCGGGCTTTCTCCTCCTTGCAGAGGCGAGGTTGCATCTGCATGACTGTATCACCACGGAGCACCCTTTATTATGCATGTTGACACTGTGACACTGCTTCCCATTGCGATGACTAGGCTGTACCTCTTCTCTACTTCCCATTGCGATGACTAGGTTGTACCTCTTCTCTACTTCCCATTGCGATGACTAGGTTGTACCTCTTCTCTGCGTAGTTCTGCGTGTGTTTGTGTGTGTTTGTATGATTTTGTTTTCCAACAGAGACCTTGGTTGTTTAGGGATCGCGGTACAGATGTACCAGTGAACTGTGTAAGTGGATTCATGTTTTCTCTCCTCTCTCTCTTCCTCTTCCTTACTCCTTTCTCTCTGTTTCACTTTCTATCATTACCTCTGTTAACTTTCATTTCTCCCTTGTCAGGCCCAGCAGTATGAAATGGAATGGTGTAATAGACAAATGTTTAAATAAAAAAATAAAATGAATAAACATGATATCAAGTGGAGCCTTATGTTCATAAAGCTCCGCTTGTAAAGCAAAACTGTTCAACAGAATAAAGCAACAGATTTCCATTCTGCTTGCTTCGATGCTGGACAGGACAAGTAAAGAAAAAAAAAAAAAAAAAAAGGTTCTAGGAGCTGAGGTCCAAGGTTCCTAGTTCCTATGTGTCCAAATGCGCCAAAAAATGGCCTGGTTCCTGAAAATGTTCCAGGAGTTTCAAAAAGGTTCCTACAGTCTAAAAGCACCTAATAAGATTCTGAATAACTACCATCCAATATCTCTCAACTCAACTTAAATAAGCTTGATTGGCATGATGGGTTTAAACATTTTGCCAAAGCACAAGTACTGTACATACAAACATACAGTATATAACATTTTTTCCACTCAGATTCAATTATAATGAATCACATAACATTAATAATATTAATTAAATACAGTCATCACAATATGACAAAATAAAAGAAACAGCCATAAACTACATTTATTTTCATATTTACATGTAGAAAGATTTTATATATTATTAGTCATTTTCCATATAAGCTTGTCTATCTATGTGACAAGCTGTTACATATTCGGCAATCAGGCTCACCTTTTCTTGTGGGAGAGTTCTTTCTAGGAAATCTGGAACAAATCCCCAGTGTTCTTTAACTAATTAATACACTTACCAAAGCCTCAGGCCAAACATTGAATCTTCACAGATATGAACTGATGGCAAAACATGATACAACCTCAAAGAAGCCTACAATACAGGTAAATCTGTGGAGGTATAAATTGGCCCCAACTTGTAATAAGACGCCATCACACACAGAAGTATCCTCCCATTCACACACAGTACAGGCCGAAAGTTTAGACACCCCCCCCCCCCCCCCCCATTAAAGAAAAGGCTAAATTCACAACAGTAATTGTTGTAAACAGTAATATATATATATATATATATATATATATATATATATATATATATATATATATATATATATATTAAATTATAATTTAGCAAAATAAAACATTGATTTTGAATTGTGGTTTTAAAATTAATTATAAAAAAACTGTCTCACACAAATTAGAGCACCTTGCTTGTGAACAGTGGACATAAAATACCTGTCAACAGGTGCAGACGTCTGATTGGACATTACAGATAGAAATGCATGATTTTGGAATTTTGGCCGATATCTGATATGACGATATTTTAAAACCCATGTGGCCGATAACCGATATGGATCCCAATATTAAAGCTGAAAAATAAATGATGTAATATTAATTCCTTGTGCAAAAATAGAAAAATACCTCAACTTGTGTTTATGTATAACAAGTCACACTTAATGACAGTTGTTCAAACAAAACTAATAGGATATGTGTTAGGGCTGGGGAAAAAAATCGATACACTGAAATATCGCCAAATTTCCATATGCTAATATCATATCGACATTTAAAAATGCGGTATCGATCTATTTTACTAACGAAATCTTGTGAGATTTCTGACGAGATTTCTCGTCGTTCTGTTACAAAATCTCGCGGGTTTTCGATTTTGTAGGAGAACGATGAAATCTCATGAGATTTTGTTGGTAAAATAGATCAATATCACTTTTTTATATATCAATATGAAATCTGCATATGAAAATATGATATTTCAGTGTATCAATATTTTTTCCCAACCCTAATATGTGCATTATATCCTAGAACCACCTGGATTTTCTTCTCTCTGAGAAGAGAAAAAAAAAAAAAACAATACCCAAAAACCGGGGATATTTGGTTATTTACATAAATGAGCGTGTTTAAATTCTGTTCACACAGAACATCCTAAAAGAAACTGTCTTTAGAAGTGTTAAAGTCTGTAAAAAACAAGTTTCTGTTTTTCTTAAGACTTTAGCAACAGACTGATTGGTTAAATATCGGTTAAATATCAGTAGGGTGGCCGATGTCCAATACTCAGTTTTGAGGCCGATATAGGCCAATAGGGGATTATCACGCTTCCGTGTTCCGAACTTCCGGTTTTAAACAGTTAGACGGCCCACTTCCGGTCCAGTTCAATGTCCCTGCTTTACTTTGTAGATAACGTGAATAAACGCCAACCCTACTGAAATTTTCACGGATTCCAGACTGAAGTGATACTAAGGAAGAAGTGGATCAAAGCGATTCTCCAGAGTGAAGGACCGAACTTTATAATAAAACAACGTAGCATGTTTGTTTGCAGCGGGTGGGGCACAACACCAGCATGCTAGCATTAGCCAGCTAGCGTTTACCGACGTGCTTAACTTTGTGCGTCTTAAAACACACAAACATCTGAAAATCGGGTCTGTACCTCCCCGTTTCCAATGGAACAACTGGGGACTGCCAAGAAAGGAGACGCTTTCAGATGCTTGTGTGTTTTCAGCCGCACAAAGTTAGGCATGTCATCAAGCTGGCTAATGCTAACCTGCTAACAGTAGTCCGCCAGCTACTACTACTACTGTTAAACTTTGTAAATCGGATAAATGCCAAGTTTTCATTCCAGACTGAGTGATGCTAAGGAAGAAGTGGATCAAAACGACTGATTTGCCGCGGTGAAGGGCCGAACTTTATAATAAAACGACACACGTTTGTTTGTGGCCGGCAGTCGTGTTAGCCTGTAAGCATTAGCCAGCTCGATGACGTGCCTAACTTTGTGCGGCTGAAAACACACAAGCATCTGAAAGCGTCTCCTTTTTTTTGCCAGTCCCCAGTTGTTCCACTGGAAACGGGGGGTACAGACCCGATTTTCAGATGTTAGTGTGTTTTAAGACGCACAATGTTAAGCACGTCAGTAAACGCTAGCTGGCTAATGCTAGCATGCTGTGAAGTGCCGGTGTTGTGCCCCACCGGCTACAAACAAACGTGTGTTTTATTATAAAGTTCGGCCCTTCACCGCGGCGAATCGATCGCTTTGATCCACTTCTTCCTTAGTATCACTTCAGTCTAGAATGAAAACTTAAGTATGTTTGGAGTTTATCCGATTTAAACAGTATAACAGAGCAGAAACGGCTGTCATTAACATGGCCCGGAAGAGGAAGTGCCCAAAATCCGGGAACTTCCGGTAAGCGTGATAATCCCCAATAGGGGGCCGATATATCGTGCATTCCTAATTACAGAAAACACCTGATTGCAGTAATTGCCTCAAAGAGTTGATCAACTAAATTTTAGATCAGAGTCCCATCATGCTCGTTTTCGTCCTTTTTTTTTTTCTTTTTATAATTCAGTTGAGCCACAATTCAAAATCAATTACATGATTTTATAAAAAAAAAAAAAAATTATGTACTGTTACTTTTGTCAATTTCATCTTATTTCACTGACCGCTAATTTTTTCCATCTTTAATGGGAGGGTGTCTAAAATACTGTACAAGCATGCAGCGCTGCCCTGACCTGAGCCACATTACAGCGAGAGCTGAACACAGGATTCCACATCCCCATCATAACATGTCCTTAAGGCACCCAGGACAGATCTACTCTGTCATTGCAGACCACTTTTCAACAGCAGTGATACAACAGCTCTCTAATTAGCCTTATTTAAAGGTTACTAATCTCAGCAAGACAAATCTCAGTGACAGACACACACAATAGTCTCTCCTCCGTAGCGTTCCCTGTTTGGAGCTTCTGAGTCCTGCAGACATCGACTGTGGTTCGTTAAACAAAGCATGAGTGTGTTTGTGAGCATGTTCGGTTGTGAAGTGTGAAACCAGTGGCCACAAAGCTGAATCTGTTACAGCAAACAGTGATAGTGAAAGTGTTTGTCAGAAAGTGTGTGTAAATACTGCAGGTATTATTTATGAGCGTGTGGGTGTGTGTGTCTGTCTGTCTGTCACCCAGTAACTTGGTGAGGTTTGCGCAGAAAGCCCTGTGATAACACAACCTTAAAGACTGTGATTAGGAGGAAAACTGAGTGCACTCACACATAAACACAGTCACACACACACATGTTTGTTTTTCTATCCCTGTGGGGTATATCCATTGACATAACGCATTCTTTAGCCCCTTACCCTAAACCTATCGCCCATAACTGATTGCCTAAACCTAACCCTTGTCCTAACCCTAACCAAATTCTAATTGTAAGTTAATCTCTAAATCCTAATCTTGAACCTCAAAATAAGGGCAAGACGTCCCCACGGTGATGGTAAAAATCCGGAACATGGTCCCCACAATGTTGTAAAAACATACACACACACACACACACACACACACAAAGAGACTAGATCCAAAACAGCACTTGTGCATACACACAAACCACTTAACAGCTGCTGCTCACATGAAAAACTTACACAAACCAAAAAACACAGCATGCACTCAATCTTACACGTGAACTGTGAAGTAATCCACGTCTGGTTGTTACCTGAAGGTGAGTTTGCAAGGCACGTCGTAATGAAGAATGGCTCATAATGCAACGGGAAAGTCCAGCCAAACGTGCACACACACACACACACACACATCCCTGACTGCCTCAGCCAGGCTAAATTCACATAAGAGGGTTTTTGTTTGAGAGTAAAAACACATTTATACGAGTTAAAAACTACAGAAAGTCAGAATCAATGTCACATTTTTAATTCAATTAATTCAAAGGCATATGCCATCCCTGGGTGAAACTGAGCCTCCCCCCGCAGTCCCCTGAGTTGGACAAGTGGGCAGAAGTGTTTTCTAGCTGAGAGTCATTCTCTGAATCTGGCAGCACTGACTTTAGCTTAGCTTAGCATAGTTGCTGTAATCTGGTGTTTCCAACTAGCACCACTCAGCGAAAGTGAACTAATTAACTCGAGATTTTTCTCCAATTACGTTTCGTGACCCGCACATTCTGGTCGAGTACAAATGACAAGCCGAAAGGACATGAAAGGACTGACTAGGCGGCATTCAGCAGGGGAACTATATGCTACGGAAGTACAGGCCAATCACAGGCAAAGCGCCGCAAAGAGTAGCAAAGGCCGGGTTGCCACCGGATGCTGCGCAAGTTATAAGACCTACACTGAATTATATAGATCTTGTGTGTGCCCTGTGTTGGACTATGAGGCAGGAGTATGGGGTTAGAAACCAACCTACTGTGAAAAAGTTCAGAAAAGAGCTCTAAGGTACATTTTGGGTGTGCTGAAAACTTCTCCTCAGTTGGCGATGTGTGGAGACATGGTGTGGGAACCATGTGAAGTGAGACATGTTTGTGATATGTTACGGTTGTGGAACAGGTTAATCAATATGTCGAACACAAGACTGATCAAACACACGTTCCATGGGGATCTCTCTAACACATGGAGTAGGCAGATGGAAAAAATCTTTGACGAGGCAGATCTCCAGTACATATATACAGATGCAGGCATGAAAAAGTTTCCCTTTTTGCCAACTGCCAGTCACTTATCACCAACTTGTCTGCTAATTCCATCGCACAGAGAAACGCCCACGTTCCACGGGGGAACGATTTCAGAGCATAAATCAACAAGGACGTCCAAGTTTGGACATCGTGCGTGATGACGTATTCGTGGGGGAGAAATTCTTCAGCCTGTGATAGTGCAGTAATTGTGTAATACTGCACCACTTCTGGCAGAAAAAGGGCGGAACTTTTTCATGCCAGCATCTGTAGGAACAAGTTAAAATGTAACGTAGGATTTTATTTTGGAGTGCATAAGCATAAATGGTCAGAAGGAGTCTTGTATAAGCTGAAGTTGAGAACATATTTTTGATAAAAGATCTCTATGGTCTGGAGCCCTGTGTCATGTTGAACTTGATTAGAGCTCAGTACTATTCGGTCCCAGAGAAAGAACACATATGTAGTCTGTGTCAGTTAAATGTTGTTGAAAATGAACTACATTTTGTATTTTATTGCCCTTTATATCATGAGTTGAGAAAGTAATTATTCAGTAAATTGTCTGATGTAGATGTACAATTGTTTACAAAGTCCAATGAGGACAGACTTAAAATGCTGAAGACACGACCTTCACTTCCAGTAACTTTGCCATACAACAACACACAAAGACAAAATCAGTAGTTCTGTGCTGTTAGGAGTCAATCAGACTTGTATTTACGTAAATATCCAATGTTAAAGAGACATGGCTAAGTGCTATTAGCTTTTTACTAGCGAACCTAGCCTCCATGACGTGACGTCAGCAAGATAAAGAGTTGCGATCCGCTCATTGATTTTCATGTATAATCTAAGCCGTGGAAAACATGAAAGATGCTCCAGAACAACTAGATTGGAACTGGTTTGTGTGGTGGATCATCAGCCAGTTCAGAAGAGTGATGATGATGATGCTGAGGAATTTGGGGACAACAAATTTTACAAGCTGTAACAGAAGTAGAACTGTAGTCAGCTGCCTACAGTATGTCTCCAGCCCCAAGTTCGCTAGGTTTAGCTAAAAGCCTGCAATGCCGACACACCGAGCGACTCAGAACTGTAAGGAGCTGCACGGGTCTAACATAGAGCCAGACGTGACAGAGGAGAGGCACTCATTCCCTGTGTTAGCTCACAGCTAACTGGCTAATGAATTAGCTCATGGCTAATGGCTAGCCGCGAGCTGGCCGTGGCAAATAATTAGCCTTTAAAAAATTAGAAGACAACAACTTCCATGGTTCCAGTCAAGTTTTAAATAGTTCCTGTTTCTGAAGATGAGGATGGAGGAAAGGATGAATCTTTGGAAACAGCTGGAGGAGATCTGATGATCGGAGAGGTCCTCATATAACCGAGCAGCAGCTGTCTGTCCATACAGTACCTGTTTGACCGATCTGATGAAGCAGCGGTGGTTGAAAAAGAATATTCCAGCAGACATGACTGCAGTTCCATGTGCTAGAAGCCTCAACAGCTCCAGTAAACAGACGCTGTAGACAGAAGAGACGTGCAGAGGCTCCTACTGCTACCTACTGCTACCGGTAAGTCCGACCTGCTGATTTATCCTCTTCAAAATAAAATTCTGGACCTGTTGGAAACTTAAACAAACTAATGCAGTTAATACAAGCTTTTAAACATTAACTGGCAATACAATTTGAAGGCTGAATCGTTACTGTTTGTCCGTAAAACTGGAAAAGGAACTTAAAATCTACAATGAAGCCATTGACTTCAATGTTAAATAAGCTGCAAAGACTCTCTGGCAGACGTCACATCCGCTTTCAACTAACAGCGCCACAGTCTGGTCAGATGGGCTGAAATGCAGCAATGTTTTCTAATAACTCATCTATGCAGCTGAGCCTGTTGTTGCTACATAGAACATTGTGAACATTTTGATCTATAAAACATGGCAAAAAATGTCAAAAACGTGTCATCAGCACTTCAAGTATTTGTTCAAGTACAAACCAGTTTATTTGGCTCACTTTTTGGTAGGTGCTCGGTCGCAACGCAAGAGGACACTCTTTGTACCACTTCAGGTTGGGGAGGCAGACACCCTCTCTACCTTTAAGATCAGGCTTAAAACCTTCCTTTTTGATAAGTCTTATAGTTAGGGATGGTTATCCATCCCTTAGTTAAGCTGCTATAGGTTTAGACTGCTGCGGGACATCCATGATGCACTGGGCTCTTTCTCTCCCACCATCTCTGCTTCTCCATGTAGAAACCTGGGACAGTATTGCATCATTAACTGTGTTCTCCTCTCTCAGCAGATCTGGCTGGATAACGTTGCAGTGTTTGTTGGTCTCCCTTTCTGTCTTCTCCCCCCCCAGCCGGTCGAGGCAGATGGCCGCCCTACCTGAGCCGGGTTCTGCCGGAGGTTTTTCCTCCCTGTTAAAAGGGTGTTTTCCTTCCCACTGTCGCCACCCCTCCATGCTGGCTCAGGATGGGGGATTGGACCGGGTCAAGTCAAGATTCGATCCAATCTGTTGGTTTCCTTAACCAGACTATTATGAATCTGACCTGAACTTTTCTCTGTTTAAGCGCCCTGAGGTGACACTGTCATGAATGGATGCTCTCCAAATAAAGCTGAATTGAATTTAATTGAATTGTTTGACATATTGTATGTTGATGACTGCCTACTATTTGTCTCGGTGTCTTGTAAGCCATGTGGGCTGGGCCCCTTCTGTGGTGCATGGCACGAAATAAGTGAATTGAAATAAAAACAAAAATAAAATAATAAATCCATGACTACTGTTGTATCCTAAAAAGAATGGACCCTTTAATCTTTGAAGTAAATGCACAATCCAATATCAATAAGGGTTACTTTTACGATTAAAAGGCTTTTATAATAATTATTTATTAAATAATTTGCTTCAAGATGGATTTTAAACACTATGCAGCTTCAAGTTAAAAATACTGCCTGAATACTCACGGTATGCACAACAAAAAGCATAAACTTGTATAATTACTTTTTTGGTTCTTACTTTCATTTCATTTGTTTTAACTCAGAGTGATGATAACTCCTACTTCGCTCCGCTCATAGTTTTAGGCTGAATCACACACAGCAGGTCTGTAAACCTTGAACACGTTTCAATCCCACATCAAATCTCACAGGTACCACATTCTTAGACCATATGTTGCTATAAAACTTGTCCATGATAAATGTCTCCTCAGGGTGCTTCCAGCAAAACAAATCTCCAAAACAGCAGAGATAGTTAAGTGCAGCTTTCAGTTTTATGATACAAACAGAATTCAGTGTTTACATTTTAAAACCCTACAATCCCCACCAGCTCTGCAAGGGTCTGCAGGGCACCAAAATGGCCAACCTCCTGTTCCCATGGACTTTAACTACAGGCTGCAGCAGAAAATGACCACTCTCAGCCTGCCTCGGCCGCCCTGCATGGCGACAAACACCCTGGAGACCCGTGATTGGCGGGATGCTGACAGATGACTGCGATGATTGGTGAGGGCCGTAATTCAGGCTGTAATTTGCAAAGTGGAAATGTAGGTGACTGAGTTGGTGTGCATGCGTTAAAATGTTTGAGTATGAGACCAGGGAAGGCTCATAGTCAATTTGCAAGATCTTAGATAGCTTTGCTTCTTCCTTCTTCTTCTTCTTACCCTACTGTTTCCTGGCGTTATGAAACTTAATGACATAATTTATTTTATTTAAACCCCCCTCCCGCTTCCTGCGGTTAAAACTTTGTCAGTGTGAGTTGCTGACTTTGTTTAGGTGGATAATTACAGTTCAGTTTAATTCATGATGGGGTTACTATGGAAACATGGTCAAAGTTCATCATTTGTTGTGGATTCAGGAAAAAGTGAACATCCAGTTGTCATCACACTCAAATGTGTCATTGTATAACCTGTATGTGACTTTGTCCTTGGGGTTAAATTGTGTGTTTTTAGAAACATGACTGTGTGTGAGAGAGAGAGAGAGAGAGAGAGAGAGAGAGAGAGAGAGAGAGAGCAGAGGTTAAATGGCAAAGAACCAGGCTTTTCTCAGGGAGGAAATGGTGGTAAGAAAAGAGGAAGTCTCTCCTCATTTTCATTTACAGCCAAGAGATAGCTTTCCAGCTGCAGTGCTGAAAGATAGGGAGTTCAACACACACACACACACACACACACACACATCCAAATGCCTCCACCTGTTTCTTGGTCAGGATCGATAGCGTTGATGCTTGGGAGAGAGGGAGGGGAGATTGTGAAGAGGGTACATGGCCCAGGGGACACGTGGATGTCAGAGGCACTTTGATCCTCGTTACACTCTTACACTCTCTGTAGTTCTCCGGGGGAGTCCTACATCCCCTTTTCCCCTCCGAGGTCGGCCCCCAGCTCTAGTTTTCATCCTCGGGGGGGCAGGTGAATCAGATACCAGACCATCAGAAACACAGTGGGACTGCAGTAATTGTTGTTACGAGCCAGGATGCATGAACACAGCACGACGGGAAGAAGACATTTGTATACAGTATATAAGCAGTACTCGAGTTGCGGGGGGATGAGGGAGGATGGCACCCCCCCTGAAATAAAAATGATCAAAATCATCCCCCCCTGTAAAACTGCCATCCTCCATTCCATCCCTTCCCTTTTTACAGTAAATCCTGTAAATATAACCAATACTCATATATCTGTTTTATTATCAGAAAGTAGTGCAGATGTTGAATAAAGAAATGAAATCTGAAGACACTGGGGCACGCAAACATGCAGTGACGCAATATGATTGGTTGATGCCCGATGCTAGAGGGAGCTGCAGAAGCCGCAGCAGAGACGGACATCTTTAAGGATTAACTGCGCTGCAATGTCAGCACGGCCAAATGCCACAATGTCATGTCGGAGAGTATTTTAAAAAGACAATAATCACAGGTGAGCAATGACTCAAGTCTCAGAATCTCATCAGTACTTTTGATCAATCTATACAAAAGTCGCTAAACTCGCCACAAGCTGCACAATAACAACAGCTGGTTTGTTCAGCTCGCCGTGTTGCTCGCAGGACTTGTCATTCAGTCAGGTTAGATTCAGGTTTATGAGCCTGACAACTATAACAGATATTTACTGTTCACATTGGACAAAGGTTTGTCTCAAATATTTAGTAATGAGGAATTATTCTGTCCAGCAGGATCGCCTACAAACCGGCAAATATCTGCCTGAGCTCCGCTGGAACGCAAAGCTCATACTTCTACATGTCCAATTTTAAAAATTCCAACTGTTGGGGGTAGCTGGTGTCTAAAATAAGAAGTGAAAGTGGTTTGGAAGCAGCATGTGGTCTCCCCTGTGAAGCAGTAGCTTACTTTCCCCAATTGCAATATCTCTGTGAGAAAAGCTTGAAACTGTGATTTTAAACTTCTGCGCATCTGATCTTAAAGTCTTTGGTTTTGGTGATTTTGTTGTTGTTTGTGTTGTGAGGAGAGAAAGTTTTTTTTCCTTTATTTTTTTCTTTTAAAAATTCCATTTTCTTTTTCTTTTTCTATTTTCTTCTATTTCTCTTTTTTTTTTTTTCTTTTATAGCCACTATGATTTCTCCCCCCCCCCTCTCTCTCTTTTTTTTCCCCCCTCCCCTCCCCCCCTCCCTTTTTGTAATTCTTTCTTCTGTTTTAATTAAAAAAATTAACTCCGGGCCCTTCTTTTTTTTTTTTTATTTTCTCTTTCTTTTATTTTCTCTCTTATTTCCCCTTTCTCCTTACTTTTCTCTTTCCCCCCCTCTTTCTCTTAATTCAATAAATTTTATAATAATCTCTCTCCCTTCTCCTATCTCCCCCCCCTATTTTGTAAGTTTTCTTCTTTCCCCTTTAAAATTTTTTTTTTTTTGGGGTTTTTTATATAGTAATGCACAACATAAACTAGTTTTTTCTGCTATCCCTCCTCCTTTAAAATTCCAATGGTCGGGGGTAGCTAGTGTCGGAAATAAGAAGTCAAAGTGGTTTGGAAGCAGCCTCTCTCCTGCAAAGCAGCAACTTTCTTTCCCCAATCACAATTAAAAGCTGAAAACTGGGATTTTGGTAAATGAAACATATTTTGCATAAGGCATGACGTTCTGGTGGGTTACTGGTATTCCAGACAAATACCAGCTTCATCGTGCATGACTCGTGTTGATCAGGTCTTTGTTTAACAATGTTTACTGTTAAAGATTTATATACCCCCCCCCCCCCCCCGCCCCTGTTTTTTTTTTTTTTTTTTTTTTCTTTTTTTCAAATAATTTTAAACAATGACTTTGCTTCAGAGTTCTCTTGTGGCTTTTTAGTCAAATCCTTTGGCTCATAGATTATCACAAACTGCGTGAGTGCCAATTTTAGCCCAGATTACACAAAATTAATTTATTGAGTTGAAATCATTTGGTCTCCCCCAGTTTAAAAATCCCATTTTGCCCCCGCTTCATGCTGCTATATTGTTTTCACCAATAGGACTCGTCAGCTAACATCTTCACTTATTTTTGTTGCCTAAGATGTTGCAGCAGATTAAAGAGAAATCTCAATGAATTTTCCACCCCCTGAAACTTTTCAACTCGCCTACTGTGCAGTATATAAGAACCTGAGGCTGGCCAGGCTTATATGTACTAACATGTACTGTATTGCCTTTTCAGTTCCAGGTCATGACATCTCTGTTAAATGAATTTAGGCTGAAAGTTACACAGAACATTGTCATGGACCAGGTAAGTAGTTCTGGAGTCAGGTCCATCTCTTGCGCCTCCCTTTTGCCTTCAAAGCAACACTGATGAACTTTGGCAAATTTTTTGCACTTAGGTGCCTTCTGACGACGGCTAATACAGCATCCATTTGCGTCCTGTCTCTTCTCTGAGACCTCTCCAGCCCGTAAAAGTCAGTCTGATGTTGATTCTTGTCTTATCTCTTGCTTTGTCACTTTGTCACTTTCTTTTCTTCACATCCTCCAATAATGTCCTTTGGGTTTCTCATGGTGTGCATTTAAAGTGTGTGCTGATATCCAGTCACTAACGTGACGAGGAGTTGTAAAGTCAATCCATTGGATGGAAAAAAAAAAGTTATTTCAAAGGTTGTTGATGCTTCAAGACAACAGCTCCAGAAATGTGCATAAAGCATGACAGTATTAGCAGAGTTTTCAGGTTGGAAATGTGGCTTTAAAAACCCTAAATGGATGTGTTGGTAAGTTTACATCATCTATGTCTATGCTTCATATTCACCATGTGGATTGTTGGCAGTTAGCTTGGTTTAGCATCACGACTGGATGTTGGGGAGCCCTGACTGTACATTTACTAGTGTTGTATTCAAGACCACACCACCAAGACCAGGACATTTCCGAGACCAGGGACTGAGGACAAGGCATTGTACAAGACTGGGTAATGTCTTGGTATCAGTCCCTGGTCTTGGGGATGTCTTGGTCTTGGTGCTTGGTCTCAGTAATGTTTAGGGATGTGTACTGAGTACAGGTATTGTTTGGTACTGGTTCCAAATCTTAACAATGCCAGGGCACCGTTAAGATTCTGGACAAATGATATCAATACTTTGTGAACATCTCCATAACCGTTGTGTAATCATTACACCATCATGTAATTATCGTGACGGAGACAGACACACGTCCCTTATTCTTACAACTGTCCTTTACCTACCTCTATGTCCAGGCCTCTCAATGCCATCTGAACAAGTGTTTAATATCTTTTAACATCTTTTAATGCTTTTATTACTCTAAATTATAGTATCAATAAGGGCATTGATAAACAGCGGTATCCATAAGGAATACCAATATTGGTATTGATAAAATCATAACAATAAACACCACTGGTAATGTCCTGGTCTTGGTCCCTGGTCTCTGTAATGTCTTGGTTTTGGGGGTGTGGTCTTCACTACATAACATTAACTTTACTGAATATAATTTCCTTTACATAAAAGACAACTTTGTGTCTGGTAGAACCAACTTGTGCCACAACAACTGTTAAAAATAGCTTTAAAAAGGTTCTAAGCACTTAAATATAATTCTTGAAAAGGCATTTTCAATTCCAGGAGGAAAGTGGAAACCTCCGCGGGGCTTTTGAGCTGCTTTGCTACCTTCACCCTCATCCTGCTTCTTTATTTTATCCACTTGAATTTGAAAAATGTAAGGCAAGGAAGATGCTATTTGTACACATAGCATCTGAGCAAACATCTCAGGAGCTAATGCTCGTGGCGAAGTACTCCAACGTTGGCTTGGTAATCAGCTGTACAGATTTATTTTTTGGGACCCGTCAAAATTGATAAAACAATTATTTATATGCTATAAAAAAAATGGGGGTAAAATTGATACTTTTATTCTGCACCCCTATAGATGTTCTGTGGGCGTAAACAGCCATGGAAAAAACTAAAAGACCAACTTTGTTATCAAAAATAATGGTTATGCAATCGAGTACCAACTGTGGTGTGAATCATGTGACTAAAAGAGACAAAAAAAAAAAAAAAGATAGAATACCTAAAAGCTGTTTTTGGCCGTTCAATGCCATGAAAAACTTAATAACCAAAATTACCTATTTCATATCAGTTCTGAAATCAAATGCTTATGAGCTATTTTTTTTTGTTATCATTATATTTGTCCAGATAAATGTATTTTTAGTAGTACCAGAAATTAAAATGACCAATTAATATAAAAAAACAAGGGTGGTCTCCTTTTTTTTCCCCCATGGCTGTATTTTTTTTTTTTTCAAAAATATTGTTTTGATGAAAAATTGTCGTCATCACCTTTAATCATGTCTGTTTGTTAAAGACTGCTGTTAATTATTATTATGCTCCATAGACAAATTAAAAACTGGAAATCTGAAAGGAACTTGACCTCTTTTAATTGAAGTTTTCCTTCTCTGTGGTGGAACAGCAACGTGTTGATGCAACAGTCTGTATGTTGCCTTGTTCTTTGCTTTATGCATCACACTTTACTTTCATGGTCATGATAGAATCTCCCATATGTGCACATTTGCTTACCAACAATTTGCCTGGAACATCATTCTAACCCAGTGTACATGTATAAGGCCAAAAATATTTTCAGATGCATATGTAGAGACATGCATGTACACATATGGATACTCACGTACACACAATCTTGTAAAGGTAATTCAGTAACATTAGCGTGCCTGAGCATAATCAGATTTATGACTTGCATGGTTCAGACAGAGTTGAAATGTGTTCAGGTTGAAACTGAAGAAGCCTGTCAAAGCGACCACAGCCAGAGAAAAAGAAACAGACACAAAGGAGCACAAGAAGTCAAAGCAAAATCTGCACATATGCATTTTTAAAAGTGCCCTTGTGTGTGGGTTAACCGTTTCAACAACGGTCAAGGGAAATGGACGTTTCAGATGATGGAAAGTGAGATAAGCAAACCGATAGAGAGACGAAGAGCAAAACAGAAAGACACAGTCCGGCATGGAGAGGACAGCAGGACGAACAGTGCATCCATTGTCCGTGTGGCCTGGTTAACATTTTAATGAAGGAGCCACATCCAGAGCCCTGCCACAAACACTGACCCACACAATGATTAACACTCAGCAAATACACCGAGACAATGCTGCCGCTAACGGGAAACTCACTGACATGAACACATATGGACGTACTGTGGAGCCGTGCCAGTAAAACACACACAGGGAGGCACTCGTTCACATAAAACCCTAACTGCTAACACAGCGGTCCATGAAAATGAAGATTTAAAGGTTTATTCCCATTTATTATGACGTAAAATTGCACCAATTTTAGCCTCTTCCATTAGGTTTTATATAAAATGCACTGCAAAGATCTGGTAACAGCTGAACTGGAAAGAAACGTGGAGGAAAAGCAAGTTTAAGTGAAGCAAACAAGACTGCATGTAGACAAAAACGCTACTAAAAGTTTATGTAAAATAAACTTGGTTAAATTTGAGATTTGTGTGTAGTTTTTCAAAACTGGACCAACAGTGCTACATTAACATTGAGACATTCAGCAGAAGCTTTTATCTAAAGCGGCTCAGCTTCCGACTTTACAGTGTTATCAGTCACATAAACATTCATTATAAAATCTATTTCAAGGGCAATCTGGAAGCAGAACAGATGAACAATACAAAGAAAGCTTGACTTAGACATGTTAGGATGTTAGAGGTGATGAGGAAGTGGTTTTGGAAAAGATGAGTCTTCAAGGTAGAAGCTCTGGTGTTTTGTAGCTTCGTCTACCATCATAGAACCACAACAGACATCATCCTTGTAATAATCGAATAATGTTCATAGTCTTTATACTTCGTAGGAATTAGTGGGTTTAATTTATTATCAGACATGTACTACAGTGGTGTACAAAAGTTTACAAGCCCTCCCATTAAAGAAAAGGCTAAATTCACAATGATAATTCAAATAACAAGAAACTGAAAAAAGTAATAAGAAATAAAAATTTACTAAATTATAGTTTAGTGATATAAAATATTGATTTTGAATTATGGTTTTAAAAATGATTAATGATAAAAAACAACAACAAACAAACAAAACTGTCCCAGACAAATTAGAGCACCTTGCTCATGAAGAATAAACCAACACACCTGTCAACAGGTGCAGACGTCTGATTGGACGTTACACAAAACTCCTGATTGCAGCAACTGCCTCAAAGTGTTGCTCAATAAATTTTTAGATTAGGAGCCCCATCATGCTTTTTTGCGTGTTGTATTTTTGTTTGTTTTTAATATTTCTGTTGAATCACAATTCAAAATCAATGCCACAAATTCATAAAATTCTTTATCTGTTGTTCCTTTTGTCAGTTTAAACTTATTTCACTGACAGCTGATTTTTTCCATCTTTAATGGGAGGGGATGCAAACTTTTGTAGCCTACCTGACATGTTTCAATAACAGTTACTGTCTAAACTGTTTCAGACATAGTGCATATCTGATAATAAATTAAACGCACTTATTTATGAGACATTATTCTCATTTATAAAAAAGGAACATAAGCTAGCTGGATTAAATTTAAATACTCAGGCCCCTGCAGAGTGACAGCAAAGTTATTAATGGCAAGTATTAATGACTAACATCTGATTCAGGCTTTAGTACAGAGTAGAGCACAGTCAGGTTGTGTGTGGAGTAAAAGGGATCAGTTTTGGCTGATTTAAATCAGATGTTCTTACCAATCTGTAGGGGATTTACTGCAGATACTGTGAGACCCACCAGAGGAGCACTGCAGTTATTAAAATGAGAGATTTTGGTTAAAATTGCACATCATGAACAAGAGAAATAGACAACGTGGTTGGTCATCAGACCTAAATCCATGTCAAGGTGTTATGCTCCTCAGGCCGTTTTTAGAGGCCCAAACTCAGCCTCATCATCCCACACAAAGTACAAGTTGTTAAATATGTTGTCAGGGCAACCAGGTGATGAAACAGTTGTTGCATTTCACGGTGACAGTGCCCTCTGATGCTCTTGAATCGGGACAGAGGCTCAAGATGAGTGATGGGGTAGCAGGAAAGCCCAGAATATGTTGGTGTCATGTGATGCACGTCAAAACAGCTGTCGCTGTTATTCCACCATCACGCCTCATAGGTGTACAGCAAAAACACGACCCCCTCCCTACTTGTACATCCATCCTTGCTCCCTGAACAGTCTGTTTCCATGGTGCTTCAGCTGTTCTTGTCCTTCGCTTTTACAGCAGCCCTGCCTCATTTCCTTTAAATTTACAGAATGTAGGGTAAGATGCCCCAGGTTATTTTCAAATGGCTTAACTTGTATGAAAACAGTTACAACTGGGGGGGGGGGTTGATTTATTTTGACAGTGAATTGTTTATCCCCAAAATCCCTTGAGATTGTGAACTGGTGCTGTACAAATGAAGCTGAATTAACCAATTTCATAAGTAGCTGGATTGACTGTTACCAGGTTTAACTTACCCGAACATTTGCAATTCTGATAGTTATTGATTCAGTAATTCAACTCAGGGTTTTCCATCTTGACCAGGGCGCACTTACATAAATTATAATCAGAAAATATGAAGTGAGTTCGTCATGAGCTGTGAGTAGTGACCAAAAGAACGAGATCGCAGGTACAAAATGAGTTTCCTCCACAGGGTAGCCGGGCTCTCCCTGAGAGATGGGGTGAGAAGCTCGATCATCCGGGAGGGGCTCAGTCGCTGCTCCTCCACATCCAGGAGAGCCAGATGAGGAGGCTTGGGCATCTGGTCGGGATGCCTCCTGGGCGCCTCCCTGGTGAGATGCTCCGTGCACATCTCATCGAAAAGAGACCCTGGATTAGACTCGAGACACGCTGGAAGGACTACACATCTCGGCTGGCCTTGGATCACCTCGGGATCCCCTGGTGGATGTGGCCAGGGAGAGAGAAGTCTGAGCATCTCTATTCAGGCAGCTGTTCCACCTTGCATGGACCCGCTTGTGCTGGTGGTCCAGTCCCTGTATGTCGTAAGGTATTGAGGGGATCCAGTTTGGTGTCCTCAGGATCGGGTCTCTGCTCTTTGCTGATGATGTGGTTCTGTTGGCCTAATCTGGCCGTGATCTCCAGCTCTCACTGGGGCGGTTTGCAGCCAAGTGTGAAGCAGCTGAGATGACAATCAGCACCTCCAAATCCAAGGCCATGGTCCTCAGCCGGAAAAGGGTGGAGTGTCCTCTCTGGGTCGGGAATGGGGTCCTGCCCCAGTTAAAGTATCTTGGGGTCTTGTTCAGGAGTGAGGGAAGGATGGAGCGGGAGATGGACAGACGGATCGGTGCGGCGTCTGCAGTGATGTGGACTCAAAGCTCTCAGTTTATCGGTCAATCTACGTTTCTACCCTGTATGTCTCCCAGCTGGCCTGGGAACGCCTCGGATGAGCTGGCGGCTGTGGCCGGGGGGAGGGAAGTCTGGGCTTCCCTGCTTATGCAGTTCTCCCCGCGACCTGATTCCAGATAAGCGGAAGGAGACGGTACGGTAATACAAAAAGTGTACACATGATGCCGCCTTCACATTTCTGCCTGCCCCCTCATGTATGTATTCCTGAAGCCGACCTAAATGTCCTGAGTTTATGCCCACATTGGCTACGTTTACATGGGCAATAATTGATCTTTCCGATCGGAGCTTCCAGCTGGCATGTTTACATGGACAGGGGGAACGGTGATGCGATCGGTTGGATTTACTTGATGGACAGATATGTTCGTAATGCTTTTGACATGGCCAACGGCTCCTAGTTTGTAGGAAGAGTTTTCTTTTATAAATGTCTAATCTTTTGACCATTGAAATGCTCAATAATCATTAACTCTTTCAGTGGGGATCAATAACACAACCATATAACGAGTGTGTACTGGACCCGCGGCGAAGCACATGATCATGAACGGATCTGCTATGGATCCGGGGCGAAGGTGCAGCTACAGTTTTATGTCTGCGTATGCTCCACCTAACATCAGAATTTCCAGTCAGAACGGCGATCATCGGAGGATCCGTTCTGCTGTGCAAGTTGCCTCCGATGTGACTCCGCAAGGCGGCTTCAAGGCGAACAGCTGCCGCGGATCCGTCCATTTCCCAGCTCAGTCCTGTTCTGTTTGGCTTCCACCGTCTTCCCTGAATCTGCTACGTCACGCAGCCCCCACGTGGCTCAAGCATGCGCAGAGACAAAATTCCACAGAAATGATCGGAATGAGTGTTTGCTAATTTTTTTCTGCTGATCGGATTGTAAAAATATTTAAATTTGCAAATCAATCGGATTGAAAATTCTTTCCCGATCGGATCAACTGACATGTTTACACGACGCATTTTTATTCTGATTGGCGTTTGTTCTGATTAAAATTGGGCCATGTAAACGCAGTGATGTAGGTGACTGAGGGAGCCCACTCTGATTCTGGCAGCTGACTTGAACTGGAACATTTCAAATACAAAGACATGAAAATATGAAACGGTCGTTTTTTCCCCCAAGAAATGCAGTTGGATCGGCAATTTTGAAATTATGGTTGAAATGATTCCTTGAATTGCGGTGAAACAACCATAAAGACAAATACCACTAACATGGGGGTTGAACTCCAGCCCCCCCACACACACCATATTCCTCAATATACAGGAAGTGAAACAGTCGTCAAATGTTCAGACGCATACGAAGGACTTTCCTTTTGAATGAGGACAAAGGGAGGCCCCACCTTCCTCTTCCTCCTCACAGACACACACAAGTGATGTAGATCTGGAGGACATATGTTGAAGGGGCTACATAGGGGTTGTTTTCAAACCAGATCCAAATGCTTTTTATGGCATATAGCAGTAACGGGCCTATATATGTCAGCAAAGGTTCAGTGAGCTTTCTGCTTCCACTGTGTCGAATGCTCCCTCTTGCCGTCTAGCCTTTCCTTATCTTCCAGTTTTCTTTTTATCTTTCACTCAACCTCACAAGCACACGCACATGCACATACAGAAAACATAATGTCTTCTGCAGCTGTCTCTCAGGAGTAGGATGTGAAAGGGTGATATGATGAAGAGGGTGAAAGAGAAGAGAGGAAAGAAGGAGGAAGAGGAGGGGGAGTGAATCTTAAGGGTCATCACCACTGGAGTTGGATTCCTTCACACCAGTTGCTGAAAGCTGCACTCTGGGAACATGTGTGCATACAAACACACACGCCTCTATACACTACTTGTGTACTGACATGATGGTGTACTCCAGGGATAGGGGGTGGGGCCAGGTCTGACCAGGTGGGTTTCATCACGCACACCTTGTTCTGCAAACAGTAGACCCCACCTCATTAGACAAACACACAGGCTGCAGGAGTTTCTTACAGTTTTATCGATTGCTAAAACACAAAAAGCAAAAATTAGGCACCGTTTTCACAGCCTTTACTTCTGTCCCCTCAGTTTGTTACTACTTTAGATCTCCTTATCATATTAGAACTCTGACTTTCCGTCTTTACACTCTGATGTCAATTTCACATCACCCTGTTGTCAAAACACAACACACAATTTTTCAGGTTTGCACACATTTCTCACATACAATCTCAAAGCATCAATCCACAACACACAAAGATTCAAATCTCTAAACTTTCGGGTCAGACGAGCAATTTGCAACCAAGGACTGCAGCACAAAAAGGGGCTTGACCCTCTGTTTTGTTTGATGAGCAATGGAGAACGGAGACAACGGTCAGAGAAGGAGAGGAGTGGGGAACTCTAGCTCGATGATTCCCCGTCAGGTCCGACCCAACGGTTGAATAGAGAATCAAAGGCAATGCACTGGGCGGCGCCCGTTATCAGCAATCATTCACTACTTTAGAAAACTGCCATAATCCTTGATGCTTATGCTTGAATGGGAGGGAAATTTTAAAATAAGATGTTTTGACTGAAACTTTGTGTGATGTTTTATGTTTGTCTATGAGAGAAGTGGGCATTGTCTTTGATTCAGTGTTTTCCATTGCTATAATTGTGCTCTGAGTTTTGCTCTTCAGTGATCTGTACATGCTTAGTAGTGTTCAGCCAAAGCTTAGTTGTGTTTCTGTAATGAATGGTATGTGTGTCACGAGAAAATATGGCTGTGTTTACCAAATGAAAACACAGTTCCATTTTGTTCACAGGTTAAGAAATTTTATGGCATAGAGTTGTTTTGGAAGGGATACAGCAGCGAGTGAGCGGAGGAGGGTTTTCCCACAGAAATGAAAGAGTGCAATCTACTTGCAGACTCGTCTAAATCCTCTAGTTATGATTGCAAAACCAGGACACCTAATTAAAAGTATGTTCCCCTTTTTCTTTATAATAACCCCTCCTAAATTAATGAATCTCAGCACGCTTATAGAGCTCACTTTACCACAAGATAAGAGCAGATAAAGTTTCAAAACAGCACAGTGAGAGGGGATGCAAAGGTTAGAAGGTGTAGTGTAACACCAGAGTTGGCTTCCCTCCCATTAGTGCATTCCAATAACATCCTGGATCCAAGACTCATGCTGGCGCTACTTAAACTGCAGATGCCATGTTTATGTAGAATATGAGGGGACGTGATTGCACGGCCATTTATTAACTCCAATTCCAAAAGTTATGGGTGTTGTGTTAAATATATATATGTATATATATATATTTATATATATATATATATAAAGGGTTATGGGTAAAGTGGGACAGTTCAGCTTAATCTTTACGTGTTTACTTGTGTTACTAAAAATCACCATTGAGCTCATCATCGGGCAGCATGAAATTAAAACAAAAAGGTTCTGTGTGGATGATGTAGATGTTTGGTTCATAATCAGAATTTACGATGAGGTTGCATTTTTAAAAAGTGTCCCAGATTACCCGTAATCACCTTATACTGTAAACATATATATATATATATATGTATATGTATATAAGTTGTGGAAAAAATTAAGATCCCACCCTTGTTTTCTCATATTTCTCTGTCATTTTAGTACTATTAAAAGTACATTTGTCTAGACAAATATAATGATAACAAAATATATATATATGTAAGGGATTATGTATGGAACGCAGGTCACCATGGGGAAATAGTGACAGACAGGGTGAATGCATACCTGCATAATGACCTGCGTTCCATACATTATCCCGCTTATTATACGGCTACTTGCAAAAACTAAATTAAAGTCTTCTATTTTTTCAAAGGTCAAATAACTTTCTGATGTTTAAGCTCAGATTAGCATATTCCCCCGCAGTCGGGGCCAGGTCGGGGGAACTTGTTGCTGGAATGGCAGCTGGAATTTGGGCTAGCACCGGCTATTTCTGTAGGTTGAACCGGACATTTCCTTCTCTGCTGTTAGCTGTATGCGTCTTACCACCGGTCTTCTTTTTGTCTTTTTCGTTTTGGGGAGGGTGAATCCTTAAACTCCGCCTGGACCCAGAGCTCAAAATCTCCACACTTGCGGAAGACGTTCAAATTAATTGGGAAGTCATCCATTTTCGGTCACGAGGTGTCGCTACGTGCTCGCTTGCTGTAGTCACCGGACTACTTGCGGAGGGATATTAGGATCACCGCAAGACCACAGGTTTAAAAAAGGGGGAAAAAATCCATTGCCATTGACAGCGGTCATTATACTAAAATAATGACCGCTGGAACGTTGGGAAAACCCGTTCAAGTAAACGGAGCATTCAACAGCATCTAAAGATATAATAATTATAAACAGCCGTCATCAAAATTATTCATACCCTCCAATTAAATAAAATGCTAAATTCACAATATTAATTCAAATAACAGGAAACTAAAGAAACTATTAATAAATAAAAATTTACAAAATCATAATGTAGTGAAAAAAATTATTGCTTTTGAATTGTGGTTGTATACATATATATATATATATATATATATATATATATATATATATATATATATATATACCTTGACATATTAGAGCACTTTTCCCATGAACATGGACTAACCCCTGTTAACAGGTGCAGACGTCTTTTTGAACATTACAGAAAACACCTGATTGCAGTGATTGTCTAAAAGTGTTGCTTAACAACATTTTAGCTTCGAGCCGCATTCTGCTTGTTTATATGTTATTTTTTGTGTTTGTTTTCAATATTTATGTTGAACCACAATTCAAAATCCGAATTTCATAGAAGTTTTATTTATCATCACTTTTGTCAATTTCAACTTATTTAGCAGACAGATGATTTCTTTCCTTCTTTAATTGGAGGATATGAACACTTTTGAGGATAATTGTATATATGATGTGTCCTTATTTTTATTATTATTAATAATAATAATAATAATAGCGACTGGGAAATTTCCTCTCTGCATTTCTGTGCATCTCTGCATGAAGCAGTGAGCTACCAGGCCCGGTTCCAATGCCTAAGGAGCATTTGGGGGTTAAGGACGTTGCTCAGGGGCACAGACTGGTTCACCTCAGTTGCCAGCCCACCAGGACCTTGAACCAGGTCCTCCAGATCCAAGCCCACATTTATAACCACTACAAATGATTATTACTACTATTTTTCAGTGTTAAATCAGCACTTAACGAGTCAAATTTAACACTGTATGCGAGTGTTTTTGTTCATTATCAGAATTGGTGTTGAATAAATAGAATTTCAGAGTAAAATTAACTCACAATTGAGTTCAAATTTAACACTGGGGGTTTGACTGCCCTCTTGTACCATAACCTGATAACAAAGAAAAAAACTTATTTCCGAGTACTTTAAATTGCTTTTTTTCTGGCCATGCTGTCGTTTCTTTGCATAAGTAAGATCAGTAATGTAGGACTGACTCCATTAATGACAACACTGATGTAAAGTGTGAATACTTCCAGTACTTTCAGAATACTCCATTCATCCATCAACCCTTGGAGATGTGGAACGTGTTGAAACAATCTGTTAAATCATTCTCCGTGGTAAACATTTACAATCACATCTGAGTATTTACAAATACTATGGGAGCATACCATCAAACCATGAACTTAATAACCCCTGAGTACTACGTGAAGTACTGTATTATGTAATGTAATTCTGTATGTGAGTCACTGTCATGGTACTGAGTGTTCTGCAGGAATGGAATGTCCTGCTCATCCATCAACACGTTCATTAAGCACACCTTTACCTGACACCCACAACCAGTTGGCACAGTTTACACAAAGATCCTGATTAAAGGAGCACATTCCCTAATCTTACCCACCCAAACTATCACAGCTAAATCTCCAAAGCCGACCCAAACCCAAGCCATATTCTTCACTTCATCCTAACCCTCCAGTAACCCTTGGAAGGTACGTCCCATTCTGGTAATCAGCCAAAATGGCCCTGCTCTCCAAAAAAAGAAAAGTCATATACTCACACTCAGACATGCTGTGTGCACATGAGTGTTTGCAGACACATTTCCTGTCTGGGAATAGGAGGCACATATCTCAACCACAGACATATACCGAGAGATTAACACAGGCTCACATGCTTTGAGGTTATTGTATAGATGCTATCTGCACAAAGTTGAGTCGGAGCTGCAGACACACATCAGTCATTTGCAGGGTTCTCGCAGGTTTCAGCAAGTTAAATTTAAGACCAACATGATGCAGTACCAGAAACGTTCAACTGATCTCAGAAATTCTTTTATTTATATTAGTTTAGTGATTAAAAGTACAGTATGTAAGAATTACTGACATGTAGGGGTAAAGATGGGTATTTGAAAGAAAAGATGTTTTCTTGGAGAAATGTTGCCTTGTCTGATGAGTCTCCATTTCTGCTACGAAATTCGGATGGTTGGCTCAGAATTTGGTGTCAACAACATGAAAGCATGGATCCATCCTGCCTTGTATCAATGATTTAGGTTGGCGGTGGTGGTGTAATGGTGTGGGAGAGATTTTTATGGCCCCTTAGTACCGATGTGGCGGTTTAACCACCACAGCCTGCTTCCAGCAGGATAACGCGCCGTGTCATAAAGCAGGAATCATCTCAGACTGGTTTTTTGAACATGACGATGAGTTCGTTTTACTCAAATGTTCTCCACAGTCACCAGATCTCAATCCAACAGAGCAGCTTTGGGATGTGGTGGAACGGGAGGTTCTCATCATGGATCTGCAGCAACTGCGTGATGCTGTCATGTCAATATGGAGCAAAATCTCTGAGGAATGTTTCCAGGACCTTGTTGAATCTATGCCATGAAGGATTAAGGCAGTTCTGAAGGCGAAAGGGGTCCAACCCGGTACTAGCAAGGTGAGTGTAATAAAAGATGTTGTCAACCTTCTGTTAGTGTTTCCTCTGTCAGTAACATCTTGGGATTAACCTCTGTGATAATTAAAACATTTTTCATTACATTCCAGAGTTATTGGACTCGTATTTAGCATTGACAGATTGATAAACCCTGTCCCTTCAAGATTTCTGCTCGACACTCACAGATAACGAGGCCTCGGTTGGTGTGGTAACGTGGCTTTCGGCGTGCTGACACTTCCACCAAACACAACGGTAGCAGGACCTCCGGTTCATAAGATCGAGGTGGAGTCGAGCAGACGGGCTCGAGCAGAACATCAATAACGGACGCCGCTATATACATACGAATCTGTTCAACACAACAGCGCAACCAGATCACCATTCTGCTGCTGCCATGCTGGACAAGACGAGTTTTTTTTTTTTAGTCATTTTCAGGTTTTGCATTTAAAGTTTAGAATTTCAGACATTTTTAGACTTTTTAAGAACCCTGTATTTGAAATTGCATCCTGCTGACGAGCACGTATGCGCGCTCGCGGAGAGCATGCGCACGGTGAGCGAGCGTGGCTGGAGGTGCCTGATGTTGTTTTCTGACTCGTGTTGCAGCTGGCAGAAGCGGTGGCGGCTCTCACATGAAGGGGGGCTGGCTTCCCTGCTGAACACGCGCTCCGGCGCAGCGCTGCTCCCCCCGACCTGCAGAAAAATGAAACAGAAAGGAGGTGGAGAGAGACCTCCACCCCGACGCAGTCGGCGTGGACGGGATGTGGTGGGCTGTCTCAGATGCCGTTTATGTAACCACGAAGACAAGCTGAGTGGCGAATGTTTAACAGAGAACAGTGGAGGCCAAAGACAGAATAAAGCCGTCCATTCTCTGCCTTTTTGTCTAACGGGGTGAACGTCCCTCTGGAGCCCTCTGCTCTTTCCAATGGCTTAATGAGCGCTTAACAGAGCCATTACTGACTAAATCTGGCATTTGTGTGAGAGTTTAAAGCTGAAAAATAAGGCAATTACAAACTGATGATCATCTGTAAACAAGAGAGGGCTGTTTGGGGAAGCTTTGGACTGTGCTGTTGTTTCCTAGCAAGATTTAGAAAGCAGGGAGCTGTCTATGAGTTGTCCACAGTCATAAAACTCTTCATTTTACTTGTCTGGACTGAGTCGTGCCTGCTCTGCCCTCCTCATGCTTTGTATTGGACTGCCACCTAGTGTTGGCCCCTCCTCTGCCTCCCCTCTCCTGCTGTCTGAGCATGAAGTTATCTAACAGGTCTTAGCATCGGGGGGATCTAGACTTGAGTGAAACAAGCAGATGTGGAGGTGATAATGACTCAAAGTCCTCTTGTCCTTGGCTCTGGGAGTTTTCCCAGACTTTATGTGCCCCGTCAGCTGGATTAGAGGAACAACAAGTGCTCAGGGAGTCGGAGGATTACTGTATATGTGGATGGTGAAAGATGGAAAGATCATGTTGACTGTGTTTGATCAGTGTTGCTTGAGCAGAGACTATTTCCTTTATTGTCATACAGCGATTACTTTCTGCTTGCAGTCCTTCCACATTTCTGCTTCTGTTGTCAAGATGATGGAAACTACCATGATCTGATGAATACTTCCCCTGTGTTGTTGTTTTTTACTATAAATGTACAGAACAACGGGTACAACACTTGAAAAGGTCATGAAGTGCCCTTAGATTAATCAATGAAACCTTTACTGTTGAGTTCATGACGCATTTATAGTTTCAATTTGCATTACCAGAGTTATTTGACACTAAAATCATCCCTTACTTCCAAACTTTTATCTTAGTTTTGACTCAATAAAAAGTATTTTTATCTAACTAAGTCCTTTTATAGGTGTGGCTGTCAGAATCTGGGATGAATGTTGAAAGATTGTACTTGTACTTAATTATGATTCCTGCAGTTTTCACACTGTGTGTAATCTGTGCCATGGATCCCTGCAGGGCGCCTCATCATGCACCTGCAGCCATGAATGGTTTCCAAAAAGCTCATTTTCGTTCAGTAAGTTAGAGGGAATTTCTTTGCTTTTAATCGTGACCATTATGAAGTGGAAGAATTTTTTTTTCCTTTGTTTTGTTTATGAAGAGATAATACAGAATTGTTCACATACATCTAACATGACTTGCATCACTTCTCCAACCCTTTTATACATGAAAAACACCATACAAACATAATAATTTTATTTTCCTTTTAAAAAATGATTAAATTAAAGAAAATAAAGGGGGGGGGGGTGCTAAAAATATTTTACCTATCTTCTTAACTTTGCAACATGGTGGGTTATTTACAAACATGAAGGTAAAGATTTGAGGTACTCCAGAAAGGGTCAGTTTTGCTGAGTTACCCTTCACTGTTTTCTACCCTCAGAAATGTTCTTACAGTGTGAAGTCATTGTGATGTAGATGGAGGTGTAGGACATTTCCAGATGAGTAAAGTACTGCGTCTAGCGAGAAGGGGACAGAACGACAAAATGTCATTTTGCTGTGGAGACCAGTTCAGCGCGGCTGCTGGAACTCCAAAAATGGCAGTTAGTGGATCGCTTTGGATTTGGGTTCTAAAAACTCCCGAGAGTATAGAAAAGAAATCCATGCAGAATTTGTGCAAACTTGAACAGAAAAAAAACCCCCCCAAAAACATCATGAGTTTAGTTGCAGAGAGAAGTCTGGCATCTATCGGACTGGTCTAAAATTGAAGGATAGATTTTAAATAACCGCAACTTGGAGAAATGAACCCTGTTTATTACTTTAAAATACAAGTTGCAACCTACAGTAGCACATGTTGGACTTACACGTATAAAATCGTCTTATCCCACCGTGACTCAGACAGTTCAACACCTAATTCACGTTCCCAAATTATTCTAATTTTGCTAGATGAGTCAGACTCAGTTGCTATAAGTATTTTATATATATTAGAGAGGATTGATTTCTGATCAGGGCAGCCCATGGTGGGTCAGCGGGAAAAATGGGAACATTTGGGAACAGTGATGTTACACAGTGTCTAATTTGGAAATAAAGAAACAAATGAGAAGGAGGCAGGTTGAATTTTGAGGAAAACTCTGAAAAACTTTGAAAAAAAACAACTTTGTTTGTCTCTCATGGTTTTAATGCCGCTCTCATGCCAAACTCCATAAGCGGCATTAGCAGCAGCAGGGGGAAATAGATGATTTCTGAACAAAGGCATCTGGCTAGAGAGAGACACAAATTTAAAATGGGACCTAAACTGTGACCAAATCTTAAGTGTAGCGAGCACCATGGGATTTGAGGAAACAGAAGAAAGTTTCATTGGTAGTGATGAATAAATAATTAATGCAGGCAAAAAAGCTGGAGAAATTGACTGAATTTCAAGATTACACCAGATGAAATTAGGGGAATGTAACCAATAAATCAGTTTATGAATATGTGAAGACCAGTAACCAGTAATTTTTTTTGCTTATTACAAGCAAAAAAAAAAAAAGTATATATATATATATATATATATTTTTTTTTTTTTTTTTTTTTTTTTTTTTTTTTTTTTTTTTTTTTTTTTTTTTACTTATTATAAGAGTGGCCAAGACATTTGCTTGTAATAAGCAAAAACAATTCTGCCAATGGGACAAGCAAAATTTTCTTGTTAAGATTCCCTGAAAAAAAAGATGCATTGTCTTAAAAGAAGATCTTATATCTCACTGAAATGTTTCTGTTTAAGTAATTTTGTTTTATTTTGAGTGTGATATTTTGACTAGAAATTAGAAAAATATACTTGCTAAGATTTGAGTTTTTGCAGTGTAATAACAGAATCAGAAGACCAATAGGATGTTTAATTTCAAGTTGCAGTCTTCATAAAATCCACATAATTGTCTTGATTTAAAGGGGAAACTCAGTAACTTTTTTACCTCAATAAATGCTTATCGGAATCCCCGTGGGGCTAAACAAAGTGTTTACGGAGCGATTCAATGTCCCCCCCCCCTCCCGCCGGTGCCTCTGGCCTGCGAGCAGCTCTATGCAACTTTGCCTGCGCCGACCCGAGCAGAACTTGCGACAACAGAAACTGCTGTACGGTACTCAGGTCCCCTATCTAACCAACTCTTTGCTGGACCAGAGTGATTCACGTAGCTTGCGCTGCCTGGGCGCCGGGTGAAGCATCACTGCTTCAGGCTCAATAATCACTTGTCACGTCCGCAAAAAGTAAATAAAAGTTCGTATTCTTACCTGCTACCTGCCAACACCAGAGAAAAATATAATCCACGGCATATTTACCCGCAAATCGCGGGTAAAACGTCCCGTTTCAGAAAATACAGAACTTTGCTTTGAGCAAGGGAGACAGTGCTGCACCAACGCAGCAAGAGCATCAACAAGCTAGAAAAAGCTTAGAAAGATATCCAAGGATCAAAAAGAGAAAGACAGGTAGAGAAGCTGTCTGTGTGCTGTGGGGGTGAGGGGTTGAACTTACGACAGGGGACGCCACTAGAGGAGCCCCGAGCGACTAGTTCTGCTTTAAAGGATAACTTTCTTTTTTTCAACCTGGACTTTATTTCTAGGAGTTTATACGTGCATTTACTCACCGGCAAAATTTCTGTTTCACTTTGACTCCTTCAGAAGATATTATGTTGAGTCACCCTTCTGCGTGCATCCATGTAATGGGAGAGACGAGCAGCCTCTGTATGAGACATTACCTGCAGTAAAACTCCTTCATTACCTCCAACAAGGAGGTAATGCTTTCGGTAGCATTGGTTTGTCCGTCCGTCTCTGTCTGTCAGCAACTTTACAGAAAAAGCTCTGGACAGATTGACCTGAAATCTTCACCAGCCGTGTGTCTCAGTCCAATGATGAAGCCATTAAATGTTGGTGCTGATCCGGATCACCTTCTGGATCCAGGACTGTTTTGAAGGATTCTTTATCATTGTGAGGTCGGCCATGTTAGAAAGGCTGTTGATGAGGTGTGAGTGCCCCCTTGTGGCAGAAGTCTGCAGCCGCGGGACTGAGCACATGATGTCAGGATGCAGAAATGAAACTTCTGAGCAGCAGTGAGCATGAGGAGAGAAGAATGTTGGACAGACTTCTAGCAGGTGAAGATGGTGAACTGTGTGCGTCTGTGAAGAACTGGAAGTAACTAGTTGTATTTCTGCCTGAACGGGATGTTTATTTAGCCTTTAATGTTATTTAGCTGATTTTCTTATTCAGAAGTGTTCCTCCATTCTTAAAACCTTCCTTTTTGATAAGTCTTTTAGTTAAGGATGGTTAGCCATCCCTTAATTAAGCTGCTATAGGTTTAGGGCCAATTCCGATTCCTATCTTAATCCTCAATATAAGTAGCCCTCAAAACCAAGTGTTAAGGGATATTTTGTGACTTGGAAATGGGACAGATACGTCTTCAAACTGTGGGGGGCAACATTACGCCAAAGCGGCGTTCAGGCTGTCAATTCAGAAGAAAGAAGAAGAAGAAGTAGAAGAAGAATGTTTAGAATGTTTCGAAAGATGATCCAGATCCAGGGAAAATTCAGGATACTATGATCCGTAACACACAAAAATGAGGGAGTTGAGCTGCTTGGAGGAGGTCTGCGCTCTCTGAATGATTTTCTAGTTTCACCAATACTTAACGAACAAACGAGTACTGCTGTCCTGTGAGTTCAGCGTTTCAAATTTTTCCAGTTTGGTGGCGTCTGGGTAGCGAGCTGCTCTCTCAGCTGTACTGGGCGCGCACCGCCTGTAAAGTGTTGAGAAAACCTCCCAATAACTAACGGAGAGTTAATTCTGAACTCAGGACAATAGTACTCATTCGCTGGTTCATTCTACTTAAAGTATCGGTGAAATGAAGGAGTTTTGCTGCAGGTAATGTCTGATAGAGAGGCTGCCCCGTCTCCCATTATATAGATGCATGCCGAAGGGCGACTTAACGTAATATCTTCTGAAGGAGTCAGTGATGCAGAAATTTTACAGGTGAATAAATGCACATACAAAAAGGTTAAAAAAAAAGAAAGTTATCCTTCAAAGATGTTTGTGTGTGTTAGAGATCTGCTACTTCTCTTTTTTACCTCAGATCTCCTGACCTGTAACACATTCTCACAAGACTCTGTGGCACTTTCCAAAAGTCATTCATCTCCCCAAGCAAGGCAGGTTTCAGTGCATACCTCTCTCTCACACACCCCCGTGCACACACCTTTGTGCATTAACAGTACGGTGTATGTTTAACTAGGCGGCTGGAATCGTCCCCCAGCGAGAGGTGTTGATGGATGGATGTCAGGAACCAGTGACCTGTCTGAGTCTCCTCTGTTTCACACAACCACATTAACTGGGTCATCAATCAGTTTGTGCGTGTGTGCACAAACATACGTGTGTGCGTTTGAATGTACTCGAACACCATATGTTCGACTGTACTCCAGCAAGTACATTATGAGCATGAAGCCATATGTAGAGGAGATTTACTCAGTAATGATCACATCTCTACTGTTAACCTGCAGGACCTCATTACTGCAAACATGACACTGATTCTCAGGACAGTTAATGAAAAAAAATGGCACAAATAAATGATGAAGATTTGGTATGAGAAAGAGGAGAGTTAGGAAGAAGGGCGTGAAAGGTTTGGTGGAAGTGGAAGAGAGACATGTATATATATGTGGAAAGATGCATGTATATATAATGTGTATATACAGTGTACTGAGAAACACAGATACAAGTATGAATTATTCATTTTTGTTCGTTTTGTTAAAAAAAATTGTAGCAAACCATATGTCAATATTTTTTCTTCCCCCCCTTTTTTTCATTGTATTAGCAAAATTGCAATGTGACTGAAATAAGATGCATTGCCTTAAAACAAGATTTCATATTTGACTGAAATGTTTCTGTTTAAGTAATTTTGTTTTATTTTGAGTGTGATGAGATATTTTTTTCTAGAAATTAGAAAAATATTCTTGCTAAGATTTGAGTTTTTGCAGTGCAACAGCCACCTCACACTTAGTTTAGAAAATATATTCATACAGAAGCCAAATTTCATCATTAACGACCATCTGAGCACAAAATTTGCTCTACTAGCACAATATTGATCCTATGATGTAAAATTATATTCTAGTTGTTTTCTAAACCAAATGATTTAAATTCTACTAAATTGTAATTAAAGGGCACAAACAAGTGAATAAATTAATAAGAAAGTTTATTCGGTTTAAAAGAAAGAACTGATTTTTCAGTTGACCTTTGTAACCAAAAGGGTGTAGGTTGAAGCAAAAGCTTATAATTTGCACGTATTTCTGTTACATTACAAAGTTAAACCAAAACACAGACAAAAGAAATTCATTAGCAAACTTTAATTTTACTCTTCACAATTGAAATAAATAAACAGCACACAATCCATAAGTAACAATACAAACGTAAATCAAATTTTCCAGATTAGCGAGAAATTATATTATATTTTAAATATAGCAAGAAATTAATCTCACAGAGAAGAGTTGAAACGTACTCTGCGATCGAATAATCACCTGTTGCTCTGTTTCATTTGCTCGTACAAAGCTGGGAAAAGGGGCTTTTGCTTATGCTGCTCCTTCTGCATGAATCTGTTTGCAAAAAGACTGGAAATTACCTGAACTTATCTTTTTGAATGCTTTTAGGTCTAGATAGGAGCACTTGAAACTGCCTCCTTAAATTATAACTGTTTTTAATTATTTTTATTGTATATCTTTTATAATCAGCTGTTAATGAACCTGTTTGCGTTGTTTAATATCGTTTCTATGTGGTTCTCACAAAATGGCGACTCAGTCATCAAAACTTTAAGAAACCTGCTCTGGATACGTGCATGTGTGTTACTTTGCTTATGTGTTTACACCCAATAGAAAAGCCTTAAGCCTGCAGCATGTTGCTGTAAAGCGGAGGTTTTCTGCAACGAACACGCAGATGTTTACAGCAGCGCTGACGGAGACTCCACACACAGCTAGAAGCTCCAGCACAGTGTGCACACACACACACACACACCCCTGCCACAGTGACACACTCACACCAGTGTGAATTGTGTTACAAGAGCTGAGGAATCTGGCTGCTGGATATTTCCTCTTTATTCCTCTGTCAGCCGTTCATCTTTCAGCTCTGAGGGAGGAGGGAAGAGCGAGCGTGGCGAGCGTACACAGAAAGTCAGACACAGAAGAGATAAAGAGAGATGGACTCTTCATTCACCCACTGGCCATCGGCCAGGGACATTCTGTACTGGTTTGTTTGTGGGGGAAATAGAGAATACATTTCTCTTCCTCAAGAATCTGACCTTCCTGTCTGCTTCTCTGGCCAGTTCCAGCCAGCAGATTTCCCCGTCTGACGGCTTTCTGTGTGGATGCCGGCTCATCTGCTGGCGTTAAAAGCCTGAGTGACTGAAACTGGGAAAGACACATCTGAAGAGAAAAGTAAGGATGTCAAACGTGGAAAGAAAATCACCTTTAGTGGGAAAAACTTGAAGTACTTGTTTTCTATTTAAAAGTATCAGTCTTTCAAGTCGTATGAAGGACATTTTCCCATCATAAAGATGATAGTACAGTAATAATCAGCCGGTAGGGGTAATTATTCATTAATTGTATGTGATGGGCATATCGATACCCTGGAATCAATACTCTGATACCAGCGGGACAAAATATTGGATCCGATACTTTTTTGAGTACAAAAATACCACTTTACTGATGAAAACATGCAATTTGTTTTCACATCTGAGAGTTTTAGGCGATAAAATAATGTGCTAAACCAGCCTGATGCTAGCTTCTGTGTCACATGATGGTGGTAGCCTATCAGATGTCATGATGATGTCACTGATAAATTATATTACATTTTATATCTAAACATTTTGAACAAATTTAAATAATCTTGACTTGAAGTTAAATCATTTGATAATTTAAAGTTTTTTTCATCTTCTTTGTTTTCATTAACTCAGGGGTGTCCAAAGTTGGTCCTTGAGGGCCGCCATTCTGCAGGATTCCTGTCCTGCTCCAACACGACGGACACAATTAAAGCAACCCTTACCGATCCTGCATTACAGAAAGCACAGCAAGATTATTTGAAAATAAACAGTCCCGCCTCACTCCTAAGACCCACCCCCTCATTCCCTCTGCCTCCTAATGCAAAAGCAAAGGTCTGGCAGGCAGGTCCTTTGGCCAATCCTAGGGGTGCACCCCACTTCAAGGATTGGATGGAGTTTTCATTGAATATTCAGAGATTGGAATAATATTTTATTTTGATTAATTGTGGGTCTGTCTGGTATTTCAGAGTTCCATTATCTCATTCATAGCATTTTACCCTGTTAGAAAAATAGTGTGAGAATGCAACATCGGTAAGGGTTGCTTTAAATGAATCTAACAGCCTATGAAGTTCTGCACAATGACTCATTAATGCAACACTTATATTGTGTTATGTTGTATATTGGTTATTTTTGACCCACTTTCAACTTTAGGTGTGTAAAAAGTGCCATTTACATATCCTCGGAAGCACAACAAAAGACATTTGAAAACTTTTGGTCAATTCTGAGGGTCTCTAAAATAAATTGTGACATTTGTGGTGTTCTGGGTCAGATTTGACCCGCCATATTTTAATGGTTGTTGCACGCAAATTAAAAGCTATGGGTTGCTCTGTGGATCAAATATGGCTCACTTTGCCCCAACGCACATATACTGACACACACTCGTGCTCACATGCACATGCACGTGCACGCACACACTTAAAAACATAATGTCGTCTGTCTTCCATGTAACCACAAATTTTCTGCTGAATATTGACGGATTCGATGTGATCAGTTTCATTCTGCAGTAGCATCAGCCAACATCAGCTCAATTTTAGCATCTTTGACCTCATCGTTGGTCATGAAAATGATGCCCAGTATAAATCTATACGGGTCATTTTTGACCCGTAACACCATAGCCTGTGTCACTTATTAATAATTTTACAGAAAAAGAGTCAAACTATTTTGTGAGGTTGTTATATTATAATAACAATCTAGTAAACTCAGATAATAAACTTGACCACTGTCATTCCCAAAGTGAAATTAAACTGTTTTTTGAGTCAAAATGAGTGGTGCAACATAAGATAAAAGGTCTATGTGGCTCCAAAAATGTAACTTTTAAAACAATATTTAGGTGGACATGAATATATACTAAATTAACTTGGAGGTGAAAAACAATACTGGATTTTAACTATTGCTTTTTTAGTATTTTAGGTAAAGTTAGAATCTGGGTCAAATTTGACCCGCCAACATTAAAGCCGATAGCAGCTTTTGAACACAATACAAGGGTTAAGTCAGGTTTGTTGGGGCAATGAGACTCAGGGAAACATGGAAACCTGCAGCATTGTGGCCCTCCTGGACCGGAGCTGAATACGCCTGAATTAACTCGTCAACATAACTCATTATTGTTTTAAAAGCATTTTTTTCCAGTACTTCTGTTCTGAAGTGTACATATCTAATCCTGCCCTTGCACTCAAGATATTAATACAAACTGTACAATTGTGGGATTTTCTCTTAAGGTACAAAAAGTCCCTACGACTGGTATCACATCGATGGGAAAAAAATTGGTATCACCCATTCCTATCACATTTGCAATCAATGTTGCAAATGTGATTCAAACAGTATGGATTAACATTGTGAAAGATGGAAATGGAGCTCACGCAAACACAGAAAGCAAAAATATCTGGCCCATATTTGGCCTTGCGTTACAACAATGACTCTGTGTGATTATGGCTGCCAAAACTCAGCCACATGAGTACCACATGTGACCCAAAAGGAAGTTTCTGTAATCCACATTCAGGCCGGTTCCAAATATTTTGATCAGTTCTGGTCCACACAACACTTGCTGTAATCCAGGTTCAGGTCATCATCTGACATCTGGACTACATCTGGCTTACACAACAATCACAGGTGCCATAACTGAGTCAAACAGGTCAAAAGTAGGCCAGATTAGGCTCAACTGTGTCTGGTATCCAGGAATGGTCCCATGACTGTAATTAGGTCTGGGGTCATGGGAGTATGATAGATACTGTGATATATACATATAGACTTCCCCACTTTCGAAATTCTGATTCTAGAAACTCTAGAGATATTGGATCCCCAGACCAGAATGTCTATCAGTGAGGTGGCAGTCATGCGCCAGTCGCACATCTGTGACTAACACCTGTCAAACTCAGTAAGAGTGAATACCAACAGGGGAATATTGAAAGGGATATTGGCACATTATTTGAGGCTGTATCCATCCATTTAGCTGTGTTGCTTATTCAGGAGCATGAGCCTACTGTAACAATTTATAGGTCACTGTAAAAGTGGCTGGTCAGGCCTTTTACCGTGTATGAAATATCACCAGCTGGTACTGTTAAAGGGGAGAAAAAAAGTATTGAACACGTCAACATTTTTCTCAGAAAATATATTTCTATTAGAGCTATTGACATGAAATTTTCACCAGATGTCGGCAACAACCCAAGTAATGCACACATGCAAAGAAATCCTAACATTTATGCCCATAAATAAAGTTATGTGTATTATAGTGAAATGACACAGGGAATAAGAATTAAACACATGAAGAAATGGAGACAAAAAGATCTGAAAGCCAAGAAAGCAGCTGGATTCTGTCAGTATTTAGAAAGTAATCCTGTCCTCTATCAGAGCAAAGTAATATCAGCTGGTTTAGTCCTGATTGATGCCTTTAAAAAGGTTTCTCATCACCAAGGTGTCAGACAAGAAGCATTGCATGATGGGTAAAAGCAAAGAGCTGTCTAAAGACCTACGCAACCTTATCATTGCAAACACATTGAAGGCATTGGTTCCAGGTGCATTTCTAAACTTGTGAAAGTTCCAGTGAGCACCATTGGGACCATCATCCGGAAGTGGAAAGAACACGGCATGGTCATAAAGCGGCCACGGCCAGGTGCTCCTCACAAGATTTCAGACAGAGGAGTCAGAACAATCATCAGAAAGGTTCTCCAGCAGCCCAGGACCACTCGTGGAGAGCTTCAGAAAGACCTGGAACCAGCAGCTACAGTTGTTTCAGAGAAAACAAGAAGGAATGCACTCAGCCGCCATGGCCTTCATGCACGCACACCACGCAAGACCCCATTTCTGAAGAAGAAGCAGGTTGATGCTGGTTTGAAGTTTGCAACACAACATCTGGACAAACCCATGAGATTCTGGAAAACATAGTCTGGTCAGATGAGACCAGAACTGAACTCTGCAGATGTCATAAGACACAACATGTTTGGAGGAGAAATGGCACCAAAAACACCATAGCAACAGTGAAGTTTGGAGGTGGGAACATCATGGTGGGGGCTGTTTTTCAGCATGTGGTACTGGCAGACTTCATATCATTGAAGGAAGAATGAATGGAGGAAAGTAGAGAGACATTCTGGACCAGAATCTGCTGAAGATGAAAAGAGGCTGGATCTTTCAGCAAGATGACCGTCCCACCACACAGCCAAGAAACACTCACCTGCTTTAAGAAGAAGAAGATAAAGCTGCTAGAACGGACCAGAAACACTCACCTGCTTTAAGAAGAAGAAGTTAAAGCTGCTAGAACGGACCAGAAACACTCACCTGCTTTAAGAATAAGAAGTTAAAGCTGCTAGAACGGACCAGAAACACTCACCTGCTTTAAGAAGAAGAAGTTAAAGCTGCTAGAACGGACCAGAAACACTCACCTGCTTTAAGAAGAAGAAGATAAAGCTGCTAGAACGGACCAGAAACACTCACCTGCTTTAAGAAGATGATAAAGCTGCTAGCGGCCAGAAACACTCACCTCTTTAAGAAGAAGAAGATAAAGCTGCTAGAACGGACCAGAAACGCTCACCTGCTTTAAGAAGAAGAAGATAAAGCTGCTAGAACGGACCAGAAACGCTCACCTGCTTTAAAAAGAAGAAGATAAAGCTGCTAGAACGGACCAGAAACACTCACCTGCTTTAAGAAGAAGAAAATAAAGCTGCTGGAACGGACCAGTCAATTGAATCCAATTGAAATCTTTGGAAAGAAATAAAGATCTCAGTTGACAGAAGAGACCTTGAAGATCTGAAGGCAGTTTGTGGAAGAATGGACCAAAATCACACCTGAGCAATGTATTTCACTGGTTTCTCCATACAGGAGGCGTCTGGAGGCTGGAACCACCAACAAAGGTTTTTACACTAAGTAGTAGATCAATTTCAGTAAGCGTGTTCAACACTTATTCCCTGTGTCATTTCACTTGATTACACATAACTTCATTTATGGACATAAATGTTTGGATTTCTTTTTATGTGTGCATTACTTCGTTTGTTGCCGACATCTGGTCAAAATTTAATGTTGATAGCTCTACTAGAAATATATTTTCTGAGACAAATGTTGACGTGTTCAGTACTTTCTTTTTTCCTGCTGTTTCTGCACTTTTATGCTGATCATATAGGCTAGAACAGCAATCTCATTCGCAGACTGTTAAAAACAAAAAAAGGAAAAGAAGCAAGTTAAAGTTCAGCGTAACTGTTTTTACTTCCATTAGGAGGCACAACTTGAGACAGAGCCACATGCAGCTTTAAACTTTGTGCTAAATTGTATGACATGTTAATGAATATGTTTAAGGTATATTTTACCTGTCTGTCTCTTTGTCTCTCATTCACTCCGCTCAGACCGCAGAGCTGCCCGTAACAGTCTAAGCACAACCAGCTGTGACCTGCCCACCCCCTCCCCATCACACTGCTCTTCTTTCCAAACAGACATGCAAGCACAAGCACATTCAGTATCATGTGCAATTTCATATTTCATAACGTGGACTGCTAAATTTCCAACTATTATGTCACTCAAAAGTTTGCTTTCAGGTCAGCGTGTGTGTAAACTTTATAAAGCCGTGTCCTTTGTGTGTATATTTATGAGTACATGGTGCACAATCGTCCTCTCAGTCCAACAATTAATAAGAGCGTCTTTGTTAGAAATATACTAGAAGCAGTAGACCTCAACATTGGCCTTGGTGTGCCATAAACTCCACTTATTAAACTGTATAAACTGGCATCATCCTGCAGATCTGACAGTTAAAAATGAATTTTCAATACTGCCTCTGGCTGGTGAATATCAGTAACAGCTTCTATAAGTTATTAGCGAGGGTGTGTGGAGAGACTGCGATGACAGAGGAATATGTGCTGTACGATGCTGAGCTATAAACAGAGTATGAGCTCCATGCAAATCCAAGTATTTAAGTGTATTTCAGCTCTACAAGCAATTAAGAGAAAGGAGTGGAGTTCATTTGTTTGCTGTGAACTGAGGAAAGTCAGCCAGCGTTGACTGACGTTTTGTGGGTGTCCGAGCTGGAGAGGGTAGCTGTTACGACCCAGTTGTCAAGGGGAAGAGGGTCGCCAACATAAAACAGGAAACAGAGGTATCTCCAAATAAAGCCATTTATTTACAATAAAAAACTATCAAAGAACACAAAATCGGAGTGTGAATGTACCCTGTTCCTGCCTCCTTTACATCTGAGTGCAAAAACTAGGGATGGGCATGTCGGCACCCTGAAGTCAATACTTCAATACCAGCCAGACAAAATATCAGATTCAATACTTTTTTGAGAATCAAAATACCACGTTACAGATATAAAACACAGCTTTTCCACTTCTGAGAATTTTAGGCAATGAAATGATGTGAAAGCAGCCAGATTTTTAATGCTAGCCTGCTAACGCTAGCCTGCTAACACGACTGCGCAGTTTGCCGGCTACAAACAAACGTGTGTTGTTTTATTATAAAGTTCGGTCCTTCACCGCGGCGAATCGGTCGTTTTGATCCACTTCTTCCTTAGCATCACTTCAGTCTGGAATGAAAACTTGTCATTGGCGTTTATTCGATTAACAAAGTTTAACAGTA
Source organism: Atherinomorus stipes (assembly GCA_023101725.1). Taxonomy (NCBI): domain Eukaryota; kingdom Metazoa; phylum Chordata; class Actinopteri; order Atheriniformes; family Atherinidae; genus Atherinomorus; species Atherinomorus stipes. Next base: position 16,220 of record JALJCO010005994.1, on the reverse strand, counting down.
GTAGTAGTAGCCGGCAGACTTTTGTTAGCAGGCTAGCATTAGCCAGCCTGATGACGTGCCTAACTTTGTGCGGCTGAAAACCCACAAGCATCAGAAAGCGTCTTCTTTCTTGGCAGTCCCCAGTTTTTCCACTGGAAATGGGGGGGTACAGACCCAATTTTCAGATGTTTGTGTGTTTTAAGACGCACAAAGTTAAGCACGTCAGTAAATGCTAGCTGGCTAATGCTAGCTTGCCGGTGTTGTGCCCCACCGGCTACAAACAAACATACTACGTTGTTTTATTGTAAAGTTCGGCCCTTCACTCTGGTGAATCGCTTTGATCCACTTCTTCCTTAGTATCACTTCAGTCTGGAATCCGTGAAAATTTAAGTGGGGTTGGTGTTTATTCACGTTATTTACGAAGTAAAACAGGGATATTGAACTGGGCTGGAAGTGGGCCGTCTTACTGTTTCAAACCGGAAGTCGGAAGACGGAAGCGTGATAATCCCCTATAGTGTGCACTATAGATGAAGTACACAGTGTGCACTACACACTGAATTCTTATGAAGAAGAAGTCATGGGAAAAAATGAATGAAACAGACAGAGACGGTATCTGGATGGATGTTTTTGCAGTCTGACGAAACATGACATAAGCAGCTATAGTCTGGCCGTATTTCCACTAATTTATCCTCTACAATATGTAGAATGTAACAGACTACATCGCCACGAAAAGCCATCTTAAAATCATGTGATCTGCGGACATGTTTTGATTGGTTTCTAGATCTTCTGCCCTCATCAGAGCTCAAGTTGAGCACTCACCAAAAATCAGGTGCACACGGCCATTATCTGCTGAGCAAACGGCCTCCAATGACTTTTAGCTCAGCAGAAAGCTCTCGTGTGGCAAAAGCTTCCTTTCTAGAAAACCCCTCTGGACTTGCAGGCAAATCATAATCAAATCATAACTTATCAGAGAGCTCCTGCCTCTAACTGGGACCAACACGGTGGAGCAGGACCGGAAAGTTGCAAAAACCAAATCAGCCCTCACAGATGGCATCCCTGAAACAGAAAGCAGCGAGTAGGTGCAGTGCACACGGGCAACAAACAGTTGGAAACAGGTTTGTTTTCGTCTTTAACTCGACTCCACCTTTTCAAACCTGTTTCCACCAGCCTGGAGCCATCTATCGCTTCACAGGTAGACAGATAATTAAAATGATTGACAGCTGCTAGGGTGGGAACTTGACCAGCTGACGGGGGAGGAGAACACGGTTAGCAACAGACTTTTTGCCTCCAGGTGAAAAGTTGCATGTCAGGGCTTTAAGTTGTGTCTTGCAACATTAGCACCTCACTTTAAGACAGGAAACCAACGGGGTTTTTGTTTAAATGCAGAATTAAAGACTTTATCAACCAGGTGGATGATAAAAAAAACTCCATCTCTGGAGAGAGTGGGGGGTTTTTGGTCGTATCTAGAATAAAACTTTGATTTTACACGGCAAAAATGAAAATATCTGCCTTAATCACACTCATTCATACACACCTCAGGTTTAGCGTGAAACGGCTCCACGAATCCACCCGAGTGTTTTCGGCAGCTGGAATACTCTGCTGTTGACTTTATGTTTACTTAGCCATTAAAGGCTGCAGCAGGTCTGAAATCAAAACCTGCTCAACTGTTTTGCTTGGACTGAGCGAGACTTCTAAGTGTACACTTGAGCTACATTAAACACTTGTAGCGCTGACACAGTCCTCTCACAGGTTACTGTGCATTACTTAAAGAGGAACATCACTCAGATTAATGTGTGCTGTTCAAAAATGGTGAAAATGTGAAGAAAAATTCAACTTTCTGTTTCAGAAGGTTGAGAGAAGACATGAAGGGAAAAAAGTGAGTCTGTGTTTGTGAATGTGAGTGCAAATGGGTGATTAATTGCTCTGGCTCAGCAGAAACAATAAACAGAGGAAGAGCGGGATTTTTCCCGTTAGCCTAACTGTCATGTCAGGCCTTATGTCTTGATTTCAACATCTTTCCATGCTCCATAATTTACTCCTGAATCATGTGTTTGCCCTTCTTGACTCTGATTTTTTTGTGTTTCCCGTCACTATTTGCATTTGCAGCAGATCAATGCACCTAAATGGGTCAAAAACTTAAAAAAACAAACAAACATTAAGACTGATGGTTGGACCCTGTCACTTTTCAGACAGGTTGCATGAACCCACACGTTTTTCATTTCATGGTTTCTTTTTTCCCCCCTCTTTGCTTTGACATTATAAAGACATTTTGGCAGATTGTTGGAACAACGTTTAAAGTTCTTCCAGATGGACCGTTGATGTGTCCCCCTTAAATGAAGTCCTTGTTTTACAGAATCAAAGTGGAGTCAGGCCTAATTACAGCTTAGAGTGACATTAGAGGAAAGAAAACCAAAAGAAAAGAAAGAAACTGATGGTAAACCGACAAAAGAGGAGAGTACGGAAAAGGAAAGCTGGAGCTCACGCGTCAGGGTTCACGCCGCTAGAACCTTATCACACATCTTATGAGTCCTTCTTATAGCAACTGTCCTTCCACCACATCGGCTGCATTTCCATTACACTTGGATTTTTTCAATAGCAAAGGACAAATTTCAATATTTAAAGGGACTAGAGGCAAGAATTTAAAAAAACAAACAAACATGCATGTCCATTTTTTTTATGCTAATGGGTGATGAAGCACTAAATACCAAAAAATAACATTCCACCCACGTTTCTCTCTGTTGCCTTAAACAGGCTGTGTGCTGCAAAATGCTGCAATTAGGTGTCCAAATTTCCCGCGCTGCCCTGCGGACGTGATGTCAAATGACGCTACATCCGCAGTTCTGATGCAGGAAAAAGACGGTTGTGGTAAATTCAAACACTGTAAGCGATAGTTATGGATTATTCTGCCGTCAGCAAACGATCCAGATCAACTGAAAGACACTAAAAAGTGTAACTACGAAGAAAAAGGTGAGTAAACAACATTATAGCTTCTGTTTGTGCCCCCGTGACGGCCTGGCTCGTGGCTGCAGTTACCTGCAGCGCCAGTCGCGAGTTTCATTTCTTAATCTTGCCTCTAGTCCCTTTAAGTTTTGTGAAATTCTAACAAACATCTTGACACTTAAATATTGGAATTAAAAACTGGTAATGGAAACACCAAAATTTAGAAAAAAAAACTCAAATATTACAAAACGTTTTTACGCTCTCATGAGGCGTTTTTCAGATGTTGCATATACCGATATCCAATATACTAATATTCCCAATAGGGATGGGCTTTAGCAAACATCTTTTTGATCGATCGTCGGGAGAATTAATGATCAATGATCGATTAATCATTAAGAAATGCATGTTAAAAATAATTCCACATACCACAGGCACATTTTTTTCCCTCTTAAATACACATTTATTTCAACCCCCCACTGCTCTACAGCCTCAATCATCTCTGCGAGCAGGTCAGCAGTGGTGGCACTAATGAGTGAGGTAGCTCTCTGCTGTTAAAGTGGTCCAACAGTCCGTTGTTATGGCAACGCTAGCTGCTGTGGCTAACTTATTTAGCAGCTCCTGCTTTGCTTCTCATGTTTCAGTGAGCCTGGTGATGGTGTGCCATGAAAGAAACTGATAGACAGGTTTGAGTAAATTGATCAAATCTGGGAAACCTTTCCCATCGACGACACTTCTGGACAACATATCCACTAAAATCATTTTACAGATTCCTTCCGTGATTCTGTCATCCTGTCTGTCTCCGGCTTCAGACTGAGGCAACGGTGGTTGAACGGAGGATTCATTACCTTAAAGCTCGGTTGGATCAGCGTTTGTTAAGTGGTGCATCATGGGAGTTGTTGTTGAGTTGCTTTTATAAAACGTTTCACAGTATTTACAATGTAAGGAGTCATTTCTAACGCAAAATGATCACACACCAGACTTCACCGTGCTCACTTCATGACGATTCTTCTTTCAGCTGCTGCGACGGGAAGACGGCAGCTTGCAGGCGGCTTTCTCTGCTGTCTTCAGGCTACATCGCCCCCCGCTGGTGGAATGTGTTATTACCGCCACATAGTGACATTTATTACACAGCTTCAGGACGTACACGACATGAATGAACTCTGTTTTATAACACCGTCAGATGATCGAAAAAAAATGATGTGATCGAAAAATTCTTTATGATCAATTGTCGATCATCGATTAATTGTGCCCATCCTTAATTTACAATATCCGATATTAACCGATACCAATCTATGCAGAAATGTATCTTTTACTATATTCTGCTCCAAGAGCAAAAAACTCAAATTATCCTTAACTCAGCCAGAGGAGTTCATTTTTATACCTGGTTGCCATATATCAGATACTAGGGCAATTAAAAAAAAATATATATAGATACACTGAAATATTGTGATATTTTCATAAAGTGATATCATATCAATACTTAAAAACGTAGAATAGATCTATTTTTCCTATGAAATCTCACAAGATTTCATGGTTCTGTTACAAAATCTTGCGGGTTTTCGTGAATCTCATGAGATTTTGTAAGAAAACGATAAAATCTTTTAGATTTTGTTGGTAAAATAGATCAATATGGTGTTTTTATATATCAATATGAAATCTGCATATGAAAATATTGCAATATTTCCATGTATAGATATTTTTTCCCAGTCCTATCAGACACTAGCAGGTATCAGCCTAATTCTAATGTTTCTAATAACTTGGTAACTTAACCACCGACTTAAAACCAGACATATTATCAGCAGCTTCAAAGCAAGTCAGTCTGTAGCAGCAGCAGCTGCACGGTAGTCACATGACTCTGAAAAGAATGCTGGGATATGAAGTTCCTCCACAATAACGGGAACTTTTCTACATGCTGATAGAACAAGATCTTGTGAGATTTGGTAATGGAACAATAATGTCTCCCGAGATTTTGTTAATAAAAGTATTGCCCAGGAAAAATAACAATACCCATATTTTCCAATATCACATTTTAATGCCGATATCGGCCAATAATGTAAATAGACTGATCATATCGGACATCCCTAGTTTTGATATGCTGTAGCAGTTTTTTAAAAGTGTAATAGAAACTCTTTTTATGCATTTAAACACCACCAGGCGTCCGTACGGTGGCAAAAAAACGGCTAATCCCTCTTATTTACAATGTTTATGATCATTTACAAGAATTAACTTTGGGATCGGAGTGATGGGGAAGTTTTACCAGTTACATAACTTGTGGATATGTAGAACTTGTGTATTATTATTAGTAATGACTGAAACCACTTATTTATGTGGTTTACACACATGAGACTTAGTTATCTCATTCCCACATGTTTAGTTTAGTTTTTCAGGGACAGTGTACAAAATACATGAATCTTTAAAAGAAGAGATGTTTTGTACCAGAGTTAGCTATTGCTAATTTCTATCCGTTGGCAGGTACACACATTTAAAAACACATTACAGAACCAACTACATTTGGTCTGACGGACTAAGAAATACTTTAAATATAAAATATGCACACAGTCAGTAACAAAACTGTTTACAGATTAGCTGGACTGATGCTAACACAGTTGGAGAGCAAGAATACACTTCTTCAGATTAGCAGAGAAGAAGTTCAGACTCTCTGGGAGCTGATTCCACCGTCTGTCCGTGGAAAGGCAGATAATCTTTGTGGAACGGCACAATTTCTGTGAGTCGTAGAGCGAGATGTTGGGGTTGTTTGATCAGAATAAAGTTCGATGAATTGTTTCAGTGGGGGTGGAGCAGTATTATTGATGATTTTAAAGACTGTTCTTAAACTTGTGTAGCAGATTAAATGATCAAAGCTGAGGATAGTGTATTTGCTGAGGATATTACGGTGATGATAATGGAGAGATTTTTTATTGAGTACTTTACGCCTATTATCAGCATCTCAGAGGTGATGTTGCTCATTGCCTGACCAACAAGCCAGAATGTGAGGAATGATCGTGGCTTTACGTAAGTAAAAGATGCTTCAATTGTTCAGCTATTTCTGATATCTTGATAAATTATATCTAATCGAATTACAGCGTCTTTTAATGTGCTTTTTTAAGCTGTGTTGCCATAATTCAACGGCCATAGGACAACATCTTCTGGCCGTGCCTTCATAACACGTCGCCGCGAGTTTTTGTTTCTTATTTTTTTCCTGCTGATGTGATCAGACAGCTTTGTACTGTACATACAAACTTTGTCTCTGAATTATCATCTGCTGCTTTCACCTCCTGATGAGGAGCAGCAGTAGATCTAAAACGCAAAATGTTTTGTACCTCCATCCTCCTCAAAGTGGAGTCTTACAGGATTTTACGAGAAGTTCAGCTAATGCGCTGAATGCCATTCAATGGAAACACCTGCATATCACAACTGTACTTATTTGACATTTTAAAAACTCGCAGGCACAAACATCCTCCTGACTTCAGTAATCTGCTCTTGGACAAAAGTGATGTCTTCATTTCTCAACCTTCAGGTGTTATTTTTAAAAAGAGGGCACAGTGCAACACAAATATAACTGAGTCCTGCTGGCTGAGCATCTGTTGGCCCCATTACTCAGTTAAATAGCTCAGGCAGGGACCTGGAAGTACTGAGGAGATGACTAATACGTAAACACATGAGCATGTGCTGAGAAATGTATTATCTGTCAGCTCAGCCAGATATGAACTTCCTCAATGAATTCAGTCCAAGTTATACTCCAACACACATTTTTCCAGTCTTTGTCAGGACCGTAGTGCTGTATGTACTTAAACTAAATGTTTCCTTCTAACTAGAACCGAAACTGCTCTGAAATAAACCTAAAATCAAGTCATAGCGCTCATGAGGATGTGCAGTTTGGTCCAAGCCCTTTGGATGACCCTATGTTGCATGTGTTGAAGCTTTTTATGTAACCATGTGGTAACCATGGGACCAGTGGAACTCCACATTTAGTGGTTCTTTGGGTACGCCAAGATGTCTCCTGAGGGGTCTAACTGCCCCTTTGAGGGGGCAAAGTGCCTCGATGACTGGCTTAAATGCCTTCTTCATAAAATACCACTCTTTATGTGACTTCAGAGCAAAAACACATCCTCCACCATCATTCTTTGAGATTCTGTTCACGCCACTGGTATCATAACATCACCTCGGAGGTCCCATGTTTTGCTCCTTTTGAGCAAGTTGACTCAATTCCCACATGTTTGCAGAATGTCTCGGCTGAGTTTCAGTTCAAAATGCCCCACAGATTGTTCACTCAGTCCTCCTGTACAGCCCCGTTCCTCAGTGTACTGTTCCAGAGTCTGTGGCTTTAAATTTTACAGTACGGTAAATTAATGTAGCATACTAAAAGCCTGAGGAGGATATAGCTATGCTGAAACCAGGAATGGATCTTGCCAATGGTGTTATACATAAAATAGTTATGATGTTCAGCATTTTGTTCAGTGACTGCTGTTGTAAAGTGCTTAAAAAATAAAGATAGCTTAGCTTAGCTTTAGCCTGCTTATCTGTGCTAATTCCCGTTAGCTCTTGGTTAGCTCAGTGAGCTCTTAGCTCAGAGTTCGTTGACTGGCAACCATTCATGCTCACAGTCCCCCTTTTTTTGCCCAATTCAGCTCCTCAGAAACCAACAGATCACATGAACGGAAGGTTTGTTTAGTTATTCTAGTCTATGGTTGCCGTCCAATGACGTAGACATTGCACACATATCACACACACGGCCTGGCCAAAAAAAAGTTGCCATCTAGATTTAGCTAAGCAAATAGGTAGGAGCCTCCTGTTGGATAATTACTGCATGGGCGATTATCTTTCAGTTGGCAACAAGTTATTTAAAGGAATATTCCACCCACAGAATGATGTAACTTTATTTTCCACTTCCCCTCATGGTGTGCAAGACTCTGGAGCACTTTAATATCTCAAATGCAGCCGGCGATCAGGAAGGCTTCTAGTTTCCGCCCAACTTTCATTTAATGGAGTTCACCGGGGTCCGAGCCAAAATGGTCCATAAAAGTCCACAAAAACTTGTCAGTATTTTTTAAACTTGTCCTCCATACTGCTCGTCCAATGTAATCCAAGTGTCCTGAGACGGTAGCATCCAGAATTTTATATGAAACTACGCCATTTTGTAGATTTTTAGAGCCTAAACAGTACTACATCACATCTCCTGCAACTAGTCTAATTAAGAATAAAACTAAGAAAATATTGACAGTTTTTCTTTATTTCCTGTTGCAAACATATTAACAGTGTCTTTGCACCATTTTTGCTTCTCCTATAACATTATTCCTCTATGCTGCAGCATCCATTACAATTATACTGTATGTACCAGGTCAATTATGCAAATTAGAAGATGATGTCATTTAGCAACTTTTCAGGCAGTTTGGTTCAGTCTTGGGCACAATAAAGAACCTCAAAGCAGTTTCCCATTGGCACATGACCACCCCTCCTTCCTAACCCAAACCCCCCTCTCCGTAGCTTTTTCCCGTTCTTTTGTGTTTCCCTACCGAAGATGTTTTTGTGGCTGGTTAACCATGAACTAACCCCAATTGTGGCCCTAACTCAAACGCAATCTGACAGTAACATCACAACAGTTTATTTTTTCCGCTGATCCCCAGAAAAATAAAATAGTAATTTACTAGCCGGCTGCTATTATCATTCCACATGGAAGGCAGTTTGCTTCCAGCAGAAACAACTCTGCTGCCACGCTGCTCACCGTTGTCCACTTATCTGAAAAATAATATTTTCCCTGTGAATTAGCATTACGAAATAAAGACTCGGGGCTGAAACACAACAAGGCAGCAAATCACTGGCAGGCAAGAGCTCGCATGCCTGGACACACAGGCAAACAAATACTGTACCAACACACACGTGTGCTGCAAGCACACACAATGCGTCAGCACGGCAGTGATTGTGTAAAACAGTGTAAACAGGAAGCGTGTCGCGGGACGGCGAGGTTCATCATCAGACCTCCCAAAGCTTTGCTTCTCAGAGAACAATACAAGCAAGACCCTTAAAATACACACATTTGTGAGCATATGTGAATAACTGCGATGTGTGTGAGAGCAAGTTGATGTCTGTGCGTGTCTGTGCATGTATGAGTTTGCCCAAGTTTATCTATTGTGTGTGTGTGTGTGTGTGTCAGTGAGGAGGCCATGATAAACAAGCTTGTAGAGGATGGAGTAATTTCCTGGTGCACAGCAGATAAAACCCGGGACAAGTTCAGACAGAGCAGAGAGGGATGGTCCAAGATTGTCTTTTACGTCTTCTCGCTGCGTTCCCAGGAAGCTTCCTGACTTCATACATTTACAAGTTATAGCTCTTATTTTCACTTTCAGGACAAGTTCAGTTTTTCTGCTAACATTAATGAACAAAACCACAACAGAAATTAAACTGTGACTAAACTGGAACCAGCATCCATGTGAATGACTCAGAAAGAGTTGTATTTCTTGGTTATGTCAGTGTTTTTCTCCATCTTTCTATCAGACAGTGATGCCAGCTGATGCTTTTAGCTAAAAAATGACATATGCGAGCTAACATGTTCTCACACTGATGTTTCAGAGGTGCAGTTCAAGACCACTTTACAGAATATAAAAGTGTTGCTGCTTTTAAACCAAATACAGTCGTCCTCCGAATTATTCATACCCTATAATGAAAGAAAATGATAAATTCACAAAAGTAACTCAAATAACAAGAAACTAAAAAGACATAATAATGAATGAGAATTTGCTACATTATAATTTAGTGAAATATGATATCATTTTTTAATTTTACTTGAAAAGGATCATTTAAAACTAGCAAGTCATTCGGAGAGCGCAGACCTCCACCAAGCAGCTCGACTCCTTTATTTTTGTGTGTTCTGGTTCATCGTATCCAGAATTTTCTCTGGATCTGGATCAACTTTCTAAAAATTCTAGATCTCATTGAGATCCTTTTTTTGTAATTTTTTACCAACACTCGGGCCATTTGTACGGAGTTATAAGGAAAAATTCCCTAAATGTGGCCTATTAGGGTGAAGTTGATGTATGACTGTTTAGGCGACACCTGCTCTGTGTCCTTGTCTATTCCTCAAGAGCTGCTGTCATGCAACTGTTAGAGGCATTTCTGCCCCATCGTCATCTAAATTACTTCATGTTGTGTCATTCAGCTTTGCAGATGTAAGGAGCTAAGTTGCATGCCAGCAGCTCTCCAGGAACAGACGAGGACACAGAGCAGGTGTCCATCATGCAGAAGTTGGGGAGATCGATTCCAGGTTTCTCCAGGCAACATACAGACAAAAAACCTAAAAGGATTCAGGCTACATCAAAATGAGAAGAACTGTGGATCGCAGATATGAACTGAGTGGATATTAAAAACGTAATATAGTCCGTATTTTTGTGCACAAACGACCTAATATGGGTGTGATTTTTTTAGAGGACTTGTTGATTTTACATTGCACAGTTTTACGTGTCAGCAGCACGTAATTTGAAGCAGAAAAATTCGTGTCCGGGGACACGAAAAGCTTCCCCATTGACTTAACATTGCGCAGCTTTGCACCCCCCGGGGGGGGGGGGCCCCCCTCCCCCCCCGTGTCAGTAACAGGTAATTTGAAGCAGTTACGTGTCGGGGACACGTATATGAGTAAAACCATTCGTGCTCATGTCACGTATTTTTGTAAGATCAGGTTGTTTCCAACATGGCCGACCTCACAATGATAAAGAATCCTTCAAAACATTCCTGGATCCGGAAGGTGATCCGGATCACCACCAAAATGTAATGGGTCCGTCCTTGGACTGAGACACACGACTGGTGAAGATTTCAGGTCAATCCGTCCAGAACTTTTTCTGTAAAGTTGCTGACAGATGGACGGACAAACCTACACTACCAAAAACGTTGCCTCCTTTGCAGAGGTAAAAACAAATAAAACGATCCCAGACAAATTAGAGCACTTTGCTCATGAACAGTGGACCAACCCGTCAACAGGTGCAGACGTCTGATTGGACGTTACAGAAAACACCTGATTATAGTGATTGCCTCAAAGTGTTGCTCAATAAAATTTAAGTTTAGGAGCCCCCATCATGCTTGTTGACTTGTTTTATTTTTTTGTTAGTTTGTTTTTAATATTTCTCTTGAACCACAATTCAAAATCAGTGTCATGATTTTCATAAATGTATTTATTATTTACCATTACTTCTGTCAATTTCAACTTATTTCACTGACAGCTGATTTTTTCTTATTTAATGGGAGGGTATGAATTATTTTGAGGATGACTGTATGTAGAAATGCTTATAGTTATTATTGCACATTTATGACCTCTGTCAGCAAAGAAGTTTAATATCAAGACAGGGCAATAAGATGTTATTTTTGCTGGAATTTCTTAAGCGATTATGCAAACAGGTTCAGATAAGACGTTTTCCAGCCTAAAGAGAGAGGTTGTAGAATGAGCTGGATACATTTCTCAGTGAGGTACGTTAAAGTTGGCTTAACTTTGATTTGTCGTGATCACCAACATGCTGATAACGTTTCTTTGACGTGAGCTAAACTCCCTGTTCTGGGAACGTGTTATGCATGTAAACCTGTTGAACCTGTTGTCTTATTAATTTGCAGTCACAGTTGTGCAAACTGGATTCTGTGAATTTCCACAGGAAACAACAAGAGTATTTTATTCCAGCACCTGATTTGTATCCCTGTTTATGCTGAAATTACAGAAAAATTACCACAAACTGATTAATCTGATTTATTTGTTTCCACAGAGAATATAGATTTTCATAACATAAACTTTAAAACAAACCAAAAAAAGAGGTAGGATTTAATAATTTGATATAATTAAATGATTAAATACGTTTGCGGCTTCAAAGGAAAAGGCTTCAAGCCAAAGCTTCGCTCTCATTATCTCCGATCTGTCAGATGGCACTGCATCAAGAACTGCCACTCATCAGTAACAGATCCAAAACCATGGCAACGGAGGACTGAGGGAAAGCCATGACAGGTACACCCACTCTGCAGAAAAGAAGACTTGTCCGGAGGCTTGTTGACTTGTTTGGGCTCAGAGACATCTGGGATGGACCATCTCACACTCAAAATGTTTGCATAAGTCTAAAAGCCAGTGTTGGTATGGGCTTGTAGTGGAAAAGCTCATTTACACTTCTGTGATGGCAACATTAACGCAGAAAAGTTCGTACAGATTTAAAAACAGCACAAGTCGCCTTCATGAGAACATCTTTGTCAAAGGCGTTTATTTTTCAACAGAATCATAAAATATCATATTCTGCCCACATGCTGCATGGCTGAGGAAGAAGAGGATGCATTGGACTGGTCTGCCTGCATCTCCAACACTTAAACGGGAAGTTTGGTGGAGGGGGGATTATGGTGTGGGGTTGTTTTTCAGGAGCTGGGCTTGGCCCCTTAGTTCCAGTGAAAGGAACTCTGAATGCTTCAGCATACCAAGACATTCTGGACAATTCCATGCTCCCAACTTTGTGGGACCAGTTTGGAGTTGGCCCCTTCCTCTTCCAACATGACTGTGCACCAGTGCACAAAGCAGGTCCATAAAGACCTGGATGCAGAGTCTGGTGTGGAGGAACTGGACTGGCCTGCACAGAGTCCTGACCTCAACCCCATAGAACACTTTTGGGATGAATCAGAGCGGAGACTGAGAGCCAGGCCTTCTGGTCCAACATCAGTGTGACCTCACAAATGTGCTTCTGGAAGATGGTCAAAGATTCCCAGAAACACTCCTAAACCTTGTGGACAGAATTCCCAGAAGATGAAGCTGTTCTAGCTGCAAAGGTGGACCAACGTCATCCTGAACCCTATGGATCAGGAATGGGACGTTACTGAGGCTCATATGTGAGTCAAGGCAGGTGAGCCAATACTTTTGGCAATAGTGTATCAATGTTTCAGTATCGATCCGCACATCATTAATGACCGAGTCACTACTGCTCCCAAACGTAGACGGTCGATAATGACCGTCATAATACTCTATTTAATTTTGTTTTACCCAATCAAACCAGCTAACACAAAAACAACTTCACGGTGATAAATTCATCGTCCAGAAAAGCACGTGGCATGATGCCCACTTTTTAATTGCAGGCCTTAAACTCACAGATGAGTTTTGCTGTTACACCATTTGGCAGCTTTCTGTTTGTTATCGTTGACTAACGTTCTCCAGTTAAGAGCCGAACTTGTCCGCACATGCACATACATTGCACGCTGATGTCACTGGATGTCTAAGAACAATCTTATCATTCTTCCATCTGAAATCACACACAAACACACAGATGAAAGCTTCACATTTCATGTCACTTTGGCCGTCGTCAACCTGCCATAAACTAACAGTGCGGTTCCTGTATTTAGTTTGGAACGGCGCCAGATATTCTCACGACTGGCATGTTTTACTAACTTTTTTCATAACAGGTTCAGATTTAGGCTCAGGCTCAGCCAAGCATGCCCCCACGCAGTCACACATAAGTCATTAATGCACCCCCCCACCCAAAACCACCACTTTAAAACACTTAAACCTTTGCCGATTAGTCTGAGGGGTAAACCCTCTGATGATTTCCATTTGAAGTGCAGAGAGCTTGTTTCAGTATGTAACATTTAAAATATTTTTAAAGCTTAATTGACCACAAACGTGACTTTGGACTTTTTTCTCTGCTCTGTGATCTTTGCTCTGGTGGGTTTTCCCTTCATACTGAAACAAAGAAGGCTTGTGTGTCTGCAGTGTCTGGGGATTATGATTAACTGATTACTGAGACGACAATACGTAAAGATGGAGGGCTGAGAGTGAAGGAAGGAGGAAGAGAAACAATGGAAATGAAGGAGAGGACATGGTGGGAAGTGGAGCAAAAAGTCACAAACATCTCAGCAGCTTGTGGTTTAAAATGTTTTTTCTGTGTGTCATAAATATTGCCAAGTTTCACATTTTCTTGGCAAAAATGACTCATTTAATTGGTAACTTCTTTTTTCTATCAAGTTTAAGAAGCACAGATGATGGATGCAGAGCTGCACCTATTGATCGGTTTTTCCTTGATTAATATAGTAATTATTCTAGCAATTATTTTTCCAATTAATCAATTAATCTATCAGTTATATCCAACAACATGTAATTGCAGTACACTAACACTAAAAAAGGAGTCATTTAATATCAACGTTTTTTTTTAAATGAAAGACACAAATAAGGAGCGTTATGGATCAGTGATGTTTTTGCTCACGATGACAAAATCATTTCGTTGACGCCCTTTTTTCATGATGATAACGAGACAATGACGAGCTAAACATGTCTCTGATGACTAAAATATGACGAGACGTGTGGGAATTTTTGTTGACGAGTCTGGAGGAAAATGTTCGTGTCTGGTCTGTCGGACGTTCATGATGCTTATTGTGCATTTATCTGTCTGTCAGCAGCATAAAAAGTAGCTGCATCCTCTTCTTGTTTGGGCATAATGACCACCACTTGGCGTGCACATCAGAGTTCTGCACAGGTTTTACCGAACCGAGACCTACTAACCAAAGCTCTCCCTGCCAAAAATGTATAAATTCATTGTAGTCGCTGTCATGCTGTAAGGGGCTGTACAGTATTCATTTGGTTTAGAGATTCCTGCGTGAAAGAACATCATCCTGGTGTTAACTTTGTTCTCTGATCCTGCTTCGTATTACCAGCAGTGGAAATGCAGGTGATCCCAGCGCCTGATGTTTAACACACATGTCCACAAACATAAGAAAAAACAAACTTTTTCTCACCGCGACTACATAAATATCCGCCCGCACCTGAATCGTGATATTAATCTTTGTCATTTCTATCTGCTAAACAGTATTTTGGGGTTTCCGAACTGTTGCGGGACTCTGCCGCACCTACGAACAACACACCTGCGGTCAGACACACAGGTGAGGCAGCATCCAAGATGCTTGGTTGCTTTGGTCAGAAACTATGAAATTATTATGGACACACTTCCAACAGCCGATAAACCATCAATTAATTTTAAAAAGTAATAAGTTTTGTTGTTTTATGAATGACACATGATAGAACCGGTAACCTTGATTCCAATTTCTTATACTTACTGACCTAAATTCAAACTTTTTTCTTTTCTTTTTTTCTAAATAGCCTAACTGACTAAAACTAGACTAAAACTATCAGATACAGAAATAACTAAAATGTGAATAAAACTAATGAATATTTTTATCAGAAAAACTAAGACTAAAACTCAGACAGCTGCCAAAAACAACACTGTTATGGATATGCTTTATGTAAAAAAACAAACAAACATCACATGACACAGAAGCTAGAATCTGATAGGCTACCACCATCATGTGATACAGAAGCTAGAATCTGATAGGCTACCACCATCATGTGACACAGAAGCTAGAATCTGATAGGCTACCACCATCATGTGATACAGAAGCTAGAATCTGATAGGCTACCACCATCATGTGATACAGAAGCTAGAATCTGATAGGCTACCACCATCATGTGACACAGAAGCTAGAATCTGATAGGCTACCACCATCATGTGATACGGAAGCTAGAATCTGATAGGCTACCACCATCATGTGATACAGAAGCTAGAATCTGATAGGCTACCACCATCATGTGATACAGAAGCTAGAATCTGATAGGCTACCACCATCATGTGATACAAAAGCTAGAATCTGATAGGCTACCACCATCATGTGACACAGAAGCTAGAATCTGATAGGCTACCACCATCATGTGATACAGAAGCTAGAATCTGATAGGCTACCACCATCATGTGATACGGAAGCTAGAATCTGATAGGCTACCACCATCATGTGATACAGAAGCTAGAATCTGATAGGCTACCACCATCATGTGATACAGAAGCTAGAATCTGATAGGCTACCACCATCATGTGACACAGAAGCTAGAATCTGATAGGCTACCACCATCATGTGACACAGAAGCTAGAATCTGATAGGCTACCACCATCATGTGATACAGAAGCTAGAATCTGATAGGCTACCACCATCATGTGACACAGAAGCTAGAATCTGATAGGCTACCACCATCATGTGACACAGAAGCTAGAATCCGATAGGCTACCACCATCATATGATACAGAAGCTAGAATCTGATTGGCTACCACCATCATGTGACACAGAAGCTAGAATCCGATGGGCTACCACCATCATGTGATACAGAAGCTAGAATCTGATAGGCTACCACCATCATGTGATACAGAAGCTAGAATCTGATTGGCTACCACCATCATGTGACACAGAAGCTAGAATCTGATAGGCTACCACCATCATGTGATACAGAAGCTAGAATCTGATAGGCTACCACCATCATGTGATAC